>OY759217.1:53782245-53828043 GCA_963662175.1 Aradus depressus | reverse complement strand
GATTTCGGCAAAGAAGTTATGGAGAAATCCGGTTGAGCAACTATCCACATTCGAGTATTGAGGGTCCCTATAGCATAGCGTGTGCTTGCTTACTGAGAGCCAAGAATATATTTTGAACGGGTCTCTCCCTATGGACACGTCGATCAGCTTTACCTTAAAGCTAAGTATGAAATAATGCTTTTGTAATCTACCTAAGACGGGAAGTTTTATATGGTGGCTAAGAGTGTGACTAGAACTTCATCCCTCTCTGAGTCAGTTCCTGTATGAGACAGCAGATGGGAGACAGGACAGTTGGAACTGCATAAAAACAGAGAAACCGTTCTAGTTTGTATGTGGGGGCGGCATATAAAGGGAGCCCCCCCTCCGTCTGCTAATATTCAGATTCCTGAGGGGGCGGGCCCACCTCCCTGAGTTGTTTGCATGCCTGCCTCCCTGCCACCATGTGCCACCCCCAAGTGGCATCCCACTGTATTTATTACCTGGGAAACACAGAGCTGGCCATTATATAAGGAGCCTCCAGCCAGTTCCAGTGTCCCCAACATTCTCTCTTCTTTCACATCTAACATCACATATTTATTTAAAAGTAGCCGTTGGCGGCACTGATCCACAGGAAATTTTGTGACCTACCAGAAGTTGAGGGTAAAAGATTAAGACTCTCTGGTTTAAGGTATAATGACCCTTTCAATGGGAATAAGCTTATGCCCTCTAACCTGATCGGTTAGACCTACGGACATTACCCCTACATTTTCATGAAACTCACCAAATATGATTTGCGGTGTCGTTCAAACTCTTTATATATATATATATTTGTAAGACAAATGATTATTTGTACGACAAATTGTCTTGGTAAAATGGAGGATCAAAGTGGATTTTCCAGAAAAATTGGACCAACGAAAGGGGAATGAGCAATTTCTTTTTTTCCGAAAGAGGTTAGTTATTGTGACTTATGCTCGGGCTTCAAATAAGAGGTCACATCGCCTGCTTACAGAGCGCTTTCTCGTCGCTCAGGTCAACTTGAGCCCGACTCTACTCTGGGAGTCCTAAATTTCTCCTACCCAGGTTTAGTTACCACAGGTAGAAGTTTTTGACTAGCTGGCATTGTACAGGCTCGGGACTGTCGCTTAACGTCAATTGTGAAAGACGGCGTGCTCAAGTTTTTTGCATCACGATAAAAAACCTAAAGGCCTCGGCTGGTTCAAAAAAGTAATTTTGCTCCAAACGCATGATTTTTTAATTTTCATTCAAAAAAAGATAACATAAAGTGTTTTTTTTAATTTGAGCTATAAAAGTTTCATAGGGAGCCGAGATGTGCTGCGCCCTCTCAACGTACAGCTTCTCTTTCATTAGGAGCCGAGATGTGCTGCGCCCTCTCAACGTACAGCTTCTCTTTCATTAGGAGCCGAGATGTGCTGCGCCCTCTCAACGTACAGCTTCTCTTTCATTAGGAGCCGAGATGTGCTGCGCCCTCTCAACGTACAGCTTCTCTTTCATTAGGAGCCGAGATGTGCTGCGCCCTCTCAACGTACAGCTTCTCTTTCATTAGGAGCCGAGATGTGCTGCGCCCTCTCAACGTACAAAGCAGGACTTTTTTGATTGAGTCAGATCATTGTTGTGGAAGATGGGGCTGGCGACGCCACTGTATTGTCCGACAACTCCCTGATCCCCCCCCCCCCCCCCCCCCCCCCCTCGAGGTTGGTAACTATGAAACTTTCACCCCCCCCCCCCCCCCCCTCCCCCCAACTTGACAACAAAGTTAGTGTCCCCCCCTACTTACCAACTTCACAGATTACTTACTACCCCTCCTTCCTATATTCTCTTCCACTGCTAGCCAGACTCTCCAACTTTTCTTCTTCCTAAGCTTTTTTTATTGAGATAATTGTCATTCCTCCTTCCTAAACTCTGCCCCCCCTCCTGTTTTTGCCCTTACTTTTTTTGCTTGTATTTTTTGTTGACACCCCTTCCCAGATAATTTCGCCGACCCCCCTCCGCCTCTCCTTCTTCTCGCCGTCCTAATTACCTCAGTCTTTGTACCTTCCACGCCCCACTGGAGGGGATACATCAATACCCAGATGAGCTCCCTAACTTTATGCTCATTAAACAAATTAATGAAAAAATTGTTTATTATTAATTAATATATACAATTATATGTCAAGAAGATCCAATCAGGATCATGGAAGGAATAAACAAAAACTCTTAATATCTGCCAATGTAATGAATCCAAGGAAACGAAATTTAATGTAGATTGAAAAGTCATTAAGTAATATTTCTATTGATTTTCTGCCAAAATGGCCGAAAAGGAAAACTAGAGGAAGAATGAAAACTCAGGTGATCATCTACGGATAATTTGATGTGTAGGAGGACATTGTGGGTGATTCACCGTTGAGGTGGAGGAGCACATTGCGGGTGATTCGCCGTTGAGGTGGAGGAGGACATTGCGGGTGATTCGCCGTTGAGGTGGAGGAGCACATTGCGGGTGATTCGCCGTTGAGGTGGAGGTGCACATTGTGGGTGATTCGCCATTGAGGTGGAGGAGGACATTGCGGGTGATTCACCGTTGAGGTGAAGGAGGACATTGCGGGTGATTCGCCGTTGAGGTGGAGGTGAACATTGCGGGTGATTCGCCGTTGAGGTGGAGGAGGACATTGCGGGTGATTCACCGTTGAGGTGGAGGTGCACATTGCGGGTGATTCGCCGTTGAGGTGGAGGAGGACATTGCGGGTGATTCGCCGTTGAGGTAGAGGAGGACATTGCGGGTGATTCGCCGTTGAATTCGTGTCCCTGAAGCTGTCCTGAAATTTATATGTAATACAATCTGTGAACATAGATCTCTGTTAAAATAAAAATATGGGGCACCCCCTCACCTCGGGTTAGCGCTAAAGTCACTTCCAATCATCTCCGACGTTAACACAATTAACTTTAGAGGGGGGGGGGGGGGGCGTTCTTTATAATTATTAGCGAGGAGCTTCCATCTTTATTTTAACAAGAGTTGATCAAGCACCTGTCTCAAGTACACCTCCGACCTGTGCTTTTCCTCCGGCCAAATTAACACAATTAGACAAAAAATATATCTCTATTATTGAGGTTTATAGTTTCAACCTGCAGTTATCTTGTTAATTTTCGAGAGTAGAACAGACAGACATAACTTCTTTTTTTAAAGATTGCCGCTGGGGTCCTTCGGTTTTACTTCCCCAACAAAACGAAGTATAGGGAAAGTATAGGAATCGAATTCTTCGATTCGCAGTTTTCTGACCTCCAGATTACAATTATGAAAAAAAAAAAAATCTGTGTGTCTGTGAACGCTATAACTCACGATAGAGTGAATGTATTGACACAAAATTGTATAAGTGAACCCAGAACCCTCTAACGACGACGCCTATTGATTTTCAGTCAAATTGATCAAAGGTAAGGGGGCCATTAGGGGGCAGGCTTAACACAAAAAATTTCATAACTAGAGAGAATCTATCGTCACAAAATTTCTTATGTGGATTCAAAACCTCCATAAGGACGACACTTATAATTTTTTCTCGGAATTGGCAGAAGGGAAGGAGCGGGGTTCAGGGGATGGGGCTCAATTCAAAAAGAATAGTTGTAGAGAAAACTCTTAACTGAAATTCACATGTTTTTCAAAATCCGGTTTGCGAGATAGATACCGAAAACTATGCTTGATTTTCGTGATAACAGTTAATTTATCAAAATATTGTCCCTACAAAATTGTAACGCGAATTTTTAAAAAATGAAATGAATAAAAAAAATTTATATTTCGTTCCTGTGCGTGTACAAATATATACAATTTAAACATTACTTAGAAATATTTCCTACGGCAAGACACTTTTTTTTCATTTTTGGAATGAGGGTTTGGAAAACTTTTAGTATGCTGATTTAGTGACTATGAACACGATAACTCCCGATAGAATGAGTATATCGACACGACACTTTGTACATATGTATATGTATCTAGAGCCACATAACGACGATACGTATCAATTTTCCGCAAAATCTGCCGAAGGTAAGGGGGGATATGAGGAGGGGCCTAACTTAAAAATGCCCAAAATTGTCGATGTAACGAATGTTCCAAAACGAGGCCTTGAGTAAGACATCTATACATTTTCACATTCTTTGATTCCAGAGGGTGGGAAAATATGAAATCCTGTGAAAACTCAGCCACCAATGTCTGACCGATCACGTGGGGAAGTACAATACAATCACGAGAGGTTCATCACAATAGTTGAATGCACCTTGAAATCATTATTTGAGGTAGTTGGTCAAAATAATTTCAGAATTAATTAATTTAATTTTAACTACGTTAAATATTTCGAACCCGGTCAAGACTTCGGTTTTTTATCTGGGAGGTGAGAAAACTTTGAGCACGCCTTCCTTCGGATGGGACTTTAAACGATGGTCTAGAGCCGATGTACGATGTCTGGTACTCGTAAAAGACCTGTAGAGTCGGACTCATGTCCGCATTTTAGTCGCTCTGGTAGTAGGCGATATGACCTCGTAGTTGAAGCTCGAGCATGAGTCACAATAATTAACTATTACGGAAATTTATTTCTCCTGCTTTGGGGCGCTATAACTTGGGTCGTATTGGTTCTGTCTCAAATCTGGAATTTTAATAAGGAACTATACCGTTTTTTTGGAAGTTGTCCAACCTCCTGCGATATTGCAAAAAAACAAGAGCCAGGTAGCTGCTGCAGTTCCTAACCTTTGTCTGGAATGGTTCCAGACGTTGGCCAGGAGTGGTTCCATAAAGTGGCCGCTACAACCTAGGTAGTATGTACGTGTGTTGGTGTTGGTGTCCTGGATGGTTGCCGACCCTATAACTGGCTCCATGATTTGATTTAGATAAGAGCCCGGGCTAATTCCGCGCACTTCCCGATAACCCTCAGCCCCTTCCTACCCTATTAGGGCTTATGTACCTCCCTCCATTCCCTGCTCTTCCCACCTATTTCCTCCCACTATCACCTACCCCTTCTCCGGCCAACTCTAACTCTCTTCGCCAATTTATCTTCCTGGGATTTGCCTCATTAAATAATATTCATGGTTTCAGTAAGGTTGTTCTCTGGAGTAGGTACCTCAAAGTTAGCAAAACGCGGCATGTTGACGAGAAAGTACAAGTAGGCACTCTGCAGAGGACTTGAAATTATAGGAATTCAAGTATCTTGGATCTGCGTCCATGGAAATTAATGATAAGTTGATTGGGTAGATTAGCCATCAACAGGCTATCTCTCAATCCAGAGACAGGCTACATCTCCTGATCTAATCTCTACCCATCATTCTCATATGTACAATCTTGGTGAAACGAGTGGCTGTGGTAGCTGGTTCATCGACTGACTAACAAGCTCCATCCCCCAGGCCTGGATCCAGGGAAGAGAACCCTCAGGAAGAACAAGGCTCCCTCCGGTAGATAGACGTCGTCAGAGGGACTGAGAGCAGCTGCTTTACTTTTTTTTATTACCTTTTCACTATATTGACGCAGATCGCAAAAATGTATTCGAAAATAGTTATTACAAATTGTCTGTTCTCAAAAGACCGGTGCAAGTTTCTCGTTCTTCATCCTTGAATTGCGTTCTACGTCTTTGGAGTATTGTTATATTTGATGTTTGACGTATGGGTAGGGGCGCAGAGGGAGGGTTCGAAGATCTATTTAGAGAAGAAGAGAAATCTGTGTGGAAATGTGGTAGAGTGTGTGTGAGGTGTGTAGGTGACAGGTGGTTTGTAAACATGTTTACCTCAGATGGGACCCTTCACACTTTTGTGGGAGATGGGGGATCAATGTAACCATCCCTTAGTTATCTGGCACCAGAGGTAGCGTGCTTGCTTACTGAGCTCAAGATTTCGAGTTCGAAACCCGGCCGAGGCCCTTAGATTTTTTATATGTGATATAAGGTAGGCAAAACTTAGGATTCCCATAGTAAAGTCGAGCTCAAGTCTAAAAGCGATGGAAGTGCGCTCTGGTAGTAGGCGATATGACCTCGTAGTTAAAGCACGAACCGGGCGTCTCAATTCTTTACACTAAATGGATTCTTTGTCTACATTCCTCAAGAGAGTCCATCAGAACATTTTGAAATCTTAAATAGATTTAATTAGACAGCGAACTGTCAAATGTCTAGAAGAAGCGACAGGACAGAGCCCCCGGAAGTTGTTGAGGCCATCAATAGTAGAAAAAAACGTGTGGTTAGAGTTGAAATTTATTGGTATCCAGAATCCTCTAAGGACATCTATTGATTTTCAGCCAAATCGACCATATAGAATGAGGATTAGGGGTGAGGTTTAACACAAATACTCGAATAACTGTCGTTGTAATGAATGTATTGACACGAAATGTCATATGTATATTCAAAGTCCAAAAACGACACTTTTTAATTTTCAGCAGAAGCAGCTTAAGGGGAAGATTAGAGGGGGGTCAATTAGAAAATCCCAATAACTGCCGACGTAATGATTGTGTCGACATGCAGTTTTATATTTAAATTCAACTCCATAAGGATGACACGTATTAATTTTCGAAGGGAATGGTAGACCAAAGGGGGAAGAAGATCTCGACTCAAATACCTCAATAACTAGCAACTATGTAAGTCAAGTATTGAGTTCTAGTCCAAACGGTCGATCGGCTTTGGAGGGAGAGCGGAAACGTAGTTGATTAATTCGTGCTGGGGAAGTAAAAAGCCGGTGATTCATACTTGTTTCTGTTGTTTTCCACAAAATGGACACAAATCTGAAGAATGTAATCGGAAATAACCTTAACCAGCAGTAAATGAGTGAGGAAGACAGGATTCTGGGACATGGTCTGTTTGATGGGTGTTGGTGGGGTTAGTGTCAACATATTGAGTAGCAGTAATCAGATCAGTTCCTGTCGAGACTGGCAGTTAGCCGCCTGACTCGATTATACGGATCGATCTATCGTTAGGTGTCTGGGTCCTTACCTGTCCAACTTAGTCAGTGTGACACATCGTTGCGATAAACCCCCAAACACACTTCATCACGCCCAGTTAATAGCTTTTGTTAGCTTCACATACAGTTTTTAGAGGCAAAAAAGAACTGAAAAATTGAAACTAAATTGTTCTACTACCATTCTCAGTGGTGAGTTTTAGGTAAACGTACTAATCTCCCCCCCCCCCCCATCTGGAAACTAGTGAATCCAACCTCTCCACCATTTGGAAACACGAGATCGAATAAAAAATAGTTTTCAAAATGACGTCACATCTAAAAGGATAAATTGAAGTCAACAATAAGATGTGGAATAGGCTCTCTTAGATTGGCTTAAATGTCAACATTATTAAAGCATTCAGATCAACGGTCCGATACTTCAAGAAAAAGCCAACGAATTGAGCAAACTTCTTAACAAGTCAAATTTTGAATGCATTTCGTCCTGAATTACCTACCCAATTTCATCAAAGGCTTGTGTCATCGTGTTCGGATAGTTCATGGGGAACCAGGAAGCGTTCCAGATGGTGTTTGTGAAAACTGACTCGAGCACGTTTGGTATAATTTACGCCAAAATTATCCAGATTGTGACATATACGATAAGTTACAAAGGTGAAACGGCTAATTTTACTGACCCTAGATAACTTCCCGGAACTTCTTTCTGTGCGAAATCTCAAGTTTATAAATCTTGTGTTTCTTCCTCCAAATACATCCTATGCACTTCAGTCGACGGTTAAAGGCATTATCAAGGCACTAAAAGTTAAATTTCGGAAACAATTGGTACTCAAAATCATAAATTGAGAGGAAAACCAAAATGTCAGTATCGGATGCCAATTTAATGTTGAAAGACGCGTGGAGTGACATCACAGACATTACAATAAAAAAAAACTGTTGTCGTCATTCTGGGTTTTAGGTTGCCGAAAATAGAAGAACAACCTTGGAAGCTACTCCAGAAAACTTGGATTATCTTCTTTCGTTGTGGTTGAGACTGCTCCTTGAACCACTGAAGAACCTAGAGATGAAGAGATCCTGAAGTCTTCATAGAATGCAAACGAAGATGATCCGAGTGAAGCAGACGACGAGGCAAAAGACTTTACTTCTTTATAGCGATCAGGTTCGATTTTTCTTTCTGTGAAAAGAAAATTAACAAACCAGAAATATCATCGTCTTTATAAAAAAAAATGAGAAATTTGTTTTAAAAAAAAGTTTATTGTTCAAACAGCAAACAAATCATGTCTGATTATTTTAGGATAAATCATCTGATTAGGATTGTTAGTTGTATTGTATAGTCTTATGTATTATTTTATGTTGTAAATAAAAGTACTACAGTAAATACATTCATTAATTTGCTATTTTTATTTAAGATTTCGATAATTTTATTTATTTCTAAAGGGGGAGCCAAGTCCTGATATAACTAACTTGGAGGATCAATCAGCGAATTCTACCGTACGAACTCTATATGAAGATTCAGAATCCCTCAGTAAGACAGCTGATTTTCAACCAAGGAGGTAGATTGGTTCCGGAGAGAGACAGACATTTTATTTTATTAATTAGCACCTCTTTTTCTTCTTTTTTTCCGCTCGTCAATATTCCTCTGACACACATATACTCACATATACACATAGTCACATGACACTCGACACCCAACTTTCTATGTTATTCCTGCACTATCCTAACTAACTGTGAACGAGAGCTATTTTGTCCCTCTCTGATCTGAGCGACTACCCCACCGTTCTCAAAACATGGATCTATTTATCCACCCCATACATGTTATTCTTTCAATGTTTTTCCAATTCGATACATCCAAGTTTTTGATTTTTCTTTGTATTTTTTTTCGTGATCCCCCCCCCCCCCCCCCCTCCCCCCCATTATAAATCTTGGTATTTACTCCCCTCCCGTCCTGTCCTATGTTAACTTTGCTTTATCTTCCTCCGCCTTACCTTTTCTGTAAACACTGTTTTTTATCCTGACCCTCCCCTAAAACTTCTGTCAACAAAGTTTGGGTCCTTCTAGATATTTTTTTACAAGGTTCGCCTAGTAAAACACCCTCCCAATCCCCCTACCCCCTAATCATCTATTGAAGCTTCTTCAATAAAAAAAATAAATAGATCCAATTTAAAACGACAACTTTTGGGAAGAACTTATTATTTCCTGAATCCTTCGTGGCAGCTAAGGAGGCGGAATGGTTGTAGTGGTAGGGGCATAGCGTTGACAAGACTAGCACCTCCTCCCTGCCTCGGAGCCCCTACCCTGAAATATTATATTTTAATTATCTCATGAGGGAAAGGCGATTCTACTTAGTTGGAATATATAAGTTCTGGGACAGTTAATTCGCCAATTTCCCCCTAGTTCATGACGTCATTCTCCCTCACCCCCATCCCAAAAAGTAAATTATCCAAATGAAGAATGAACCCATATAACTCAAATTGGAGAAAATTCGTCTGATTACTATTTTTTTTGGATTAAATTGACCTCGTCCCCCATCGTTTAGTGCTTCGATTTTCCTGATTAACGAAACGAACGATATTCGTGCAAAATTTGATAACATGGAAAATAGTGTTTGGGAGTTATTGCGCGAATTGATTTTTGATAGCTCTCTATGGGGAAGCATGTTTGAGGGTAATTTCTGTGGGTCTTACTGTATAAATAAATCCGTTAAAAGGTTGGATGTTGGCTGTCAATGAGTGCGCCCTCTGCCGGCCTCAACACTAGTTGAACATTAGTAGGAGAGCTGTATCTTTTCTTGATTTCTATCTTAATGCTGCCGAAGGGAGACAGAAAGGATCTCTCTCTCTCTATACGAGTACAATACAATAAAACCGACAAACTATTGTTCGTTGGTTTTGTTTGCTCCAACAGCTTAGTTTGTGCTCCCAACACAACATAACATGTTCGGCCCCACGGTCCACTGCGTCCCCTCCCTGTTATTGTTGACCCAAAATGTCGACCTTTCTTCCTACATTTGATATTTCTGTTTACTGGGATGCCTCCTCTATACTCGTATATAACTCTCATCTGACATCCTCCTTCATTTTTCTTCACAACTCTCTTTCTCTCCTCTTCACTTCCTCGCCCGCCACTCAAGGATAATAACAAAGTTTTATCAAAGTTGCTCCCACTCAGGACATCAACAGAGCAACTTCAGACATCGACTGTCCCACCCTATTCTCTCAACATCCATTTCGCTAAAAGAAACAAAAAAACACAATCCATATATTTCCTTGATAACGTACGATCTGAATAAACGTACGTGAGTTATCGTGCGAACGGAAATATTGGGTCAATTGGGGGAATATGATATGAAAAAATGTAACTTACGCCATATTTCCTAATTAGGAGAGCGCCGGTAGCTCAGTGGTATACGTGCTTGACTTCTGAGCTCAAGGTCGTGGGTTCGTAACCCGACGATGCCCTTAGTTTATTTTATCTGGGAGGTAAAATAAACTTAAGCACGCCGTCCTTCGGATGGGACGTTAAGCGATGGTCCCGAGCCTGTACGATGTCAGATACTCGTTAAAGACCCCTACCCTAGATGAATAAAAATTTAGGGTAGGCAAATTTAGGACTCCCACAGTAGAGTCGGGCTCATGTCCACCAGAGTGACGAAAGAGCGCTCTGGTAGTAGGCGATATGACCTCGTAGTTAAAGCCCGGGCATGAGTCATAAAACCTAACCTAACCTAACCTTTCCTATTATTCTGACCAATAAACTACTAAAAATGACTAAAATGTTTGTAATTCAGAGTACTAAATTATTATGTAACAAAATCGTAAATAAAACAATTACTTTTTTAGCAAAACATTATCTGATTTAACCATAACTGACTTGAGGGTTATTTGACGCTCCTTGCGAGACAGTTCCCACTCTACATACTTTTGGTTAGGCTGTTGAGAACCGAAAATTTTCGTTTCCGGATTACTTGTTACTAGTAGTTACTCGTTACTATTAGTTAGGTACTTGTTACTAGTAGTTACTTGTTACTAGTAGTTACATGTTACCAGTAGTTACTTGTTACCAGTAGTTACTTGTTACTAGTAGTTACTTGTTACCAGTAGTTGTAATTCATAGTTTATATTGAAAAAGAAAGAAAAATAGTATTAAGCCTAGTACACACTAGTAGACCATGTTGCGCGATTTGTCTGTAGGCGGTCTCGAGACACGGTCTATAGACCGTCTAGAGACACCGTTCTTTGTCTCGTCTAGCGTCCACACTACCATGTGAATTTCTCAGTCTCATCTTCGCAGTCCACCATGGAGGACATTGTTTTGTGTGGAATGAGTTCCTGCTTAGTGCTAATTACAAGTGAAAGAACGCGAAAACGTAAACGTTGGTGGACGCGCGAAGTGCTCGCTAGAAGGACCTAGGTTCGGTAATGCATTATTAAATAAATTAAGACTGGAAGACGCCATGGGTTATCGAAATTTCACCCGGCTGTCGCCTACCCATTTTGAAGATTTGCTTCTGATGGTTGGAGGGATAATAATGAAGCAAGATACAATATTTAGGAATTGCAAATACTCGTAAGCAAACCATGTGGACTTTTTGGGAGAGGTCCCACTCGTCGGAGCTATTTTTTTTTTCTGCCGGTTGAATGATGTTTTTAAATTAGGGATTTTCTTTACTATCTCCGCCACTGTCACTTTGTGCTTAGCAGCCAGAGAGGGCCACTTTTCTATTTACCCGGATTTTGTAGTCGGGACTCGTAACAACCCACGAGACGCATGGTAATCTTCAATTAGTTTCAAACTTTCTCGTTAGACCACATGTTTTCAAAAGAACTGTAAAACTTTGGAAAATAACTGTAAAGAGCCGAACCACACCACTCGCGGAAGCTGGAGACAGACTGGGACGTGTCTCGCCTCTAGACGCCGAGTGATGTCCACACTGTCAAAATGTTGCGCAATATGTCTAACGTTGCGGTCTCCCATTCCGATCGGGAGTCTTTAGACCTGCGATTTTTGGTCTCGCAAGAGGCCCGTAGACGGGGATTAGTCTATAGACATGTCTACGTAGACAACCTGAGACAGGTCTCAGAGACCGAAATCGCGCAACATGTCTACTGGTGTGGACTAGGCTTTAAAGAATATTATTTGATATCACCCCCGAAATACATTATAATTTATTAGTGATATCTGAAAATGTATGACTTGAAAGTAATACACCTAGATTTCAAGTAACAAGATTTCTAGTAACAAGTAACTACTAGTAACAATTAACTACTAACAATTAATTACTGGTAACAAGTAACTACGGGTAAGAAGTAACTATTGGTGACTAGAACTACTTGTAGCTCTTTCATCGCACTCTCTAAACCTTCGATCTCCTCATTTCATGGATTCTTCCTCCTATTCTTACACTTTTGAGGGTCCTCCGACCTCCCAATTTGACGATACACCCTGACTCACACGTAAGTTCTCGCTCCCCTCTAAAATTATCCATCATCTTTACTTGCTGGACCCTAAACTGTTTTTGCTCGGTCCTTCGATCTCTGAATTTGAGGGTACACCCCGATTCACACATACGTTTCCGCGTTCTCTCTAAACCAGCCCCACTTGTTGGGTGGTCATTGACGTAGCTTGCCTCGCACACAGCCTACCCTAACTTTATCTCCCTTATCAAATATTAACCAAATATTTTTACGACGGCCCTGAAGAACACCTGACGCCTTCTCTTCTTAGAAGCTAAGATAATCGTTGAAGATCCGCTCAAACTTGACTTGTGTTCCTAGAATTATTTATATTTTTTTGCAATATGGACTAAAAAATCTTAATATTCATGAAATTAAAGTTTTATATATTAAACCTTAAGTATTGTAATCGCGCGAAATTCCGAGATCGAGTTTTTAACATATTTTCATGTTTTCGAGGTCACCTGAATACAAGCTATTGACAATTTCCCTGATGATTTGAACTTAGCGAGTTGTCATAAAAACAATTGTTGGTATGAAGTTGAAAATTGAAATAAAAAAGTCACATGAAATCATTTCAAATGAAAGGAGTAGAGAAAACTGAAAGTCACATTTTGTGTAGGTTATAAGGACGTTCGGTTTGTGAGATTCATGCAGAAACCGGCCTCCAATGTCGATTTGAAACAGACTTTATTATACGTTTGCTTGATTTACGCGAATACGGTGAGTCCTGTCGAAAAATTGACCCTTACCAAAATGATCCCTAATAAATTTCCAATTAACCCTCCCCCTCTCGATTTGTTTTCATACAGGCATTACTGGGTGTATAAGAAAGTCACTCTCAGAACTTCAGAACTACGCTGGTACAATGAAACAAAGAAAACTGCTGTTGCTCACATTACTTTCATATAGCCAGTAATGCCAGTATAAAGTGAATTTGAGAGGAGAGAGGGGGAGGGGGAGGGATGAGGATCTGTACTAAAGTGGTAGGTATAAGAAAGTCCTGTTATGGCCACTTCACTTATATTTTATTATTATAGCGTGATGTCGGTGGTCTAATAGTTGAAAGTTCATGAATGCTAAAAGTGGCACTTTTCTCAGGTATGGGGAACATGACACGAGTCGCAAGCGAAAAGCTTCCGCGCGAGTTATTCAATACTTCCAACCTAAAAAAAAATATGTATATAGTTCCAACAAAAAAATTAGTTTTTTTTTTTTTCTTCTTCTTTATGTACGGTGCATATTAGCCATGTCAATGTGTTATATATAGTTATTTACGACATCGGGATTCGAACCCGCAAACCATGGTGAGACCATGCGACCAAAGCCCTATATAGTTATTTGTACATAGAAATACAAAATTAGCATTTCAACCAAGTTGCACTGATACCCTGTGATTTTTTAACAAAGTAATTCTGTGCTCAAAGCAACGTGAGGAACTATAAAAGAAGAACTATTTTTCAAAACGTATATTGGACTTGAGATCCCCAGTTCGAAAAGCTGTGCAATGTTAGGTACTCGTTGAAGACCTTACTCGACCTGGACAGACAAGAGGACCAGTCAGGCTTATGTCCACCAGGCCGACGAAAGAGCGTTCTGTTAGCAGGAGATGTGACCTTGTAGTTGAGGTCCGTGCATGAGTCACATAAACACTAATAACGGGTTCCAAATCCGGCCGAGGCCCTTAGGTTTTCTATCTGGGAGGTGAATCAATCTTGAGCACGCCGTCCTGTACTATGTCAGGTACTCGTTAAAGTCTCCTTCCCATAGGTAAATAAATCTGGGTAGGCTAAATTTCTGACTCCCAGAGTAGAGTCGGGCTCATGTCTATTAGAGCGACGAAAGAGCTCTCTGATAGTAGGCGATATGACTTCGTAGTTAAAGCCCGGGCCTGAACCATAATAACTAACGAATAACATATGACTAAGTGTGTGGGAAGAAATGCATTCAGTTACTTGGTCCAATGCTAAAAAAAAATACTCTTTCGATAAATACCTTTCGTGGTTAAAACAGGTGCGTCTTCAGAAGAGTATGAAATTGTTGCTCGATTTCCCTATATCGAATCTCAAACCTGGGATTTTCTGGATAAAGGATTCTGTAAGTAATTTGTTTGATGTGTATTAAGCAGAAACATTTGCTTAATAGACAAACGTACGCCTCTTTTGTAAATATTTCATTGGCGGTGGCTAAAGCAGAGGTTTAGAATGATTTAATTTCCGGCAAACAAGATTTATTTTGACGCTACAAAGATTGCTTTTCCTGTTTACAAGATTAATGTTTAATTTGTAAAGCTAGTTGTTATTAAAACAATTTGCTTTTGTTTGTTAATGTCCATTAGTAAATATTGCAAAATTTACATGTTC
Source organism: Aradus depressus (assembly GCA_963662175.1). Classification (NCBI taxonomy): domain Eukaryota; kingdom Metazoa; phylum Arthropoda; class Insecta; order Hemiptera; family Aradidae; genus Aradus; species Aradus depressus. The sequence goes on along the minus strand of OY759217.1, from coordinate 53,813,351 downwards.
ATTCGGAGAATTGTTTGAATGTACCGACTAACGAAAGGATTAAAATGGTATATTTATGTAAACGAGGGTTGGCAAGTCCCCGGTCGTTGCATTATTTAGTTGGTAACTCTACTGAACAGAACACAGAGACTAAATGGTAACGCGGAATTCGGAATTGGTCTAAATCACATCTAGCGGTTCAATTTGCTACTAAAGGAAGTATAAAGATGTATGTCTGAGAGCGGGGTTGTTGTGATCTGCTCACTCTAGAAGTGGAATTGAGGTATTTACTCATTTCTATGGTGTATAGGCGAGGTTAGTTTTAAGGATGCAGCCGAAGAAGTTAAAAAGATAACAGGTTGAAGTGAAGATTAAGGTTCAGACTCAGGTGGAGATTCAGCAATCGATGTAGACACCTTAGGAAACTACATGGCAGTTGAACTCTACTGGGATCCCGGTCATTTGGGGATTCAGGGAAACGAGGAGGCGAAATGACGCTAAGAAAAGATCAAGCAGGCCCCTGTTGAGGCAAGAGCCGTGCTGGGCGTATCCAGGGATAGAAGGCAAAAGCCGTGCTGGGCGTATCCAGGGATAGAAGGCAAGAGCCGTGCTGGGCGTATCCAGGGATAGAAGGCAAGAGCCGTGCTAGGCGTATCCAGGGATAGAAGGCAAGAGCCGTGCTGGGCGTATCCAGGGATAGAAGGCAAGAGCCGTGCTGGGCGTATCCAGGGAGAGGTGCGTCCCCCGGGATAAAGGAGTGGACTGGAGACCTTGTGCAGAGAAGGATCCACATGTAGTCCGTCGAAATTGTTCGTTAACGATTCATGTGTTGGATACGTAACCATGAAACGGAGTGAGCTTCGACAACTAGTAGGAATCATGACAGGTCACCTCCAGCTCACAGGAGTAACGTGGGATAGATTAGGGGGAGTTCTAATGACTCCCGTTGTAATGAATGTACAGACACAACAATTAATATGAGCTTTTAGAAGCCACTTAGGTCAAATATTGAGTTTTAACCCAAACGCTTGATTGAATAATTGAATAATTCTTGCTGACGAAGTACATAGCCGCTGATTCACTGGCAATTTTCTCATATGTGTTTGGTTCAGGAGAAAGTCGAGAAAGTTGCCAAGTTGAAACACAGGGTCATAGTATGGGGGTAAATAGTAAACTGGGCATTATTCACAAATTATACACAAAAATAAGCTTTATTGGAATTTTTTGTCTGAGATTTATTGTCCATTTTCACTGGACTTTTAAGTCAACGTTGTGTTTGCATCATACGAGTGTTTTTTCGTCGAAAATATTCTGAAAAAGTATTATAGAATGCATTTTTGGCTGCAAAGTTTAACTGCTTTCCCTAAAAGTTTCCAACTGCCACCATGAAACAGGGAGAGTTGATATAAACTGGTAGGTTGGGAGGAAGAAAGGCCATTAGGCGGAACATGAGCTCTCTGCTAAGTCCGGGTGGGCTTTGCTACTTTGCCACATCTAATGGTGACAAAGTAGCCCAACTACAAGACACAACTTTGAATAACAATGCTGCTGCTCTGGAGGTTTATGGTCAGAGTCCTCGCATCTCTCCCAACTAGGTCATCCTTGCAGAGATCTACCAGGGGATGTGATGTGTCTCTTGGAGAAGACATGAGACAGAAGAAGATTAGCAGCTACCGCAGAGGGGGGGACTCAGGGGAGCAAACAACCTCCATTAGACTGGGACATTGTGCGGTTTGGTATTACACTAAATACCTGTAGTACCTCTCATGTATTCCATTTATACAGCACCTTGAGATCGTTAATATTTCTGATTTTTCTGACCACCTCCTCTGTTCCCTCAGCCTGTTTATCCCATCGCTCCACTCTTACGAACCTCCGGACAGTCCTGATGTCCTTTCTCAAGCTTGGTCTGTTAGCCGAAACCAGGAGAGGCTGGCTAAATTCTATCTTCTCATGAGTAATTCGGACAGTATATATTTTCAGAGCGACTCAATAACTGAGTTATATAATAATTTTAACAGTACTGTACAAGACAAAATGAAAGAGGCAGGAATGATGCTCTATAATAACAGGCACAACTTGAGTAAAAACAAACCTTGGTTTAATGCCGAATGTAAATCAGCTAAGAAAGAGGTCTCTCGCTTATTGAAACTTTGTCAACGATCCGATTTTATACAAGAACTTGTTAAACTCTATCTTAACCAGAAAAAACATTACAAAACTCTTATCAAAACTAACAAATTCATATAATTTGAAAATATAAAAGAATCAATCAGAAACGTAAAAAATCCAGTAGAATTTTGGCAGTGTATCAAGAAATTTCGCCCCAAAACATCGGAAAAACCCACCATCACTATAAAAGAATGGGAACATTTTTACAAGACTGTATTCCCGCCTAAATTAAATAACCATTTCTCTTTTTTCAGTTTTTTTTCACCGGATTTTGATTATAACATTACAATGGACGAACTTCTCGCTAGCATAGACAAAAGTAAAAACAATAAGGCTATCGGCCTTGATCTAATTCCAAATGAATGTTTTAAAGCGCTACCCCCCGCCTGGTCCCATTACCTTTTAAATTTATTTAATGAAATCTGGAACAAAGAAGATGTCCCCCAAGCATGGTCAAAAATTAGGATGAAACTCTTATACAAAAAAAAGGGCGACCGAGCGGATCCTTCTAATTATAGGGGATTGGCCATATTTAACTCAATCATAAAAATGTTTACAGCTATTCTTTATAATCGTCTAAACACATGGGTTGAGAGTAGAGGGCTTATACCGGAGGAGCAGATGGGTTTCCGGAAGGGAAGAGGATGTAGGGACGCCGTTTTCTCGCTAATCACTGCGGTTAACATTCAATTGAGACTCAAAACGAGAAAGATCTGGGCATTATTTGTGGATTTTAGGCGCGCCTTCGACTCAATCTGCCATGACAAGCTTTGGCTTAAACTTTACGGTCTGGGGATCAGCGGAAAGTTGTTGAGGATACTGAAGTCTACCTATGACGTAGCTACCTTAATTGTCACAGATGGAGTCCAGCATTCCTGCGAAATACCCGTAACCGAAGGTGTACTTCAGGGAGAAATACTGAGTCCTTTACTGTTTTCTCTCTTTGTAGCTGACATTGTTGATTATATTACAGCAGAGGGGGGCCAAGGAATTAACATCTACAAAAATAGGGATCTACTACTTCAATTATATGCGGACGATATGACGATACTGGCTTTTTCCAGGACTGATGCTCAATCTAAACTGAGGATTCTTGAGAAATACTGTAACAACAATTCTTTAACAGTCAACATTGACAAAACAGTTGTTCTAAAGTTCCACAAAGGCCGCCTATCAAAATCTAATCCCCTAACGTACCAAAATGCAGCTATTAAAGAGGTCAGAACGTTTACTTATCTCGGGGTACCCGTATTTAGTTCTGGCAAATTTTCTCAAGCAGGTCATGTTTTTTTCTCTAAATCTGTAATAGCAAACACCGTTGTGTTCAGTATTCTACGAGGTAGCAAATCTGACTCCTGGGATACTAAATGTGTATTGTATGAGTCAATTAGTGAAGGTGTCCTGTTGTACATGTCGGAGATCTGGGGCTGTCAATGCTGGGACACCGTAGAGAGGGGACAGCTGACTTTTTTCAAAACCCTCCTCAACCTGCCTTTGAACACTCCAAACTCATATGTAAGGATGGAAACAGGTAGAGTCCACTCTCGAGTCAAGATATTCGGGAGGATGCTGGGCTGGTGGGTGGAGTTGTTGGGCATGTCGGAGGATCGTTTGCCAAAGGCTTGCTACCTCAGATTGCGGGAGCTTATCGACTGGAACTCCATTCCTTTCAACTGGGCTGTCGAACTTCGCAATTGTTTGATGGAGATAGGAGCGCTCAATATATGGGAGGGACAAGACTATCAGACAGTAAAGTCAAACAGGAGAGATCTGATTCAGGCTTATGAGAATCACTGGATTTGTAAGGATATAGACTTTGTGCTTAACTCCTCTTATAGTCCCCACTATAGATGTGTCAGTAGCTTGGGTTCGGGGGAGGGCTACCTCCGTCTAAACTGTAACATAGCCAAGATGAGGGTGCTCGCACAGGTCAGAATGGCAGGAAGTAAGCACATAAGGCTGCTTGTTCAGGGGGAGCGACACGTGCTACAGCCTGAACAGATATGCCCCCTGTGTGCTGATGAGGCTGTGAGAGATGATCTGGCCCACTTGCTCCTCCACTGTCCTGCCTACTCTCCACTCAGGGATAGGCTCCTGGCTAGGTACTTGCCCCCTCCCCAGGAGGCCGCCCCTCATAGGATGGCCGCCCTCCTGGCTGTGGACCACTTGGACCACCTTGCCTCTCTCTATGTCTACCTAACTGAGGCTCTCCAACATAGAAAAGCAATACTGGGTAGCTCATAGATATTATTTCATTGTACTGTATATTTTATATTTTTTATTTTTTTATGTATATATTTTTTTTCTATTGATATATAAACTTTTATATATTATGATATCTGTCTCTATACATATATATGAGCGTGTATATGTATGTGTATGTATATACCGTTTATGTGTGGACCAGTAAGGTCAACCCTTGCTAAGAGATTGGTATCTATATAAGCAATAATGTTGCATTCTTTGTTTTTCAATTTTTTCTGTGACCGTGTTTTATTTTTTTTTTTAGTTTTTTCTAATCTCAGGATTTATTGTAATATAGTTTTAAATATTATTATTGATTGCCTTATTTCCAAATTCAAGAGGAAGCAATTTTTTAATTTGTATTTCCATATTTATCCATTTTTTAAATATAATTATTTCATCACAATACTTAACCATGTCAATTTTCATTTTTTTTTTTTTTTTTTTTTTTTTCACTGTAGCTTATTCTTAGCTTATTTTTTTTTTAAATTTATTCTCACTTGTATATTCTTTTTTATATCTTTCAATTTTATTTAAGAAGGCTGGCTGAACTCCTTCCAATGAAATGTATTTTATTTCAAATGGAATAAAGATTATTATTATTATTATTATTAAATACCTGTAGTTGAGTCGAAGAGAGGTAGGGCTAAGATAGGTATGCAATCAGGAGGTAGGTATGCTATTAGAAGGTAGATATACAATAAAGAGGTAGGTTTGCAGTCAGGAGGAAGGTTTACAGCTAGAAGGCAGGTTTGCAGTGTAGAGCTCTGAAAGCAATTAGGGGGCAGATATGCAATAAAGAGGTAGGTTTGCAGTCAGGAGATAGGTATGCAATCTGGAGGAAGGTTTACAGCTAGAAGGCAGGTTTGCTTGTAAAGAGCTAGGTAAGCAATTAGGGGGCAGGTATGCAATAAAGAGGAAGGTTTGCAGTCGGGAGATAGGTATGCAATCAGGAGGAAGGTTTACAGCTAGAAGGCAGGTTTGCAGTAAAGAGGAAGGTAAGCAATTAGGGGGCAGGTATGCAATAAAGAGGTAGGTTTGCAGTCAGGAGATAGGTATGCAATCTGGAGGAAGGTTTACAGCTAGAAGGCAGGTTTGCAGTAAAGAGCTAGGTAAGCAATTAGGGGGTAGGTATGCAATAAAGAGGTAGGTTTGCAGTCAGGAGGAATGTTTGCTAGAAGGCAGGTTTGCACTCGTAGGTTTGAAATAAGGAAGCATATTTGAAGTCAGCGGACAGGTTTGCACTCAGGAGATAGGTTTGCAATCAGAAGACAGGTTTTTAATCATGTCGATTGTTCACACACATTATGAAATACTTTTTTTCATTTTTCAATTGTCCGAAAACAAAATTTCGATGAAAGTGAACCTATATTTGTCGTGTTATATAACTTCTTCTATACTTTTATATCTCGGGAAGTAGAAGTCGTGAATTTGAAGGCAATTCTCCCCAACCAATAACCTTAGTCACATTCTGTTTTAGATTCAACGCCATTTTATTATAACATAAAAAAATTAAACATCTTAATAAAGTCGGTCTAGTAAGAGCAGGTCATAAGGATTAATTGCTTTGTTAATTAACTTTTTACTCAGAGGAGTCGTTATTATTTTTATTGACAATAACATAAGTTATTTTATTTTACCTGTTACCATTTATTATTTACTGTAGCTATGTTTATTTCATGGTTTCCACCTGGCAAAGATTACGTCAAAATGAGCTCGTTTGATTGGATACCTGGAGGTGGATTGGATTACACCTTTTGTAACTGGAAACATCCCAAAGACGAACTAAATTAGAGACGACCAGTTTAACGTTTTGTGTCCTCCCTGCTCCCCCCCCCCCCCCCCCCCCCCCCCACCTTTCCCTTCAACATATTGAGATGGCCCCTGGCCTATGTTTGAACTAGTCATATAAGGGGGAATCCATTTGTGAAATTTCAACTTCATGAAAATCCGATCAACTGTTGAAGAGCCAGGCCCATATGTCCCTCCTCCTCCACTCTCACCTTCCCCTTCCCCCCCTAGTCACTCTCTCCTCATCCACTTCTCCTTCTCCTCTCCAGTCACCAACTTCTCCTTTCCCCCACCAGTCACCCGCTTCTCCTCCACTTCCCCTTCTCCCCTCCAGTCACCCTCTCCTCTTCCAATTCCCCTTTCCTCCACCACTCAACACGTCTAACTTCCGATCACGACGATAGCGACCCTGATTTTGCTGCTCCCAGGTCCTGTTCATTAATCCGCAGGTTGTGCAACTTCTTACCCTCATTTAATTGAAACTACCTGACAACTTATAATTGAATACTATTTGACGAGCACTATTATGCACCGCAACTTCTACTTTTTCCACTGGAGAAGATTGCGCAATACAGTGTTCCTGCAGGGCCTACTTAACATGCGCATTCTTTGGTGATGTTAGTGTGATAAGTTGGTATATGTGTGGCTTCGGAGTTTCAATTAAATAGCCATAATAGTCGTTACCAAAATACCTCTAACGGTTAGGCGGTCAAAAACTTTTCGTTTTGCTATTTTCGACCTCTGGAATCTTAAAAAGAATGTGCTTTTAAATAAAGTACGATTAACAATTGAAAACAAATCTTCTGACCATTGCGAGGTCCGCACTTCTGATTGGAAAACAGTTCGTTATTCCTCGAAAGTAAAAAATAAATAAATAAAATAGGCTTTGTTACACCGAAATGGAAAAACGTTAAAGACTATTCTCATATGTTCGAATAAGAGGGGTTGACATTAAAAAAAATATATTCATTTTTAATAGCCGACATATTTCATAAAAGCCAATGTAAACATTGTTAAATTCTTTCTCTTTCTCATCCAATGAGAGCACTTTTCGTCCATGGGTTCGACTTTGATAAAGTTCCCCAGTGTGGAGTATCTGACGTTGTTTTCATATTTTCTTATTGGAAGTGAGAGGGGCCGGTAGCTCAGAGATAGCCTGCTGGTCTACTAAAAAACCTTGAGCACGCCGTCCTTCGGATGACACTTTAAGAAATCTTCCCGAGCCTATGGAATGTCAGGTACTCGCTAATGACCCCTATCCTATGCGTCCTAGATTAAAAAAAATTGAAGGTAGGCAAAATTTAGGACTTTCATAGTTGAGTTGGGCTCATGTCCAACAGAGTGACGAAAGAGCGCTCTGGTAGTAGGTGATATGACCTCGTAGTTAAAGCCCGGGCATGAGTCATAATAACTAACATGTTGAAGATGATCGCCATGTCTACAATATGGCTCGTACGGTGTCGTTGCTATTCCTCTTGTGGAGGACTGAACATACAGACTGCAGCTTCATCCCGAATTGTAAAACTTATAGCCCTTTGGCTTCAGTAATTCCGTGACTTGTGATGTGTCGGAACTTCAAGGTACGTTGCTTGCCTGATGGAATCAGACAAGTCTTGCCCTTCTGCACCTACCCATATTCGATTGACAAGCGCGCACACATGGAATCACGCGATAAGCAGCTCTGTCTTCCTTTCATCTTAGCGTTGGTCTTGAATCGGCTAAGGAATTGTCCGAGTTGGCTGAGAATGTTCACAGGCGCCAATCCCGCATCATGGAAAGACAGCTACCCTAAGGCCTCCAGTTTCTTCATTTCTCTAAAGCCTCTAAAATTTGCCTTGTTGTCATCCCCTGTAATTAGGGGTTGGTACCCGGACCCGAACATGCCTTGCCTATTTGCTTCCGTTCTCTGTTTACCTCTCACGTAGAACTCGCAGGGGCCTTGTTTGTATGATCGGGTCTCAAGCTCACTCTGTTTGTGTCCCCAACAAACAACTCTTTGATCCTCTTGGGAATTGGGAACTTGGAAACTCTTGTTTGCATACAACTCATCACATGGTTTGGTTTCCATTAGACCCCCTCTCCATCCAAGAACCATCACATCCATTCAATTTGACGCAGCTTTAATTGTATCAAAGGCTCCCTTCTTGTCAGATCTCCGCTTCCAGCAGCATTCTCCCGAAAAGGAGTGTATCAACAACCGTTTGCTTCATAGAACATCAAAGCCCATTTAGCACTTAAAAACTTCCTCGCTTAATTACTGGCAAACATTTCGAGCTCGAATTGTTTGTGATAATTGTTTTTTTTTTTTGTTTTCGCACTCTTCAAACACTGTCACTGATTTGGCTGTAAATTAATAAGTTTCTTACTTAAGAACTTCTGAATACCTGAGATGGTACAAGCTCGGGACCATCGTTTAACGTCCCACCCGACGGACGGCATGCTCAAGATTTTTTCACTTCCCAGATAAAAACCCAAGGGCCTCGGCCGGGTTTCACACTGTTGTGCTCATGAGGCACGCTGCCTCTCAGTTGCCGATGGGTTTATCCTCTTTTTGAAGGTTATCCTTCCTTCTAATCCCCTCCTCATTTGACTGAAAATCAAAAGGATTCTGACTTATAGGCTCTTTTTTTCCCCTTCTTTATGGCTTTAGCAGCTAGCCACAGCCAAGAACTTATAGGCTCCTAATATTCATAAAACAGGTGTTCATAGTATTGTTACAAACGAATCTTTTTTTTTTTTTTATCAGTATGTTATTTCTAAGTTGAGGAACGCGGACATATTGTGGAAACTTGTAATCTATATTGATAAAGCTGAAACGGGGTTTGTTTGTTTGTTTGTTTGTATGTATGTATGTATGTATGTTTGTTCCAGCATCACGCCCAAACGGCTGGACGGATTTTTATGAAACTTCACATGTAGCATTCTTTTGAGCCCGATTGAATAATAGGCTATGTAGCGTCCCAAAATTTTGAACGGGAGGGGGGGTTGTAAGGGGGGCCTAAGTATATAAATAGTGCTAACTCATTAACTAATGGTCGAATTGTCATGAAATTTCACATGTAGCATTTTTAAAAGCCAAACAGGAAAAAAATGTGTGTGGCGTCCCAAAGTTTTGAACGGGAGGGGGGGTTGAGGGAGGGCCTAAGTATAAATATAGAGCTAACTCCTTAACTATTGGGCGAATTGTCATGAAATTTCACATGTAGTATTTTTAAAAGCCAAATAGGAAAAAAAGGTGTGTGGCGTCCCAAAGTTTTGAACGGGGGTAGGGGGGGTTGTGGGGGGGCCTAAGTATAAATATAGAGCTAACTCTTTAACGGTTGGTCGGATTGTCACGAAATTTCACACGTAGTCTTTTTAAAAGCCAAACAGGAAAAAAAGGTGTGTGGCGTCCCAAAGTTTTGAACGGGAGGGGGGGTTGTAAGGGGGGCCTAAGTATATAAATAGTGCTAACTCATTAACTAATGGGCGAATCGTCATGAAATTTCACATGTAGTATTTTTAAAAGCCAAATAGGAAAAAAAGGTGTGTGGCGTCCCAAAATTTTGATCGGGAGGGGGGGTTGTGGGGGGGCCTAAGTATAAAAATAGTGCTAACTCATTAACTAAAGGGCGAATCGTCATGAAATTTCACATGTAGTATTTTTAAAAGCCAAATAGGAAAAATAGGTGTGTGGCGTCCCAAAGTTTTGAACGGGAGGGGGGGTTGTGGGGGGGCCTAAGTATAAATATAGAGCTAGCTCATTAACGGTTGGTCGAATTGTCACAAAGTTTCACATGTAGTATTCCTGAAGACCAAATAAAAAAATAGGCGGTGTAACGGCTCAAAATTTTGTACGGGAGGGGGGGGGGGGTAGTGGCTGGGGGGCCTAGGTATAAATATGGTGCTAGCTCAATAACGGTTTGTCGTATTGTCATGGAATTTCACATGTAGTATTCTTAAAAGACAAATAGAAATATAGGGTGTATATGTCACAAAATTTTGAACGGGAGGGTGGGTTGATGGGGGCCTAAGTATAAGTATAGTGATTAGTCATTAACGGATGATTGGATTGTCACGAAATTTCACATGTAGTATTCTTGATGGTCAAAAAAAAAAATTCACTATGTGACATTTTAAAAATTTGGGAGGGGGGGCTAAGCATAAAAATAATGCTGAATCATTGAAGGGTAATCGGATTGTCATGAATTTCACATGTAGTAGTAGTAACAATGTATTCGCTGTGGGGTTCACTGTTGCAAGACATTTACTAGCTGTGATGCCCAGCGTTCCTAATATCGTACTAGCTGTGGGGTCCGCTGTTGCAAGGCACTTACTAGCTGTAGTGCTCAGCCCCAGCGTTCCTAACTATGTACTGGCTGTGGGGTTCGCTGTTGCAAGGCACCTACAAGACATTTACTAGCTGTGATGCCCAGCGTTCCTAATTACGTACTAGCTGTGGGGTCTGTTGTTGCAAGGCGCTAGCAGTATGGCCCAGCGTATTTAACTACGTAGGTACTAGCTGTGGGGTCCGCCGTTGCAAAACTCATACTAGCTATGATGCCCTGTGGTTCTAACTACATACTATCTGTGGGGTCCGCAGTTGCAAGGCACCTACTACCTGTAGGGCCCAGCGTTCCTAACTTCGTACTAGCTGTGGGGTCCGCTGTTGCGAGGCACATACTAGCTGTGGTGACCAGCGTTCCTAACTACGTACTAGCTGTGGGGTCCGCCGTTGCAAAACACATACTAGCTGTGATGCCCAGTGGTTCTAACTACGTACTAGCTGTGGGGGCCGCTGTTGCAAGGCACTTACTAGCTGTGATGCCCAGCGTTCCTAACTTCGTACTAGCTGTGGGGTCCGCTCTTGCGAGGCACATACTAGCTGCGGTGACCAGCGTTCTAACTACATACTAGCTGTGGGATCCGCCGTTGCAAGGCATATACTACCTCTGGTGCCCAGCGTTCCTAACTACGTACTAGCTGTGGTGCCCAGCGTTGCAAGGCATATATTAGCTGTGGTCACAAACGTTCTTAAGTTCGCACTGGCTAGGACGTCCAGCGAAGCTAAGTATTCACTAGCTGTGGTTTCCGCCGTTGAAAGGCGCATACTAGCTGTGGTGCCCAGGGGTCCTAAAAACTTACTAGCGTTGCTATAGTTGAAGGACTATAAGCCTTATTCCGTATGAATAATTGAAAATTATAACATCATGAATGTACTGTTAAAGGGTAAGCGGATTGGCATGAATTTCACTTGTAGTAGTAGTAACTATGTATTCGCTGTGCGGTCCGCTGTTGCAAGGCATTTACTAGCTGCGGTCAATAGCGTTCTTAAGTACGCACTGGCTAGGATGTCCAGCGATGCTAAGTATTCACTATCTGTGGTTTCCGCCGTTGACGCATACTAGCTGTGATGCCCAGGGGTCCTAAAAACTTACTAGCTGGGGTGTTTGACGTTGAAGGACTATAAGCCTTATTCCGTATGGATAATTGAAAATTATAACATCATGAATGTACTGTTGAAGAATTCAAAAGACTTATAGGAGATATTAGTAGAAAAGTCAAAGTTCCCCGGGCAACGCCGGGTATTACTGCTAGTCTATATTAATAAAGCTGAAACGGGGTTTGTTTGTTTGTATGTATGTATGTATGTTTGTTCCAGCATCACACCCAAACGGTTGGACGGATTTTTATGAAACTTCCCATGTAGCATCCCTATGAGCCCGATTGAATAATAGGCCCAGATACGATCCTGTCCCGCGTATCAACTCCATCCTAGGCCCGTCGTACAGCGGACATTCGAGGACCACGTGCTCCGCTGTCTCGACCCCGCCGCACGAGCAGTTCGGGTTGTTTTTCCTCTTAAAGAAGAACAGCTTGGAGTTGAAATCTCCGTGACCTGATAGTATCTGGGACATCCAGTGGTCAGGCAGTATCCAAGTAGAGTCCAGACGAACCCGGATTTCCGGTAAATATGCGTAGGTCGTTCGGCCATCCGATGATCGTGACCACCGCTGTTGCCATATCCCACTATCCATTCCTGGACTATGTCCCTGCAACGCTCCGGTCTGGACTGTTCCACCCCCCGTTCCCACCCTCTGTCCCCACGCCCACCCCATGTTCCCACCCCCTGTACCCACCCCCACCCCCTAATCCCACCCCATGTTCCCACCCCCTGTCCCCACCCCCACCCCCTGTCCCCACGCCCACCCCATGTACCCACCCCCTGTACCCACCCCCACCCCCTAATCCCACCCCATGTTCCCACCCCACCCCCTGTCCCCACCCCCTGTCCCCACCCCCTGTCACCACCTCCTGTTCCCACCCCCTAATCCCACCCCATGTTCCCACCTCCTGTCCCCACCCCATGTTCCCACCCCCTGTACCCACCCCCACCCCCTAATCCCACCCCATGTTCCCACCCCCTGTCCCCACCGGCACCCCCTGTCCCCACGCCCACCCCATGTACCCACCCCCTGTACCCACCCCACCCCCTAATCCCACCCCATGTTCCCACCCCACCCCCTGTCCCCACCCCCTGTCCCCACCCCCTGTCACCACCTCCTGTTCCCACCCCCTAATCCCACCCCATGTTCCCACCTCCTGTCCCCACCCCATGTTCCCACCCCCTGTACCCACCCCACCCCCTAATCCCACCCCATGTTCTCACCCCCACCCCCTAATCCCACCCCATGTTCCCACCCCCACCCCCTAATCCCACCCCACGATCCCACCCCCTGTTCCCACCCCCACCCCACGATCCCACCCCCTGTTCCCACCCCCACCCCACGATCCCACCCCCTGTTCCCACCCCCACCCCCTAATCCCACCCCATGTTCCCACCCCCTGTCCCCACCCCATGTTCCCACCCCCTGTACCCACCCCCACACCTAACCCCCCCCCCCCCCATGTTCCCACCCCCTGTCCCCACCCCACCCCCTGTCCCCACCCCCACCCCCACCACATGTTCCCACCCCCTGTCCCACCCCCACCACATGTTCCCACCCCCTGTCCCCACCCCCTGTCCCCACCCCCACCCCCTGTCCCCACCCCACCCCCTTTTCCCACTCCCTGTTCCCACCCCCTGTACCCACCCCCACCCTTTTTTTTTTTGGGTTGCCGACCTCCGGTGGAGGCCACGACACCATCGCCGAATCGTCGGGGAAAAAGGGAGGAACCCCCTAATCCCACCCCATGATCCCACCCCCTGTTCCCACCCCCACCCCCTAATCCCACCCCATGTTCCCACCTCCTTTTCCCACCCCCTTTTCCCACCCCCTGTCCCCACGCCCACCCCATGTTCCCACCCCCTGTACCCAACACAACACCCTTATTCCACCCCCTGTCCCCACCCCACCCCCTTTTCCCACCCCCTTTTCCCACTCCCACCCCCTAATCCCACCCCACCCCCTAATCCCACCCCATGTTCCCACCCCCTTTTCCCACCCCCTGTCCCCACCCCCTTTTCCCACCCCCTGTCCCCACCCCCACCCCCTTTTCCCACCCCCTGTTCCCACCCCACCCCCTAATCCCACCCCATGTTCCCACCCCCACCCCCTAATCCCACCCCACGATCCCACCCCCTGATCCCACCTTTTTTTTTTTGGGGTTGCCGACCTCCGGTGGAGGCCACGACACCATCGCCGAATCGTCGGGGAAAAAGGGAGGCCTAACAAATTTATTTACAAAATTAAAATACTAAATAAGTACATAATTAAAAATGCAGAACATATGATGCTGTGGTAGGCTAGGAGCGACCGCTGCCGACCATCTGCGACGATCAGCGGTCACTCCCAGCCCATCTTGATTTTCTTGGCGGCCCGAGAGAGCTCGGGATAAATGTAGGGCGATCGCTAATTGTGGTTCATTACGGTGCCGGGGACGACTGCAGGCCTCCCCGGCGCAGGGTCAAAATGCTTGCTTCTTTCTCCGCCAGGAGGCGACAAATCGGTTGAACATTGGGTAGCCGGTTTCCGTCATCAGCTGCCGCAGGTCGAGTCCCAGATACGATCCTGTCCCGCGTATCAACTCCACCCTAGGCCCGTCGTACAGCGGACATTCGAGGACCACGTGCTCCGCAGTCTCGACCATCCAGTGGTCAGGCAGTATCCAAGTAGAGTCCAGACGTACCGGGATTTCCGGTAAATATGCGTAGGTCGTTCGGCCATCCGATGATCGTGACCACCGCTGTTGCCATTTCTCCACTATCCATTCCTGGACTATGTCCCTGCAACGCTCCGGTCTGGACTGTCCGCGCATCTCTTCCTCCAGGGCTAGACGTAAAGGCTCATCTATATCTGCTCCTAAGGGCAAGTTGCGTCTACAATAGTACGAGGCGACAGCCCCGTCCAAGACTAAGTCTATTGGCGGAGCTCCTGCCAGCACCTGTAGCGCAGCCGTAGAGACAGTACGATAGGCCTTTGTAACCCTTAAAAGGGCTGCTCTCTGGGCTTGCACAAGGATAACGCGTCGCCGCTTCGTGGGACGATGCCACCACCCAGCAGCGGCGTACCTTGCTACAGCCTCGAATACTCCAGTGTAGATGATTCTACACGCAGAATAGCCGAGGCCCCACGTCGCGCGGGCTAGGCAGCTCAAAGCGTTGAAAGTGGCGGTAGTCCTTTCTTTAATGGCAACAACGTGGGGCGTCACGTTGAGGCCCGGCCCGATCCGCACTCCGAGATAAGTGACCGTTGCCGGGCTCTCAATGCGGCGTCCGTGGATTTTGATTACCAGGGGGTGTCGGGCGTCGGTTCTCCCTCTCATCAGCAATGCCGAGGTCTTGCTAGGAGAGAGAGCCAGTTTGTTGGCGCAGCACCAGTTGTCTATATCGTCAATGGCGGCTTGGGCGCGAAGGGTTAGAGCAGCTCGACTATCAGCGTGCACCGTAACAACGAGGTCGTCGACGTAGGCGATTGCCTTATATCCACGGCCCTCGAGATCACGGAGCAGTCCGTCAAAGAGTATGGCCCAAAGTATCGGTCCGAGGACCGAGCCCTGAGGACAGCCTCTAGTGACGTCCACTGTAGTGCTAGCGTATAGCTGACTCATGGTCGCAGATCGATCGCTGAGGAAGCTGGATATCAACCCAAACACATTCCCAGGCAGTCCCACAGCCCGCAGTCGCGTGAGGATGGCAGGCCACCAGGCGCAGTCGAAGGCCGACGCGATGTCAAAGAAGACACACAGGGCATATTTCCCACGGTCATTCTCCACATCCGCCCTCAGCATCATCAACGCATCTTCGGCGGATCTGCCCCTCAAGCCACCGAACTGCCTGTGGGATACAAAAGCATGTACCTGGGCCCGAATTCCATTGAAGATAAGAGTCTCCAATACTTTACCGAATACGGGGAGCAGGCTGATTGGTCTGTGGCTACCTGCCAGGGAAAGGTCCCTATCACCAGGCTTAACAAACGTACACACGAGTGCTCGTTTCCAAGTCCTAGGGAAGTGGCCCCTCCTAAGGCAGGAGTTATAAAGTAGTAAGAGATCCGACTTGATGGCCGGGAAGGCTTTCTTGATTATAGCGGCGTCTATGAGATCGCTCCCAGGGGCGCCGCCACTCTTCTGCCTCCCAACCGCCAAGCTCAGGTCAATCTCGTCCCAATCAGGTGCGTTCCCCGTATCCGGCCAAGTACGGGCAGCGTTCCTGATGTCTCGTTGGCTGGGTGAATCCTCCGCCGGGTCGTCCTCCGGGAAGGCCTCCCTCAAGTACATCCCGCCAGCCTCCTCCAGGGACATGGCATACTGGTTGCCAACCCTGATGGAGGCGACCGGCCTTAGCCTCCCGGCGGCGACACGGTAAGGGATTCCCCACGGGTTTTTGCTGCTCTCGTCTTCAACGAACTTCCTCCAGCTCTCCTTCTTCGCGGCCTCGACTCTTCTACCGTAAGCCTTGCTAAGCTGCCGGTAATCATCCCTCCGTATTACCCTCTGGAGTGGGTTTTGGTTTTGGCACCGCTGAAACCTCCTCCTGGCACGATATACAGCCTTCTTGGCGAGGGTAAGATCCTCACTCCACCAGGGTACCTTCCTGATCCGGTTTACCTTCTTGGGGATGGTCTCATCGGCAGCTCGAAGTAGTATACTACTGAGCCTGCCGACCCCATCCTCAATCTGGCCAACCGGTTAGGAACTCCTGAGACCCTCCCACTGATCGTCGCAGGAGTAGGCGGCAACGGCGGTCACGAAAGCGTCGGAGATGGCCTTGCAGGTAGCAAAGCGCGGGTCTCTAGGCCGGACTGCGGGAAGATGTGCGTCAAAGAGCAGAACATCCAGTACACTATGGTCGCTAGATGTGATCTCTCGGACGCTCCAGCTGCCCACAGCCCGGAATAGTCCACTCGACACCAGCGTGACGTCAACATGGGACACTCCATTGGAACCGTGGAATGTGGGCGGAGAAAGTGGGTCATTGACTATGCACAGGTCATGGCGGGCGATCAAATCCAATAGCCTGTCGCCCCGGCGGTCGGTGCGAACCGATCCCCAGGAGACTGACCAGGAGTTGACGTCCGCCAGAACTATGACATTGCGCCCCGAGAGGGAGTCCAGTACTAGGTCCAGGTGGCCCAGCTGTCGTTCTATGTTCTCAGACGGCGGGAAGTATCCGCTGATCACGTAGCAGCCCTGTTCCCACCCCCACCCCCTAATCCCACCCCATGTTCCCACCCCCTGTCCCCACCCCATGTTCCCACCCCCTGTACCCCCCACCCCTAACCCCCCCCCCATGTTCCCACCCCCTGTACCCACCCCCACCCCTAACCCCCCCCACATGTTCCCACCCCCTGTCCCCACCCAGATGGCAGTCCCCACCCCCACCCCCTGTTCCCACCCCATGTACCCACCCCCACCCCCTAATCCCACCCCATGTTCCCACCCCCACCGCCTGTACACACCCCTAATCCCACCCCCTTTTCCCACTCCCACCCCCTAATCCCACCCCCACCCCCTGTTCCCACCCCCTTTTCCCACTCCCTGTCCCCACCCCCCTGTTCCCACCCCCACCCCATAATCCCACCCCCTGTACCCACCCCAACCCCCTGTTCCCACCCCCTTTCCCCACGCCCACCCCATGTACCCACCCCCACCCCATGTTCCCACCCCCTGTCCCCACCCCACCCCCTAATCCCACCCCCTTTCCCCACCCCCTTTCCCCACTCCCACCCCCTAATCCCACCCCATGTTCCCACCCCCTGTCCCCACGCCCACCCCCTGTACCCACCCCCACCCCTAACCCCCCTTCATGTTCCCACCCCCTGTCCCCACCCCACCCCCAGTTCCCACCCCCTGTCCCCACCCCCACCACATGTTCCCACCCCCTGTCCCCACCCCCACCACATGTTCCCACCCCCTGTCCCCACCCCATGTTCCCACTCCCTGTTCCCACCCCCTGTACCCACCCCCTAATCCCACTCCCACCCCCCTGTACCCACCCCATGTTCCCACCCCCTGTCCCCACCCCCTGTCCCCACCCCCACCCCCCTTTTCCCACTCCCTGTTCCCACCCCCTGTACCCACCCCCTGTACCCACCCCAACCCCCTAATCCCACCCCATGTTCCCACCCCCTGTTCCCACCCCCTTTTCCCACGGTCGGTGCGAACCGATCCCCAGGAGACTGACCAGGAGTTGACGTCCGCCAGAACTATGACATTGCGCCCCGAGAGGGAGTCCAGTACTAGGTCCAGGTGGCCCAGCTGTCGTTCTATGTTCTCAGACGGCGGGAAGTATCCGCTGATCACGTAGCAGCCCTGTTCCCACCCCCACCCCCTAATCCCACCCCATGTTCCCACCCCCTGTCCCCACCCCATGTTCCCACCCCCTGTACCCCCCCACCCCTAACCCCCCCCCCATGTTCCCACCCCCTGTACCCACCCCCACCCCTAACCCCCCCCACATGTTCCCACCCCCTGTCCCCACCCAGATGGCAGTCCCCACCCCCACCCCCTGTTCCCACCCCATGTACCCACCCCCACCCCCTAATCCCACCCCATGTTCCCACCCCCACCGCCTGTACACACCCCTAATCCCACCCCCTTTTCCCACTCCCACCCCCTAATCCCACCCCCACCCCCTGTTCCCACCCCCTTTTCCCACTCCCTGTCCCCACCCCCCTGTTCCCACCCCCACCCCATAATCCCACCCCCTGTACCCACCCCAACCCCCTGTTCCCACCCCCTTTCCCCACGCCCACCCCATGTACCCACCCCCACCCCATGTTCCCACCCCCTGTCCCCACCCCACCCCCTAATCCCACCCCCTTTCCCCACCCCCTTTCCCCACTCCCACCCCCTAATCCCACCCCATGTTCCCACCCCCTGTCCCCACGCCCACCCCCTGTACCCACCCCCACCCCTAACCCCCCTTCATGTTCCCACCCCCTGTCCCCACCCCACCCCCAGTTCCCACCCCCTGTCCCCACCCCCACCACATGTTCCCACCCCCTGTCCCCACCCCCACCACATGTTCCCACCCCCTGTCCCCACCCCATGTTCCCACTCCCTGTTCCCACCCCCTGTACCCACCCCCTAATCCCACTCCCACCCCCCTGTACCCACCCCCTGTCCCCACGCCCACCCCCTTTTCCCACTCCCTGTCCCCACCCCCTGTCCCCACCCCCACCCCCCTTTTCCCACTCCCTGTTCCCACCCCCTGTACCCACCCCAACCCCCTAATCCCACCCCATGTTCCCACCCCCTGTTCCCACCCCCTTTTCCCACTCCCACCCCCTAATCCCACCCCCACCCCCTGTTCCCACCCCCTGTCCCCACCCCACCCCCTAATCCCACCCCCACCTCATGTTCCCACCCCCCTGTTCCCACCCCCTAATCCCACCCCACCCCCTAATCCCACCCCATGTTCCAACCCCCTGTACCCACCCCAACCCCCTGTCCCCACCCCCTGTCCCCACCCCCACCCCATGTTCCCACCCCCTGTTCCCACCCCCTTTTCCCACTCCCACCCCCTAATCCCACCCCCACCCCCTGTTCCCACCCCCTGTCCCCCCCCCCCCCCCTTAATCCCATCCCCTGTCCCCACCCCCTGTTCCCACCCCCACCCCCTAATCCCACCCCATGTTCCCACCCCCTGTCCCCACCCCCTAATCTCACCTAGTAGTTGAGCAACGACGCGCCTTTACCTTCCGGTAATGATTTATAAAAAATATTCCATTTTTTTCAGCCATCAGGCAATCTCCATTATATTCCGACCTCTTTGGGTTCTAAGCAGATCATATTATTGAAAAGTTGACATAACGTGGTCCAATAACGTAATTACAGCAAGTTAGACATTTATATAGTCCTATAGGTCAGTTTCCGGTGTTTAGCGGTGAACACAGCTCATTCTACAGGAGGAAACACTGAACATTATCTAGGCAACGTGTTTACTTCCCCCCAGCTATAATAATAATAATGTTTTATTGTTTAGAGGGATGACCCCTGTACAATTGAGTCAGTGACTATTACTTTTACAATATTAACATTTCCAAACAGGAAGCCATGGTGGCCGTGCGGGCTAGAGCGTAGGGCTTTGCATGGTCTCATTATGGTTTGCGGCTTCGTATCCAGTCCGGGAGTGAGTTTTATTTCGTATATAGAACTCCCTCCCGGGGCCATGGATGTCGTAAATAACTAGATAACACAGTGACATGGCTAATATGCATTGTACATAAGGCCAAAAAAAAAAAAAATTGAAAAAAAAAAACATTTCCAAAATTATATATTGATCAGCTGAACAATAATGACACATATAAAGGAACCTTTAACAAACTAAATAAATAACATAAATAAATAAAAAAAGTATAAATAAAATAAGTAATTACAAATTATTAATAATAATAATGTAACAAAGAGAGTAAATATAGAGTGGGGATGTAGGTATTGAATATCAATATAATATGGAAGTTGAATACATTATTCATGATCTAAGTTTCAGAGCGCTGATCAAATAATAGAAAAGGTTTGAGATATTCTTATTATGGGCCAGGAGTTATGTATGAAAGTTGGATCGGTCTATACTGATACTCTGAGGCAGGAAGTGGCTTCTAATGGGGGGAGTATATCGGACAGGATATTAACAGATGGTATACGTCTTCCAATTCGTTTTTATTGCAGATTGTACAAAGTTCCTGGGGATTAAGGGTGTATACATTATTTTTGTAACTGATTTTAAGATTGTACTTGCCAGATAGACGGATCTTCCCCTCCAGCTATACGAAGTAAAGAGGAAGTGATGTAATCGGAAATAAAAAAAATGAAAAATAAAATTGTTGCCTATGTGATAAAATGAATGTATCAACACAATTTTATATGTGTATCCAGAAACCCCATCAGCCAAATTGGACAAAACCAAGGGAGGTTTAACACGAAAATTCTGAAAATTGTAGTTTTTAGCATCCTAAAGCAGCAATTAATTTTCCGCGAAATTGGCTGAGAGGGGGGAACAGGGGGGAACTAGAGGAGGTCGGCTCGACTCCAAATCTCTAATAACTGCCGATTTAATAAATTTATCGGCACAAAATTTAGTATGAGGATTCAGAAGCCCTTATGTAAAGTCAACTATTATTAGCCCTAACAGTTGATTAATTTTGGAGGGGGAACGGAAAGTTAATTGATTAATTCATGCTGAGCTGTTTCACCTGTGACTTTTCCTTGCCTCGGGTTTAGACAAACTTTAGGATTTCCTCACTTTTCTTTTTACTATCCGATATATAAAATTACTGTTCGGATTACCACGAATTCAGTTTAGTAAGTTGTGATAAATATTTGAAAAATGTAAAATACTATAAACATAATAATTGAATTAATAAAATTAAAAATTAATAAATAATTAAATAAAATTACCATATTTCCCACACAAAATATAGCTGGTCTTCTACTAAACTTTGACCGCTACAGTAATTTCCGAAAAGGGCCCTAAAAAAATATCGAAAGTTCAAGAGAATATATAGAATAAGAGAACAAATAATGGGTTTTATATCTAAACCATTATAAATAAAATCAAAATATCAATATCAAATAAAAAATCAAATTACTTCCAATAAAAATCTCACAAGATAATTACTACATCTACTTTAGTCTCTTTTCTTTTTAAATATTGTGGCCTTTCTTTAATTCAATGTTATTTTGGGCATATAAATATGTGGCGTCCCAAAATTTTGATCGGGAGGGGGGGTTGTAAGGGGGGCCTAAGTATATAAATAGTGCTAACTCATCAACTAATGGTCAAATTGTCATGAAATTTCACACGTAGTCTTTTTAAAAGCCAAACAGGAAAAAAAGGTGTGTGGCGTCCCAAAGTTTTGAAAGGGAGGGGGGGTTGTGGGGGGGCCTAAGTATAAATATAGAGCTAACTCTTTAACAGTTGGTCGGATTGTCACGAAGTTTCACATGTAGTATTCCTGAAGACCAAATAAAAAAATAGGCGGTGTGACGGCTAAAAATTTTTTACGGGAGGGGGGTAGTGGGGGGGCCTAAGTATAAATATAGAGCTAACTCATTAACTAATGGACGAATCGTCATGAAATTTTACATGTAGTATTTTTAAAAGCCAAATAGGAAAAAAAGGTGTGTGGCGTCCCAAAGTTTTGAACGGGAGGGGGGGTTGTGGGGGGGTCTAAGTATAAATATAGAGCTAACTCTTTAACGGTTGGTCGGATTGTCACGAAATTTCACATGGAGTATTCCTAAAGACCAAATAGAAATATTAGGTGTGTGACGGCCCAAAATTTTGAACAGGAAGGAGGGTTGTGGGGGGGGGGGGGCTAAATATACATATAGAGTTAGCTCATCAACGGTTGGTCGTATTGTCACGAAATTTCGCATGTAGTATTCCTGAAGGCCAAATAGAGAAATAAGGTGTGTGGCGTCCCAAGGTTTTGAACGGGAGGGGGGTTGAGGGGGGGCCTAAGTATAAATATAGAGCTAGCTGATTAACAGTTGGTCGTATTGTCACGAAATTCCACATGTATTATTCCTGAAGGCCAAAAAGAAAAATGAGGTGTGTGGCGTCCCGAAGTTTTGAACGGGTGGGGGGGTTGAGGGGGGGGGGCTAAGTATAAATATAGAGCTAGCTCATTAACGGTTGATCGTATTGTCACGAAATTTCCCATGTAGTATTCCTGAAGACCAAATAGAAAAATAAGGTGTGTGGCGTCCCGAAGTTTTGAACGGGTGGCAGGGTTGAGGGGGGGGGGGACTAAGTATAAATATAGAGCTAGCTCATTAACGGTTGATCGTATTGTCATGAATCGGATAGTCATGAATTTCACATGTAGTAGTAGTAACTATGTATTCGCTGTGGGGTTCACTGTTGCAAGACATTTACTAGCTGTGATGTCCAGCGTTCCTAATATCGTACTAGCTGTGGGGTCCGCTGTTGCAAGGCACTTACTAGCTGTAGTGCTCAGCCCCAGCGTCCCTAACTATGTACTGGCTGTGGGGTTCGCTGTTGCAAGGCGCTAGCAGTGTGGCCCAGCGTATTTAACTACGTAGATACTAGCTGTGGGGTCCGCCGTTGCAAAACTCATACTAGCTGTGATGCCCTGTGGTTCTAACTACATACTATCTGTGGGGTCCGAAGTTGCAAGGCACCTACTACCTGTAGGGCCCAGCGTTCCTAAAAACGTACTAGCTGTGGGGTCCGTCGTTGCAAAAGCATACTAGCTGTGATGCCCAGGGTTCCTAATATCGTACTAGCTGTGGGGTCCGCTGTTGCAAGGCACTTAATAGCTGTGATGCCCAGCGTTCCTAACTTCGTACTAGCTGTGGGGTCCGCTGTTGCGAGGCACATACTAGCTGTGGTGACCAGCATTCCTAACTACGTACTAGCTGTGGGGTCCGTTGTTGCAAGGCATTTACTAGCTGTAGTGCCCAGCGTTCCTAACTATGTACTAGCTGTGAAGTTCGCTGTTGCAAAGCACTTACTAACTGTAATGCCCAGCGTATTTAACTACATACTAGCTGTGGGGTCCGCTGTTGCAAGGCACTTAATAGCTGTGATGCCCAGCGTTCCTAACTTCGTACTAGCTGTGGGGTCCGCTGTTGCGAGGCACATACTAGCTATGATGCCCAGCATTCCCAACTACGTACTAGCTGTGGTGCTCAGCGTTGCAAGCCACATACTAGCTGTGGTCACAAACGTTCTTAAGTACGTACTGACTAGGACGTCCAGCGATGCTAAGTATTCACTAGGTGTGGCTTCCGCCGTTGAAAGGCGCATACTAGCTGTGGTGCCCAGGGGTCCTAAAAACTTACTAGCGTTACAACAGCTGAAGGACTATAAGCCTTATTCCGTATGAATAATTGAAAATTATAACATCATGAATGTACTGTCGAGGAACTGAATAGCGTTATAGAAGATATTGGGAGAAAAATCAAAGTTCCCCGGGCAACGCTGGGTATTACTGCTAGTAAATGAATAAAACAAAGTTATTTTTGAAATATTGTCTATTCCACTAAAGATATATATATATATATCTTTAGTGGAATAGACAATATTTACTATGTTATTTTACTTGATGAGTTCCTTGACCTTGAATACCTGCAACAACTTCCATTTAGTAAATTTAACATTCCAACTTACCCGTTTATTTCTTCTGCAACTACGTAATACTAGATTTATTCATTTCTTTTCAACCCCCTTATTCAAAATTATGTGTCTAAAAGTAATTTTCTTAATATTTTTAAGTTATTTTAAACAGGGGTATTGATATTAATATTCTTGCTGCTCTTTTGTGGCCAAAAATGGAACTATCATCAAGATGTTTTGGTTGTGTATAGCGACGCCATTATGTACATGCCTAGATCGACCGGAAGTCCATTTGGTCACATATGTCTAGTCCCCTCTTTTGAAGTTTTGAAGTCTCAAACCGCTCAACTCATGGCCTGTACTACTCTACAGATCTATGTGAAGTATCTCAACAGAGACCTATTTCAAAAAATCTTGACTTTCTGTTTCAGGATTCGGATGGGGATACTCCGTTGCATGACGCGATCAGTAAGAAGTACGACGACATGGTGACGTTGTTGCTCGACCACAACGCAGACATCAAGGTGACCAACAACAATGGGTTCAACGCGCTGCATCACGCCGCACTTCGAGGAAATCCAAGGTATGTCGCCTTTCTTATTTAGCTTGCCTGCATGGCCTCATGTCCATTCAAGAACCTCGTTATAACGCTTCTCAAGAGGATGCCGTCGCAAGCTGCTAGAGGGAAGCATTTATTCACGGGAATGGTACAGCATATTTCGGACTATTCCTCCTAGGTTGTTGTAATCTACGGGGACTAATGGAATCGTCGACCTCCCCCTCCCCTTCGAGACTAGCACTACAAGAAAAGGATAAGGCTGTCACCTGGTATCGATACCGCGGAACCAGTCATCACGCCAATGGTACTCAATCAGTGGTCGTTTCCCCCGTAGCTCAAGCTAAGGTGAACAAGGCCATGAATAACTAAGAGCGCCCGGAACTGCTTGACATAGTGGCTCAGACGCAGGAAAGGCCTGCCTACATCTTCAGGGATACTCTGAACCCGGATGTCACGGTGGCGGAAACTGGTAAACTGGTGTGACTTACCGGTCAACCCTGCCCAAAACGACTGGTGGCCCAGGTCCCCACAGCCCACGAAACTCGCCAACTAAAAGTTACTAACTGAGCAGATAACCTTACTAATGGGGCAGTCTGTTTGTATATGTACGAATCAAATATAACATTAAGTTCTTTATTAAATAACGAATATATTTGGGTGGTGTGGAACTTGAAGATGAATCCAAAGACATGTCATTTTCCTTTCTATTTATGACCATCCTGACAAAGTTGTTGTCTTTCGGGAGGTGAGCTGGAAAAGGTCCTTTCCCGTGAACTAGGAGATGCTTGGAAAAGAAGACTTTGCAAGCCCCTCACATAACACTATGCTGGTTCCTGGAGAAGTGGATGGGATTGCTCCTCAATTGTGCCCCCTCCTGATTACTGGAGCTCCCTCTCCTATATAAAATATCTGCTGACTCCCGCCCCCGCCCCACCCCCACCCCCGCCCCCGCCTCTATACTCGTACACGGGTCCTTCTATTTGAGATTGCCCATTTCCCTGTCCTCGTACTTCCACATAACCTCCCACATTCCATCTTAGTGGAAAAAAAAAATTGAAAGTAGACTATTTTGGTAACTTTTTATTTGTAATCTCACATTTTTTTTTTATTTATTTTTTTTTGATAAGCTAACTATACATATAAATGAGACACTATATTATAATGTCTTGTAAAATATCGATATCATATAACATCGAATTTATCGAAATATCGATTAAAAATATTTTTAAATATATTATCCATGAAAACTTTCAACATTTCTGTTGGTTCAAATTAACATAATAATAATTGAAATAAAACATTTTTTAGCACGCTGACCTTTGGATGGTAGGTACGTTAAGAGATGGTCCCGAGACTGTACGTTACCAGCTACTGCTGTCAGATCTTTATCCTAGTATCCTAGGTCACTGGGAGCAAAATTTAGGATTGACATTGTAGAGTCGGGCTCATCTCTACTAGAGCTACTAAAGAGCGGTTTGGTGGTATGGCCTCGTAGTTGAAGTCTGCCCGTGAGTCACAATAACTAACTAATCGTTGAAAGTTACCATTAATTGGGTAAAATGTTAAATGGAACCATAATGTCAAACCGACATTATTAACCAAATTTCAATAAAATCCGTTCAATGAGAGTCACAAAACAAAAAGGTCGTCGGTGAATCACCGGCAATGTACTTCCCCAGAACAAATTAATCAATTAACTTTTCTCTCCCCCTCCAAAACCAGTCTACCGTTTGCGCTAGTATCCAACAGTTAACTTATATGGGGGCTCTTGAATTGTCAAACTAGATTTTGTGATGAATTGAGCCCCCTCTGAACCCCCCTTCCCTTCTGCCTATAATTGAACTTGAATTAAATTCGAAATTTGATGTCTTTACATTCATAACATGGGCAGTTATTGTCATTGAGTTGAGCCACCTCTGGTCCCTTGTCCCCTTCTTCAGTTCCCGCTGAATATTGATGTGTCGACCTTATGGCGTTTTGAATTCACGTTTGAAATATTGTGTCGATACATTCATTCTATCGGCAGTTATTAGAGCTTTCATGTTAAGCACTCCTTTGGTCGATTTGTCTGGAAAACAATAGATCTCGTCGTTAGAGGGTTCTGGGTTTACATATAAAATTTCGTGCCGATAAGTTTATTGTTTCGGGAGTTATCATGTTCACATCCCACAGACAGACAGAAAATTTATGTATACTTCCCGATACTTCGAATAGCAGGGGAAGTAAATAAGTTTGTTTTGACCTGAAGTGGGAAGTTGTGAAGGAAATGTTGAATCTCTCGGCCAGGAAGTGTTCTCTTCACTTGAGCTATGCCAGGAAGCCAGAACCCAGAGTCAATAAAGAGTTTCTCTTCTGTAATGTGTTTTTTTTTTTCATTGACAAGTAGTATTAACGACTCGGTTAAGGCAGACACTTGGAAGATAGTGTTTGGTTTGGCAATCAGTGAAGTTGCCACCCTGATCTCCTCAACTCTACCCTAATCGAAACGCTATCAGAGATTCACCAAGGGCTAAAGTGGGTCGTTGGAGGGCCCAAGTGCCTACTTAATACCCTCAGATAACCCATTTCTATTAGGCCTATTAAACGGTATTAAATAGTACTCTGAGTTGGGCAATATCCCCAGCCTTATTAACTAAAGATCACTACTAAACTAAACTAAAACAGAAGTGAACTCTATGAATAGGGAATGGAACCAGGTCGTAAAGAGGGTTCATCCCTCCTTATCTCAATACCACGCCTCACCTCCTCTTCCATTTTAAAAGTGAATTTCTTTCCTACGTGGTTCATTTTTAGCTCCTCCATTTTTTAGGTTTCCGAAGGTCGAAAACAGTATACACAACCTTATTAACGAGTGTTTGATGTCTGTCTGAACCACTCGATATCTAATGGAGCTTTGGACAATATTAAACAGGCTCTGTCAGTTATCATGTGTCCAGGGCTTCATGTGGTATCGTGGTATCGTCTGGGTTGACAGAGCGAGATGGGATGCGGGGAGCCATGTTGTCCAACGGGCCACCTACCTGCCTACAAATCAGGCCATCACCTGTCTAATTGATTTAATAAGTCAATAAGGGGTCCATGTACTGTAAAGGAAGCCACCCTCCTATTGTCGCCCAGCTACCTCCATCCTCCTCATTGCATCTTCGTCAGGATTAGTTATAACTTATTGCAAAGTTTATAACTATATTATTTTTGTAGAATAAACATCATCCCCCCAAAAAATGGTATTATTTATTTATTCCAAGTTATTCGTACGACTCTTACTAACGAACATTTTCCACTATTAAACATTGCGAGCGTTACTTCCTTGTTTGTTATGCACTTATAGTTTTACTTAGGTCCCTGATTACTCTCAATGAAATATATACTGCGACCCTAATCCCGAAGAGGATAGATGGAGGATACGGTCCAATAGAAAGCTTAGGGACTTGAACAAGAGCCCGGACCTGGTGGCCTTCGTGGAGTAGGGGCGGATTAGAGGGAGGCTTAACAAAAAAACTCTAATAACTGCTGATAGAATAAATGTAACGACACAAAATTTTATATATGTGACCAAAACCCCAACCGGGGGAAGGGAAGGGGGGGATCAGAGGGGGCTCAATTCAAAAATCCCAATAACTGCCGATTTAATGATTCGATCCTCATAAAATTTCATATTTGAAGTCAAAACTCAATGAAGTCAGAGATATGTGCTGAAGGGAAGGGGGGTTCGGGGGAGGGGGCTCAATTCAAAAACCCCAATTATTTAATATTAGTGCAAACAATCGACTGGTTTTGGAGGGGGAGCGAAAAGTTAATTGATTAATTTGTTCTGGGGAAGTACATGTTCAGTGAATCACCGGACTTTTTTTTTTTGTTTGAAGGGAACAGGCTAGGAGCTACGCTGTGTCCAAAAGTGGTAGACGGCATACTAACTAAATAATAAGAGCCTTCATACTCCCGGGGAACGTCAGGTAACACCACTAGTAAAACAATAAAGACAACTGTAGACAATATAGTTGTGTGTTGTGTGGGATGGCATTAGTGGGTGTTGCAGGGGCCTAGCCAGCTAACATCCAATAACCTGCCCTATAAATCAGCCGCCACACCGGACCCAGGCTCCCCCTTTACAAAGAAAAAAAAGGAATATATTCATACAATCCTGAAATTTTCACTGAATACATTGTTAACTTTTCAATGGTCTTATATTTAAAGGAAACTGGTAGACTGTCTGCCGTTTTAGCATTAGTTGCTTGTACTCGGATAAGTTTACGGTGGTCCCGAGCCTGTATAATGTCAGGTAGTCGTTAAACACACCTCTACTCTAGATTAATAAAAATGTAGAGTCGGACTCATATCGACGAAAGAGCGCTCTGGCAGTAGGCGATATGCCTTCGTAGTTAAAGCCTGGGAGTGAGTCACAATAACTTACTAACTATAGACTGAACAAATAATTGTTGAAGAATAACTACCTGGGATCCGGGAACATGGCAGAGTTAATTAGGCTGGCTAATTACCAAATGATCAGATGCTAATCAGCATGTAATGTACCCTTCTTGTTGTCTATATGGTGTGTAGGGGTAGTTATGTAATCAAGGGGTCGTAAATTCCATGTTGAATTTTTACGGAAATTTGATGTTTTCCAACCCTCTGCCTGATCCCAAAAATGAAAGTTATGGTTAAACTTATACAATTTTGTGTCGATATATTCATTCTACCGAGAGTTAGACACACACACACAGACACACACATGCAGAGAGGAATTTTCCTTCCCCAATAAAGACGAAGTATAGAAGAAGTTATTAATTTTTATAAATTGAAAAATGTATCTACTTACTATAAATGTATCTATGTATTAAATTTGGTTTTGTACTTATATATTTGTAAGTATTTATTTATTCAGTTTTTATTCATTTCATTTTACTTTTTTTAAAAATAGTTTTGTTATTACTACTAATCATAGATGTGTTAGACTCAAGTAGTTATAAATCTAATTTATAAGCTATCTTAATATATAAGTTCTTTTGACGTATCCTATTACCATGTATTGGTTTAACGGAAATAAAATTATTATTATTATTATTATTATGTAATCGGTCAGTAATTCGAAGTTGAGTATTCACTGGAATTTCATGTCTCCCGGGATCCTAATTCCAAAAATGAAAAAAAAATTGTGTGTGTCTGTGAACACGATAACTCCCGATAGACTGAATTTATGGACAAGTAATGTTATGTGTTTCCATAAGGACGAATTACATTGATTTTTCATAGATCACCCAAAGAGAAGGGGGATTAACACAAAAACTTTAATAACTGCCGTTGTATTGAATGTAGCGACACAAAATTTAGTATGAGAATTCAGAAGCTCCTCTGTAAGTCTACTTTGATTTGCAGCCAAAACGGTCCATTGGTTTTCGCGGGGGAGCGAAAAGTTAGTTGATTAATTCGTTCTGGGGAAGTACATTGCTGATTCTTTTTTTTTTTTTTCATTTCAGAAAACGTGAAAATATATAGAGAAAACTAAACTTCGAATTTCTAACCAATTAGATTAGTTCCTCTATTTTGCTAGAGTATAGCTAGAAGTCCCATTGAATGAATATATCGACAGAAAATGTAGTTTGTTTTCAGAACTCCATTAGGATACCACCTATTGAATGTCAGCCATATCCACACAAAAACTTCAACAACTGCCGAAGTAATGAATGTATCGACACGAAATTTAATATGAGGATTCAGAAGCATGTCTTTCATTTTTTGTTCAGGGGGTCGGGACAGATGAAATTCCGCTGAAAACTCAACATCGTATTTCTGATCTATTAGACATTACATAACTTCCTCTATTCTTCGTAGTAAAATTGGAAATGAGGCTATGACTGTACAGTTATATTTCGTTGCCCAATTAATTTAGAGTATATGTCATTCTTTAATTTCTTCGAAAGTTTCGATATTAACTTCAATAGTTTCCCAGTTGTTGGGACAAACACTCGTTAATAGGGTTTGGAAGATGGTCTGGAGTGAGTGTGATAGACCCCAGGCAACTAAAGTTGCCGCCTATATATCAGAGAGCCGACAGGGCCGGGTATCCTGCAACTTCTCTGAGGTCCTGCTAACTCCTCAACTCTGGATCTCCACAGCTCTCCCCTCTCAAGGAAGTCGTTCTTCTCCGCCTCCCATCCTCCCTGCTACTTCCTTCCGTGTCTTCTGCCACTACTCTCATCTCATTCCTTCCTCACAGTCTTACCTTCTCCCCTTTCCACTTGGAACAATTCCCTTTCTTGTAAACAATATTATTTTTTCTCTTTGTATGGATGTATACAGGTTCTCTCCATAATAATATTTATTATATAGTTGAAGAAGGTACTTTATTCGGTTTTAACATAAACTCGTTGATACAAGTTCTTGTATAGCTAATTCTTCCTGATTCCAAGGACGGACGACATCCTTCGCTGACCTGACCTCCTTACAACCCTCCCAGGAACGTGACTTGGCCGCTCTTCTATAGCTAATTCTTCCTGATTCTAAGGATGGACGACATCCTTCGCTGACCTCCTTACGACACCCTCCCAACCCCCCTTCCCAAGAACGTGACTTAGCTGCTCTTCTACAGCTAATTTTTCCTGATTCCAAGGACGGACGACATCCTTCGCTGACCTGACCTTCTTACAACCCTCCCAGGAACGTGACTTAGCTGCTCTTCTACAGCTAATTCTTCCTGATTCCAAGGACGGACGACATCCTTCGCTGACCTGACCTCCTTACAACCCTCCCAGGAACGTGACTTAGCCGCTCTTCTATAGCTAATTCTTCCTGATTCTAAGGATAGACGACATCCTTCGCTGACCTCCTTACGACACCCTCCCAAGCCCCCTTCCC
>OY759217.1:53503590-53782045 GCA_963662175.1 Aradus depressus | reverse complement strand
CTTTAGGAGTCTCCCCCCTCTATATATCCTTTATCCAATCCGACCACACCCGACACACACTCTGGTGGCACTCCCCACAACTTACTACCTCCCTCTCTCTACAGACACACACTTTATCTTTTGACATCTTTATTGTACGAGTACCATTTCTTAACAACACAAGAACACCATTCAGAACAATGTGTCTCCTACAGAGGGTCTTCCGACACAGTCTCAAACCAATATTACTCGCACCCGCAACTCTCCAACTTTTGAATTCTAAGAAAAAAATACAATTCTTACGAATCTTACTGCCTTCTTTTTATCACTTTTTTTGACGTTTAAAACATTTTGAAAGAGGAAACAGGAAAAGAACGGACTCTGTCTGTCCGGATGAAGACACCTGATAATAATGATGCTATCTACTTACGTTAAACTATAAACTATATACAATTTCATGTCGATACATTCATTACCTCGTCCAGTTATTGTGACTTTTAATCTGAAAATCAATGGGTGTCGTCTTAGATAGTTCTGCATAACTTCCCCTATACTTCGTACAGTTGAGGAATAAATCTAAAAATGAACTAAAATATATTTACATCCTGTTTGCACTCATCATTAGTTTTTGTTGAAGCCCCACTTAATGAAAACCGTCAACATTTTTCTAACCTTTTATCTTTTTAACGGGAAAAGTAAGAAACACCATGAAATTTCACTGCTTCGGGTCTGCCATAATAGAGCCAAAGCAGGTATTAGATCTGTATCAGGGCCCAGTCTAGGATCTAGGTCAAGGATCGTAAAGTTCAGTAGTTGGAAAAGGTAGGTTCTGAGACAGCCGAGGAAGTGAAATGACAGATCTGGCTGGTGTGGACTGCGCATGCCCTGTTATACTACATATGGCTTTGTGAACTATGATCAGTTGGCATTGTTAACTTGTCAAGTTGTCTGAAGACGTTACAAATTACTCAAGTCTCTCTGTAGTCAACTAATGGGATGGTGAGACCAAGTTTAAACTCTCATTAGATTCCTTTTCATTACCGTTCTAACTGCGTCTAATTGAACTTTCTCACTATTTCGAGCACTCGGCTTCTCTTTATTCCTTCCAGGTGAAGATATACTCAGAAAAGTCCCTGCCCTTAGAAGCTGCGTCTTTAGCCTTCCACGTTAACAATTCACTACAACTTCCTATGTCTAAAATTCATGGTTAGTTTTCACCAATATTTCATGTTTTCCGAACCCCTGATTCCAAAAATGAAAAAAAAAATGTCTGTGTGTACGTTTGTGAACACGATTAATTCCGCTAGAATGAATTTATCAAATTTTATATGTGTACCCAGAACTCTCGTAAGGACGACACCATTGATTTTCAGCCAAATCGGCCATAGGAAATGAGGGAGATTGGGAAGAGCCTTAACAACAAAAAACTAATAACTGCCGTTGTAATGAATTTATCGCCACAAAATTTCATTTGTATATTCAAAATTATATTAGGTGACACCTATGTAAATTTTCATTGAAGTCGGCCAAACAAAAGTGGTGCTCAACTAAAAAACTGCCGATGTAATGGATGTATCAACGTGAAATTTTATATTTGAAATCAAAACCCTACAAGGAACACACCTATTAATTTTCAGCGAAATCGGCCGAGGAGAATGGGGCGATCAGAGGAGAGGGGCTAGACTCTAAGTAATGCCGATATAATGAATGTATTGACACAACATTCAATATAAGTATTCAGCAATTTTTGAAGGGGAGTGACGAGTAAATTGATTAATTCGTTCTGGGGAAGGACTAATCAATGGGGGAGTAGGATCGTTGGTCGAAGAAGAATTGGAAGAGTGCGAATCTGAACAAGAACTTGAAGAGAGTGTACCAACTGTAATAACATCTCAGAGAAGTGTCTGTAGTTGTGTTGACCTCAAGTCAGCTCTGGAGTAAGTCCTGTCACTGCTACATAGATAGTTGGATGATCAAATTTGACACAAAGGAGGAGTCAAGATGCAAAGGAGAGAGATGAGCCAATATGTCCTGTTTACAGAGAGACAGGTTCACAGAGACATTCCTTCTATATACGATATAGAGGGCCTTCCAGGACATCCTTCAAGTACAGTTCTGTCAGACCTTCTATATACGATATAGAGGGCCTTCCAGGACATCCTTCAAGTACAGTTCTGTCAGACCTTCTATATACGATATAGAGGGCCTTCCAGGACATCCTTCAAGTACAGTTCTGTCAGACCTTCTATATACGATATAGAGGGCCTTCCAGGACATCCTTCAAGTACAGTTCTGTCAGACCTTCTATATACGATATAGAGGGCCTTCCAGGACATCCTTCAAGTACAGTTCTGTCAGACCTTCTATATACGATATAGAGGGCCTTCCAGGACATCCTTCAAGTACAGTTCTGTCAGACCTTCTATATACGATATAGAGGGCCTTCCAGGACATCCTTCAAGTACAGTTCTGTCAGACCTTCTATATACGATATAGAGGGCCTTCCAGGACATCCTTCAAGTACAGTTCTGTCAGACCTTCTATATACGATATAGAGGGCCTTCCAGGACATCCTTCAAGTACAGTTCTGTCAGACCTTCTATATACGATATAGAGGGCCTTCCAGGACATCCTTCAAATACAGTTCTGTCAGACCTTCTATATACGATATAGAGGGCCTTCCAGGACATCCTTCAAGTACAGTTCTGTCAGACCTTCTATATACGATATAGAGGGCCTTCCAGGACATCCTTCAAGTACAGTTCTGTCAGACCTTCTATATACGATACGATGACAGAACTGTACTGAGTCACAGTAACTAACCAACTATACATTACCACATTTATTATTACCTCATCACTTGTTAAGTTGCAGGTATCTCGGTGGATCGAGTGCATTTCATCTCATCAAAGTCTGCCGTTATTTTGATGTCTTATATTTAACATTTTATTACAGCGGAGAGAAAAAAGTATATTTCAGCTAGTAATCTACCCGAGAGTAATAAAGAAAGAATTAAAAAATGAAAATAAATTACTTTAGAACTACATTTAAAGAAGTTATAAAAACAAGTAATATATAAGCGGAAAAAATGGAAGGGAAAGAAAGAAACATTGGTCGCCATAACTCCTTTGAATTGGTATTTCAAAGGGATTCAATGGGGAAACAAAGGGCGGGGAAGATAAGGGGTGGGGTAAAAAGTTGATGAGAAAATGGGAAAAAGGAAGAGAGGGGGTTATCTTTAGTAATTAGAGTTGTGGAGGGGGGGAGAGGTCAGGAGGGGGGGAGTGGAAGGTGACTGGGTGGGGGAAGGGCCAGGATATATAAAGAGGAACGGACGAGGCTATCTGAAATAGAATCTAGAGTGAGACGGGAGGGGTGGGGGTGATTTAGCACCGGACATAACTGGGACAATTGAATCTGGGGGCTATTAGATATATATACGGGAGGGGGAGGTTCACCCCTTCATGGCCTACAAATCATGTGAGGCCACGTCCTGCATCTCTCATCTGGACCTGGCGGAGTTGTTGTGTCAGGGGGGAAGCCTTGTGCCTATAGAATGTCCTAACATCGGAGAGCTTCCCGTCTCCAGTCCTTCGCTCACCCCCGCATAGCACCTGCTTACATGGCCCATGTGTGTACAGCCTGTATGTGAATCATGTGAGGCCACGTCCAGCATCTCTCATCTGGACCTGGCGGAGTTGTTGTGTCAGGGGGGAAGCCTTGTGCCTATAGAATGTCCTAACATCGGAGAGGTTCCCGCCTCCAGTCCTTCGCTCATCCCCACATAGCATCTGCTTACATGGCCCATGTGTGTACAGCCTCTATGTAACTATGTCTATTCTCGACAACGATTAGCTTCTTTTTTGTCCCCTGGATCGTCCAGAACCTGGCCTAATAGCTCCACGTGTACCTTCAAGTTTACACGTGTAAATTGAATAAAATTAATTTTGAATAGAAACATTTTAATCAATAATAATCAATACCTAATTTTAATAATTTAAAAATATAAATGGAGCGTAATTATTAATAATTACCTTTATGTTGCTGTATTTGCTTTTATTGTCGAACATGTTCCGTTGAAGTTTTTTGAATTTTTAACTATTTAACACTAACTCAGAATAAAACTAAACGTAATAAATTAATAATCAAACGTATTATTTTAATGCATAAACCGTATACAAACACGTAGCACACAATAGCTGATGCATCGACACCGACCTAAACTCGTAGTTGACTTGTACGCATGCGCTGCTCCTCCCCCTATCCTTAGCGTTTCATGTTTGATTTTTTATGTCGAGATTATTCCGATTCACTAGTCTAGAAGAAGTTTCACTTCAAAAATCTGTCTGCATCTTTGAACACGATAACACCCAGTAGAATGGGTATATCAACACAACATGAGATCATATAAAAACACCATTAATACAATTTTTATGTTAATTTAATTTTGAAATCCATGGATCCTAATTAAAGTGTGGGCTGTAAAATGAAAAACCAAATGTTTTATCGCTCTTCTTCATTGTTTCAAAGCGATCTGCTTTGTTGAATATTACGTCCATACGTTCAGTTAGAGAGGACCAAAACAAAAGTAAAATATGAATCATATCCTTCATATAAAAATTAAACAATTTCAAGTCCATGGCTAGAATTGTTTTCGCGGTAGTGCTCGCAACTTTCCAGTCACATACACTCACACAGACGTACAGACACTATCGCGAAAATGGTCAAAACGTATTCAGGGGTCCTTGAAACGTAAAAATCTGTTGAAACCTCGATCTCGCATTTTTGCACGATTACAATACTTCCTTATACTTTTGTATAAGAAAGTATAAAAAAGTAGGAGATATCATAGTCTTGTTTTATCTTGGAAATCAGGCCAAAATAGAAAGAGAAAAAAAAATGAGAATATAGGTGGAGTTATTGCAGAAAGCCGCTAGTTAGCCAACATGTCTCGTACAAAGTTGAAGTTGGGAAAAGTCCAGCTCTGGCCGACTTAGCTGCTTGCTAAGCTGGCCGACTTAGTTGCTTGCTAGCTTGCTAAGCTGGTCGACTTAGCTGCTTGCTTTGAGGCCCTCAAACACAAGCTAAGCTCATGCTACAGCAAGTCGTAATCTTTTATAGCAGGGTCCGTCCGACTTGACTGTACAACACCGTTATTGGACTTTTCACAACAATAACTGTCTCACAACTAACTTGTGTATTAAAACTTTTTATATCTACAACGGGGAAAAAGCCCATTTTGGCAAATGGTTTAATCTTACCCGGATAATTTCCAACTCTTTTTTTAATTTTTTTACTCCCCCAGCTATACGGAGTAGGTATAGGGGAAGTTATGTAATATGTCAGAAGTTCAATGTTGTTTTCAGCGGAATTTTAGGTTTTCCGGCTCCCTCATTCCAAAAATGGCTCAAATCTTAACTTAAATTTATATTTTGAATTTGCCTAATCATGATAAATATTAAGAATAGTTGTGTTCCTAGCTGAAGTGATACAACGCATACTCCCGGGCAACACAGGGTAACCCAGCTAGTTTTATAATAAAATTGGGCAGAGTGTCTATAGTGAACTTGTTCCCCAGTGATAGCTCTCATGTCGTTATTGCTCCAGGAACTCCCGGATCCTCTCATCGTCAACTCCGGCCTATCCCTCTACCAATTTGGCAGCTCTCCCACGATAACCATGTTTTTTACTTTTAGGATCTCAATTTTCTTTTTATCTCCGCCTTTTTATCCGAATAGCCCCCTCCCCCCAGATGTAAGCACCTTACTTAGTTTTTATACCTTCTTATATAGCCCCCACCCTCAGTATATAAGAAAAAGGAAGGAGTGCTCACTATCCTGAAGGAGCCATGTAGTAAAGCTTGTACACCCAAATAATACCTAATTGAGCTGGCTATTCTCTCACAAATGAAAGGGTAATCTTCGAGAAAACTTTCCATGGACCTCCCTTCAAATAGCCATGGTTTAACATTACTTTCCTGGCTATACGAAAAATTTCATGTGGCATTTTCACCGGAATTTCATGTATCGTGAACTCCGAACCGTAAGCCGATGTAATGATTATAACAAGATCGAGTATCCCATTCGTAAAGACGACGATTTTATGCCATTTCACATCAAAAACCTTGACAACTGTAGATTTAATAAATATATTTAAAAGTCCTTAAGACTCCAAACCGGACAAAGAAGGTTCTTTGTGGTTAACACGAAAGCTTTTGTATTTATTCTTAAGGGACCTCGGTCCCACAATAAAATGTATTTTAATTATTATTTTGTAGCTCGTACTGATTTAGTCAGCTGGTTTTACGTTAAACGTTTTATACTGATTTTTTATTGGAAAAAATGTGTTTCCTGTTTTTTTTTATAAAAAGTATCATTATTCTGTTATGTTTTTCGAAACCGATTAAAAATGAACTTGCAACTGTTATGAAAACCGCACTTTTCAAATTTTATGATTATCATAATCTAACTTTTAAATTTTTATTGTAGTTTTCTTAGAATTTTGGAGTGGACTAAGCCCTTTCCGCATTCATTTTTATAATTTTTAAAAAAAGTTCCAATACATAAACAAAGTTCGTTGCTATGAGTTACGATTTAAAAAGATGAAAAGTTGTGAGCTCTATGAGGATCCTGTCTCAAATCGGAGGACTTTTTAGCGATTGGAAATTTTATAAGGAACAGTTTTGGTAAAAATCAATTTTTCGATAGGACTAAACGTTTTCGGACCAATCAAGGAAACGTCTAAAAATATGTGTTTCAAAACTACATTTCTAGATGATTTACCATATTATACCATTCCAAACATCCCACTGAAAAATTCCTTCCTCTAAAATCCTCTCGCACATGGTCTTTCCTGTCGTTCCTATCCTGACATCCTCCTCGCCGCTTGAACAGGTCGTGGTAGCGCGAGTTTCTGCAAACCTTGTCGGGTCCACGCCCTCAGCGGTCCTCTGCCACTAAACTAACTTTGAACACTGCGTTGCAGTATCTCCAAAACTATCCCTTTTAAAAAGAAGAAAAAAAAAGTGATATTTTAACAAATGTTTTGTTCCGCATTTACTCCTTAATACCTGCATGGGGGGGATTTTGGTCGTCAGAAGCGCCACTTTTGAGTAGTGAGACAAAAAATCAATATTTGCGGCTAGTTTTTCAAGATGACTACAAGAGGAGACATTTGCCAGAGTTGTTGCCGTTTTACTTAGGAGTTGAAGTAATTGTGACATATATTTCAGGTTCCTGTCAGGCTGGGGATAAGCCAGTTCACGGTCTGACGATATCCTGGAGTCCTCTTCTTTAGTCCTTTTTCTTAATTTTTCCTTTGTTCCTCTTTATCTCCGCCTCCTATCTTCCTGACAGACACACAACAGGCTGGAAACTGGAGTTGCTCCAATTACTCCAGGCCAGTTGGTGCTCTACTCCAGTCCCTTCCCGTTATCCTGTTCCAAAGTCCCCTGCCTTCTTTTTTAAATCCCCTAAATAAGTACCCCCCTCCCCTCGCTCTATAGAGCCCCCCCCCCCCCCCCCTCCCTACACTGTTTTAAGTTAATTACAGATAACACCCCCCCAGTGAGGCCCCTTATCTTCCCCCTACAGACCCCCCTTCCCGGCTCTCTGACCCCCCGCCCCCACCCCCTCAATCCCCCCATAAATCAACCTTCTTATAACATTTCTTACCACACTACCGCCCCTGTTCCAGTGTCTCTTTCTTTCCCTTACATAAAATTACAATGCTGTTTCTTCTCTCTATTCTGCCATATCATGATATGATTACTCGGTCCCAGATCTTATTACTCAATAGATTGAGGCAATACAAATATATATTTTACTTGCCCAGCTATATGAAGTATAGGGGTAGTTACGGTATGTAGTCGGTCAGAAATTGGATGTACCTACTCAAAAACTTCTAATAACTGTCGGCAGAGCCGTGCAGGCACTACGGCGAAGGCATGCGAGGCACAAGGGCCACCACTAGGCCGCCCTAATTTTTCTCTTCCTTATTTTGACAAAGCCAAATATAGACAAGAGAACAAAATGAAACAGAAACCAAAGGGAAAAGCAAGAAAAATTCATTTGAAGGGATGTGAAAAAAAAGGGATATATAGGTAACCAAAAGGTACCCTGCTTTTGTAGAGAGACTGACGGGCCTTTCGTTATTATCTATGGAAAGTGATCTCTTGAATTATATTGACACAAAACGTGCTGTACAAAGCATTGCTTCCATTAAGGCCAGAAGAGCCATGCTTTGATTACAATTTACTTTTATTTAATAAATGACTATTTGTGATGATAAATGTTTATAGTTGTAGGCGCCACTGCCGATTTATAGAATCGGGGTGGAGCATACGGAGGGGGGGTTTTGAACAGTGGA
This sequence comes from Aradus depressus, assembly GCA_963662175.1. NCBI lineage: Eukaryota > Metazoa > Arthropoda > Insecta > Hemiptera > Aradidae > Aradus > Aradus depressus. Next base: position 53,773,699 of record OY759217.1, on the reverse strand, counting down.
CTGTATAAATTGAAATGTACTATATATAAACACTTACCACTTTCCAGGCAGAGCCCTCCTTGCCCAGGGGCATCTAAACAAATTACAAATTGCTGGCCAGCGATTGCTATTGTATTAAATACCTTACTGGACGGAAGTCTGGACGTTCTGGCTAGAGCAGGCAAACTGGGGCCTCAGGGGGAGGCAACGAGACAAAGAGAAAACTGGGGCTTGGTAAGCAACTGGGAACAGACACGATACTGGGGCCGTGTAGGCAACGGGGGGCAGACACGTTATGGGGGCCGTGTAGGCAACGGGGAGCAAACTGGGGCCTTAGAGGCAACGGGGACAGACTATACTGGGGCCGTGTGGGCAACGGGGACAGACTGTACTGGGGCCGTGTGGGCAACGGGGACAGACTGAGGAGTACAGAGGGTACTAATCCTCATCTGGACAACAAGTGGGAGGGGGTACTTAATCTTACAAAATAATAAATAAAACTGGTGGCAAATTCAAGCAACTCGCCTGAACATACCGCCCACCTAAATTAAAATAATTTACTCAAGCTAAAATAAAGAAACTGAACTTCCTGAAACGGGTAACACTAAAAAAACTAAAACAGAAAAATAACTTTGAGCTATATACAATATTAAGGGGGACACTACGAAATATCTCGGAGGGGGAGGAGTTTGTGAACAGCTTCTATTCTTGAAAATAATGTAGAATACTCTTCAAAGGTGAGTGCACGATCTCCGATGTGTCGATGAAGTAATGACTTGGCGACACTCTCCCATAACCCTCCGAAGTGAGGAGTATAAGGGGGATTGAAGGACCATAATACTTGACGATTCGATAAATTATCGAAAATACTTGTGTGATGGGACTGAAGGAACTTATGAAGTTCCTGCAGTTGACGAGAGGCTCCAACGAAGTTACGTCCGCAATCAGAGATGATCTGAGAGGGAAGACCTCGACGTGCGATGAACCTATCAAAGGTTGCAAGAAATGCTTCGGTGGTGAGTTCCGAGACGAACTCCAAATGCACTGCCTTGGTGGTAGAGCACACAAAAAGACACAGGTACCCCTTATATTGAGGGGACTTACGCAACTTACTGGTTTTCACAGGAAAGGGGCCAGCATAATCAACACCAGTAGTCAGAAAGGGACGCTGAACTGTCACACGGTGAGTGGGAAGATCTGCCATGATCGAACGAAAGGGTGAGGCTCGAAACCGGTGACATGTTGCGCATGCATGAATGCATTTACGAAGAAGGCCATGTAATGACTGTAACGACGACGTACCGCCCACCCTACAGAGCCCCAATGGATCGAGAAATGGGTGCTCGTGCTCCTGGAGTGGTTCGGTGGTTCTTGAACGCCAGTACATGTGATGATATTCACGATGAGAGGGATGGAGAAGAACGTGTCTGTACATCTTCTTGATATCAGAGCAGAGAGCTATACGATGAAATCGGAATGAAGACAAAATAGCCGAGACGTTACGCTGTAACTTGGGTCCACTGAGCAATCGATCATTGAGTGATAGACCAGAGGAATCAGGAGCAGAACCATTGAAAACCACACGGAGTTTGGTGGTGGTGCTGTCCAACTTTAATACGCCATGATGAGGAATGACGAATTTCGATAGTTTAGGGGATGAGGACATATGCGAGAGGGATATGTACTCAGACATGAAGCTTCTATAATCTTCATACTTCTTGGGGTCCTTAGACAACCGGGTTTCTAGAGAATAGAAAGACGAGAGGGAGCGTTTAGTATTAGACGCTAACGGAGAAGCACCGGGCCTAAACGGGAGTGCAACGACATATCTACCAGTTTCTGTTCTGGTATGGATGACCTTGAAGGATTCTTCACAAAAGTCATACGAGGGGTTATTTGGCAACGGGTTGTCAATTTCCTCTGTTTGCCAAAACTTGACGAGGGTGTCATTTACATCTTCACAAGTGGCTAACAATGACTGAGAGGGACTCAGAGACACATTACCAGTTACAGAGCCAGTTATTACCCAACCAAAATATGTGCTGATGGCGGATGGATTACCTTTGAGCAGCATAGGGGTCGCAGAGTCATTGAGAATCTCTGGATACAAATCGGCACCTATAAGGAGGTCGACTTTTGAGGATTTAAAAAACTGACTGTCAGCTAATTCCAGGTCTTTAAAGCGCCTCACAAAATCTTCAGGCAACGAAACAGATGGCATGTTACCGGATATCTTTGGCATCACGAGAGCATTGACATTAAAAGATTTGTCACAGAGCCGAGACTTCAAACAACAAGATACTTGGCCTATGGGCTTACTGGTGGTCTGTCCTATGCCAGTGAGATATCTAGCAGTAGATGAGGGTTTAAGACCGAGGGTCTGGGTGGCCGACGAAGTCAAAATAGATACTTGTGATCCAGGGTCACAAACTGCTCTGAAAGGGTAAAACAATTGGTCACTGCCTCTTATCAATACCTGAGCTGTTCCAAGGAGGACAGTAGTAGGGGCAGAGGATGTGGCTTCGTAGTAGCATGACATCACTTGAGACTCTTGAGCTGGTTTGGGGGGCACCGGTTGAGTGCCTACACCACTGGCTAGGGTACGTTTCGGTGAACCATCCATGTTGACGGGGTGCAACATAGTGTGATGATTCCTGGAAGAACAATGTTGACATACCTTGTTGGAAGGGCATTGTTTACGTGGATGTGTGCCTGTGCAGTTGAAGCAACGATTCCACTTTCGCAAAAGTTGATATTTGTTAACAACTGAAAGGGAGAGAAACGATAAACATCTTGAAAGAGTATGGGACGCACTACAGTGCGGACATGAGAAACTAACAGGCGAACGGGGTCTAAATTTTCCATTAGACGACGGATTAATATTTTCTGGGCTGCTTAACCTAGATTTACTAGTGCTAGCAGAACTTAACATAAGAGTTCGAGCTTTATTCCAGTTAGTAACTGGACATTTGCTTGGGGAGCAAGTTCGTACGACCTTTCTTGATTCGTTACAAAATCAATTAAATCTTGATAGGCTGGTAAACAATTAGCTTCTTGCCTGGATTCAAAGGTTCGACGAGTAATAGGGTCTAAATTACGAAGAGCTAATGAAAATAAAAGAAAATCCGCTAAATCAGGCACATTGGAAGCTTTAATAGCGTTCACATTATTTTGATGAACTTGCAGAAAATTCTTAAGCCCATCATAGGATGGTTTGGATATAGACTGGAAATCCAAAATATTTTGTAAATAATATGTTAATAGGCGTCGCTTATTAGCATATCGCATTTTTAGGGCTTCATAACCGAGGGTGTAATTTTCTTCCATCAAAGGGAGAGATGCAACTAACGATAATGCTTCGCCCTTCAGAGCGGCTCGTAAATAGTGAAATTTCTGCAACTGATTGAGAGAACTATTACTATGAACCAAAGAGTCATATAGAGATATAAACTCTTGCCACTTAGAAATTTCGCTATTATAAACAGGAATGTTTATGCGAGGTAAAACTGATTGGGATTGATGTGCCGAAGGTGTGATAAAATGGTCTACAGGTGTTTGTCTTTTACACCTCAAGTAGTTGGCTCGAGTTGTATAAACAAGCTGGTCAAATGCAAGCTGTACCTGATTTATCTCCACAGACTTAGCTTCCTGCATTGTTGCCTGCAGTTTTGATTGGATAAGCTCTTGTTGAATTGCACGAAACTGTGAGACTAGATCACTTAAGTACTGATAAGCCGGAGTGAAATCGTCCAAAGTGTCAACGGTTAAACACTTTGACTCATTAAGGGTCGCACTGACCTGCGAAAACACTAATTCCCTATTAGTAAGGGCGACTGCTATTCTCATACCGCTCTCTGAAAGTTTGGATCCTTCTTCCTTCTTTGACATGATGAAAAGTTGTGTCAAAAGAAAGGAAAAAACTAATGAGGGGGTGCTATCTGGCTACCTAAAATAAAAATAAAATTGAACAAATACAGAAGGGGCGATAAAGCTGCTTGGCTACGCTACAACCAAATATAAAAAGAGGGGCAACATTAAATCAAAATTACAAAGGGGGGTTTATGCTGGCTGGATACGCCACAAACAAAATAAACATGAGAAGGGCCAACATTGAAAGATAATTAAGAACGGGGGGTACGGGTATGTTGGCTGGATACGCTACAAACAAAAAAATAAAGAATGAAGAAAGGCTACGCACTGAATAAATTAGCAAATTGTAATTTAAACAGGGTACAAACTAATGCTGGGATAAAACATAAACAATCCTAAGTATGAAGGGATTAACTGTCGAACATAAAACCACCAGTTCATGAATTTGCAAAAAAGTAAAAATACTAAATTCAAATTCTCGGGCTAAAATGTAAAAATACTAATCATACATATAAATTAGCCCGGCTGGAATAAAATTCATATCCTAGCCCGGTAGGACCAAAATGCATATCCTAGCCCGGTAGGACCAAAATGTAGGCGCCACTGCCGATTTATAGAATCGGGGTGGAGCATACGGAGGGGGGGTTTTGAACAGTGGACTGTATAAATTGAAATGTACTATATATAAACACTTACCACTTTCCAGGCAGAGCCCTCCTTGCCCAGGGGCATCTAAACAAATTACAAATTGCTGGCCAGCGATTGCTATTGTATTAAATACCTTACTGGACGGAAGTCTGGACGTTCTGGCTGGAGCAGGCAAACTGGGGCCTCAGGGGGAGGCAACGAGACAAAGAGAAAACTGGGGCTTGGTAAGCAACTGGGAACAGACACGATACTGGGGCCGTGTAGGCAACGGGGGGCAGACACGTTACGGGGGCCGTGTACAGAGGGTACTAATCCTCATCTGGACAACAAGTGGGAGGGGGTACCTAATCTTACAAAATAATAAATAAAACTGGTGGCAAATTCAAGCAACTCGCCTGAACAATAGTTTTATTTGAAAAATAGTTGACTTATGTTCCTTAAAAACTACTTTACTAAAGTAAAAGTTGTGTTCTTAAAAAAAATCTTACCTATTAAAAAAAGTTTATTGTATAAAGTAAATTTTATATGTACATTTATGTAAATTTTATTACCTATCATCATTATGCACATAGGTAGTATTTATGTTTAGTAGTTGAAAATATAATGTTTTAAAATAAATTAACTTCCAAAAAAACACATATTAACTTCTTTGCTCAAGTATTTATTTGAAAAATAAAAATCATTAACTTATTCAAAATGTAAACGGGAAAAACATAAAAACATTAGGGTACTTTATTTGTGGAGGGGGGGGGGGGGGCGCGTTACCGTTATTTGCGCATGGGCGGCCAATACTCGTTGCATGTCACTAGCTATCGGTGTAACGAATGTATCAGTACGGAGTTTAGCATGAGGATTCAGAAGTTCCTGATTAAGACAGCTCTATTGATTTGCAACCAAACCAGGTGTACTGGTTTCAGAGGGAGAGAGGAAACTTACTGCTGAGGAAGTGTGTAGTATGGTGATGGGTTTGGCTGGGTTCCATATCGACTCCTTCTTAGAAGCTCCCTTCATGACCTAAATCCTGTGTTCTTTAAAGGCGTGGTCTCCAACCCATTTGGCAAAGGACACGTTATCCTGCTGAGCGCTCAGTCTACTTGCAGACCTCTCTAATCCCTTCTCCAGTGGGCAAGCATGGGAGCAAATGAGACAAGTCGGAGATTCCATGAGTGATAAATCGTATTTAATCGATAAATCGATATGGAACATCGTACAACCCAAATAGTAATAGTACCGTTCTTTAGAAAAATAATGTGAAAGCGGCTGGCTTGGAGCTTGATGGGAGATGTAGAGTGTATGGACGTAGACAGAGGGGGGGGGGAGGGGGAGGGGGGGGGGGGGGTCCTTCAGAACCCTCTGACCACTGTTTTTCAGTCATCTTATACGTGTGTTCAAAACCCCATAAGGACATCACCCATCGATTTTCAGTCAAATCGGCCAAAGGGGAGGAGGGGAGGCTCAACTCAAAACCTCTAATAGCTGCCGAAGTAATGAATGTGTCGACATGGAATTTCATATTTTAAGTCAAAACCCAATGAGAACATTACCTGTCAAACTTCAGGGATATCGGCTGAAGTAAAGGGGGGGGGGGGTTCAGTTCAAATCCTCTGATAACTGCCAATGTAATGAATTTATCGTTACAAAATTTAGTATGAGGATTTAGGATCCTCTATGTTAGTCAACATTGAATATTAGCGCAAAGGGTCGACTGGTTTTGCATGGGAAGCAAAAAGTTTATCGATTAATTATTTCTGGGGAAGTAAATTGCAGGTGATTCAGCGACGATTTTTTTTCTATTGAAAAAGGATGAAAATAAAATAAAAGATGAAATATATGTGGTGTCCTTAAGAAAAAATAAGATGTACGTTATGTGGCCATTACAGGACTTTCTTATACCAACCACTTTAGTACAGATCACTCTCCCTCCCCCCTCTCAAATTCACTTTATACTGGCATTACGGGGTATATGAAAGGCAACTACGTCGTGTTATGAAACAAAGAAAACCATTGACGCCAACAATGACAATGACAATGAGGAGGGAGAGCTATACAATGTTGGTTGGTATAAGAAAGTCCTTTTATAGCCTGCCATATCAAATGTATTTTATTAAAAATGTGTTCATTCAGAAAACAAATTGAATGAATAAGGAAAAATTGTTGCAGAATTGATTTAAGAAGGAGCAATACAAATGACGACAACCGACCTGGACCTCTTTGTCCGAGTTAACGAGTTAAACCAAAAACGAACTGACAAACAACCCTGATTTTGTCAACAGAAATAAATATAAAATAAACAAATGAAAATTAAATAGTAATTATGAAAATGTAAGATAAATATTTAAGAAGGGGAGGGGGATGGGAGCCTGTGGGGGTTGAGGCGCGGTAAAGTTGGGTCCCCCCCGCAAACATTATGTATAATTAATCAAAGGTAAATGTTGGAGGTAACGAAGAGGGCAAATGTTGTGTGCTACCTCTCTCCCTCCCTCCGCCTTATCTAGATATCTGTCTATCCTATATATTTCGTATATATAACCTTATATTTCTTTCTCTTTATTTGCTTGGTAGAGATCTATATAATAAAAATGACTGGCTAATTTTGCTAAACGCAATACTCGAGAACGGCTCGACCAATTCGGCTAATTTTTTTTTTCAAATATTCGTTGAAGTCCGAGGAAGGTTCTTATGAAGAGAGTTCCTAGCGGTCAACTGGAGGGAAGGGGGGGGGGGGGGGCAAAATTGCTCTAGCGCATTAACGGATGGACGGATTATCATGAAATTTCACATGTAGTATTCTTGAAAACCAAGTTAAAAAATAGGCTATGTGGCGTCCATAAATTTTGAACGGTAGGGGGGGTTGTAAGGGGGGCCTAAATATAAAGATAATACTAAGTCATTAACGGATGATCGGATTGGCATGGAATTTCATATGTAGTTTTTTTAAAGGCCAAATAAAAAAATAGGGTGTGTGACGTCACAAAATAGTGAACGTGAGGGGGGTTGTGGGGGTAGGCCTACATATAAAGATAGTGCTGTCATTAACGGATGATCGGATAGTCATGGAATTTGACATGTAGTATGCTTAAAGGCCAAATTGAAAAATACGCTACGTGACATTTCAAAATTTTGAACGGGAGGGGGGGTTGTGGGGTAGGCCTACATATAATGGTAGTGATAGGTCTTTAACGGATGATCGGAATGTCATGGAATTTCACATGTAGTATTCATAATAGACAAAAACAAAAAAAGGATATGTGACGTCTGAAAATTGTCAACGGGAGGGGGGTATGGGGGGGGGGGGGGGGGCAAGCATATACCTAAATGGTAGTTTCAAAAGCATTATTTAAAAATTGGCTGTGACCCTTTGGACGGGAGGGGCGGGGGTATATTAATGCAGAATGAATCTCACATGGAGCTTTCTTAAAGATGGGATATAGCTCTAATTTTAATATGGTGGGTTTCCCAAGCATGTATTACCTAGGAGGTCCACCGTTGCACGGTAAATAATATCTATCACCAGCGGTCTTAAGCACAAAATACCTAGGGCATCCGCTGTCGCAAGGCACATGCTAGCTGCGGTGCCCAGCATTCCTAACTACATACAATCTGTGTTGCCCAGCGTTCCTAAGAACTTATTAATACCTGGTTGCACGGAGTTGCAAGGCGCATACTATCTAAGTTGTCCGGCGTTCTTAGGCAGCATCCAGAAACGAAGATGGCCAACCAAAGAAAGATTCAGATGTATCGGGAAAGTCCCATCCGAAGGACGACGTGCTCAAATTTATTTTTATCTTCCCGATTAAAACATCTGACCTAAGTAACTTGGCTAGATTTCTAAATGGCGATCCTGAGCTCGGTAAACTCCATTCTTCAAATTTCTCGCTTTTAAACGGTTTTTAGATTTAATATTTGTTAAAACTGATGAACAACCAGGATATCTGAATCCTACACGAAAATCCAAATAAAAATGTTTTTCGAAAAACGTCGGGCTAAATACCATTCTTCAAATTTCCTGCTTTTTAACGGTTTATAGATTTAATATTTGTTAAAACTGATAGACAGATTCAGATATATCGGGGAAGTCCCATCCGAAGGACGACGTGCTCAAGGTTATTTTTAACCTAAGTGAAATTTCAGCTACCCAGGTTTAGATACATAACATACGACTCATTATCCAGTACCTGACATACAAAAAGGCCCTCGATCATAGCTTGAAGTCCAATCCGAAGGACGACGTGCTCAAGTTATTTTTAACGTATATGAAATTTCAACTACCCAGGTTTAGATCATAACATACGACTCGTTATCGAGTACCTGACATACGGAAAGGCCTTCGATCATAGCTAAATGCCCAATCCGAAGGACGACGTGCTCAAATTTATTTTTATCTTCCCGATTAAAACATCAGAGCTAAGTGACTTGGCTAGATTTCTAAATAGCGATCCTGAGCTCGGTAGACTCCATTCTTCAAATTTCTAGCTTTTAAACGGTTTTTAGATTTAATATTCTTTAAAACTGATGAACAACCTGGATATCTGAATCCTATAGAAAAATGGAAATAAAAATGTTTTTCGAAAAGAGTCGGGCTAAATACCATTCTTCAAATTTCCTGCTTTTTAACGGTTTATAGATTTAATATTTGTTAAAACTGATAGACAGATTCAGATATATCGGGGAAGTCCCATCCGAAGGACGACATGCTCAAGGTTATTTTTAACCTAAGTGAAATTTCAGCTACGCAGGTTTAGATACATAACATACGACTCATTATCCAGTACCTGACATACGAAAAGGCCCTCAATCATAGCTTAAAGCCCAATCCGAAGGACGACGTGCTCAAGTTATTTTGAACGTAAATGAAATTTCAACTACCCAGGTTTAGATACATAACATACGACTCATTATCGAGTACCTGACATACGGAAAGGCCTTCGATCATAGCTAAATGCCCAATCCGAAGGACGACGTGCTCAAATTTATTTTTATCTTCCCGATTAAAACATCAGAGCTAAGTGACTTGGCTAGATTTCTAAATAGCGATCCTGAGCTCGGTAGACTCCATTCTTCAAATTTCTAGCTTTTAAACGGTTTTTAGATTTAATATTCTTTAAAACTGATGAACAACCGGGATATCTGAATCCTATAGAAAAATGGAAATAAAAATGTTTTTCGAAAAGAGTCGGGCTAAATACCATTCTTCAAATTTCCTGCTTTTTAACGGTTTATAGATTTAATATTTGTTAAAACTGATAGACAGATTCAGATATATCGGGGAAGTCCCATCCGAAGGACGACATGCTCAAGGTTATTTTTAACCTAAGTGAAATTTCAGCTACCCAGGTTTAGATACATAACATACGACTCATTATCCAGTACCTGACATACAAAAAGGCCCTCGATCATAGCTTGAAGTTCAATCCGAAGGACGACGTGCTCAAGTTATTTTTAACGTATATGAAATTTCAACTACCCAGGTTTACATCATAACATACGACTCGTTATCGAGTACCTGACATACAAAAAGGCCCTCGATCATAGCTTGAAGTCCAATCCGAAGGACGACGTGCTCAAGTTATTTTTAACGTATATGAAATTTCAACTACCCAGGTTTAGATCATAACATACGACTCGTTATCGAGTACCTGACATACGGAAAGGCCTTCGATCATAGCTAAATGCCCAATCCGAAGGACGACGTGCTCAAATTTATTTTTATCTTCCCGATTAAAACATCAGAGCTAAGTGACTTGGCTAGATCTCTAAATAGCGATCCAGAGCTCGGTAGACTCCATTCTTCAAATTTCTACCTTTAAACGGTTTTTAGATTTAATATTTGTTAAAACTGATGAACAACCAGGATATCTGAATCCTACACGAAAATCCAAATAAAAATGTTTTTCGAAAAACGTCGGGCTAAATACCATTCTTCAAATTTCCTGTTTTTTAACGGTTTATAGATTTAATATTTGTTAAAACTGATAGACAGATTCAGATATATCGGGGAAGTCCCATCCGAAGGACGACGTGCTCAAGGTTATTTTTAACCTAAGTGAAATTTCAGCTACCCAGGTTTAGATACATAACATACGACTCATTATCCAGTACCTGACATACAAAAAGGCCCTCGATCATAGCTTGGTCCAATCCGAAGGACGACATGCTCAAGTTATTTTGAACGTAAATGAAATTTCAACTACCCAGGTTTAGATACATAACATACGACTCATCATCGAGTACCTGACATACGAAAAGGCCCTCGATCATTGCTTAAAGCCCAATCCGAAGGACGACGTGCTCAAATTTATTTTTATCTTCCCGATTAAAACATCAGAGCTAAGTGACTTGGCTAGATTTCTAAATAGCGATCCTGAGCTCGGTAGACTCCATTCTTCAAATTTCTAGCTTTTAAACGGTTTTTAGATTTAATATTTGTTAAAACTGATGAACAACCGGGATATCTGAATCCTACACAAAAATCGAAATAAAAATGTTTTCCAAAAAAGTCGGGCTAAATACCATTCTTCAAATTTCCTGCTTTTTAACGGTTTATAGATTTAATATTTGTTAGAACTGATAGACAGATTCAGATATATCGGAAAAGTCCCATCCGAACCCCATAGGGGAGGGGGTTGGGGGCTCCAGGGGTAGGACCATCAAGGGAGGGCTATGAGGGGTAGGTGCCTCCACAAATCAGGGGTAAAAACCGCTACCGCTATGTCTTTTGCCAGTTGAGTCCCTGGAATTGAACCACACGATGGCTGTCTCCTTCGTCCAGTTCACGTCGTCAGCATACTCTATGAAATGTAGTTGTGTCGTCTTCTTGATGTATAGAAACAGTAGAGGGCTCCTGTATGGGTGGGACTGGAAGTTGGTTGTGCCCGCCCAGGAGACTGCCCATGACCCGGATCCTGTTTAGAAAGAGATTTATTAAAGACAACATGCATTTCTGCATTCTTCCCCTGGAAATTGAAATTCCAGACAAGATTTTACTGAGATAGAAATTCCTCAAATGAGATTACACAAGGAGAGCAGCAGAATTTCCCCCCCAGGCGGGGGGCGCCCTGGTTGGGCTAACCGAGTTTTGTGGGGAGGGGGGCTGATTGGATTTAGTTTAATATCCGTTCGTCTACAGTATAGTTGCAATAGTCTGTCGTAAATCTGCCCGGGGGGGTATAAAAATTGAAAAATTTAAACAAATTAAGAAGAAAATGAAAAACTTATAAGTATTATTTTGCGGAGACCGTCTAAAGAAAACAATTGATTGATCTCCAATTAACCGGTAATGTTCTTCCCCAGCGCAAATTTAAACTAAGTGTTCGCTCTCTCTCAAGAACCAAAGTTCCACTGCTTATTAATAAGAAAATCAGGAGGTGTCTTCCTCATACGTTCATTAGACCAACAGTTGTTAGGGTTTTTGTTGGGTTGCGTTGACCTCCTTTCTCCCTTCACTTTGGTCGATTTAGCTGAAAATATAGTTGTCGTTCTTATGGGAATCTGGGAATACACTTATAAAATTTTGTGCGATGTATTCATTCTGTCGGGAGTCATCATGTGAACAGACACAGCAGGGGTTGGGAAACATAAAAGTCCAATGAAAACACAACAAGTAAAAAAGAATATTGAGAGAATTCCCGAGCACAAAGAGATGAGGACAATGTCAGTGAGAAGGTCAAAACAGAGACCGTTCCATCCGTTTGTACTAACCTAAGAGAACTAATGGAACAGATCTTTATAAAACTTGTATTTAATAGTATTGAAATACCAGCAAAATTTCATTTTCAAATATGATTTCGTAATGCCTAAATGATTCGGGTGAAGTATGATAAGGAAAATTATGTAAAATAATAATTAAAGCAAACAAATAATAAAATTACCACATTTCCTGTAAAAATTATATCTGGTCTTCTACTAAATTTTGATTTCTACAGTAGTTTCCGAAAAGGACGCTAAAAAAATATCAAAAGTTCAAGACGTGCAACTTTGAAGAAAGTGCACGTATTTAAAAAAAATTCGATTAACAAACATTTCATTTGGATTTCTTCTAAATTTACTAAAGAGTAAAATCCAATCCAAAGGTATAAATTAACTTACTGGGTTAACAGGGAAAATGAATAGCATAGAATAAGAGAACAAATATTTGGGTTTATTTTACCTCATCCTAAATTATTAATTTAGTTAACTAAATATTGAAAAATAAAAAAATTAATTAAAAAAAAATCTTATAAACTAATTACTTAAAACTATATCTATTTTAGTCTCTTTTCTTTTCAACTATTTATGGCCATTATTTATAATTATTTTATATTTTTGGGCATATATTATGTATGTATCTTTTGATCTCCACTCATTGGTTCATTTTAGAACAAAATGCGACTTCATATATTTATTCATTAATTTAATTACTTCACTATTTTTATTCCAATAAACATAATTAATTTTATAATATTATAATAATTACAATGTGTGTAATTTTATACATCACAGAAGATTTACGATTTTTTTTTGACAATTTTATTTAAATGATCTTACCCGTTTGAACGCTATAGGGATGAGTAAAATACAAGCCTCAACGTCGTTGGAAAATCTAAATCCTGCGTTTCCGCCATTATTTCGGTGAGCGGGAAGAGAGAAAGGGGGGGGGGGGGGGTCGGTCTGACAAATTGTCGTCTATTGTGCCCGTTTCTTTAGAATATACTTTTCTATAAGAAAATTCAAGAAATAGAGAATGAATGGAATTAGCCAGATTAAGGTTGCGAAAATTAATTTAAAAAAGAAATACTGCATTTAATTCAGTGCGTAAATTGCCTCATCCTTCTTCCTACCTTTTTCATTTTATTTTTTTCTCTCTCTCCTTGAAGTTATAATTTTTAAATGGACTATGAATAATTCAATAATAATATGTATTATTCAAAAGAGGTGAGGGAGGGGAGGGGAGGGAGGAGATCCATTGGGGGAATACAATAAGGAATGTAGATTAAGTTGGACTGGCAAGTAGGCCAAATGGTAATAATAGAGTTGAGGCGGCCTTTTGTGGGTGGCTACATTCGGATAGCCTATATAATTACTTGATAGGTACAATATACAACTCTGCTTTTTGGGGGCTACGTATTTCGAAGACAGTATACAATTATTCGATCTTTTACATTTTCCTCAAACTACGGTTTGAACGATCGAAATCAATCATCTGACGACGATTGATATTATCACTTGGGAACAAAATTCTCACATTCTAGAGTTAGAGTATCAAGGGATCTGACAAAGAAATGTAAGGAACGCCGTCAGTGACTACAATCCATTATACTACGCCACTTTGCGCCATTTTACGTTACCAATATCAGCTGCATAATGACCTCCACATCCCATGTTAACAGGAGGACAGGCTAACAACACTTTCACGACACACTCCATCATCAGGCATCACAGTTATTCACTCTTCCTTCGAATCCATGAGGACGCCTCAAACGGGCTTTGCAGAGGGACCTGCACCAGGACTAGCCGTGCACTATATATATCACTGTAAATAAGTTAATAATATTGATGAGTGATTGATATGTTAATGTGATGCACCTCGATGTAAGCCACTTGTCGTGTGTCTCCTGTGAAAGTTTCGATATTATCTTGAATAATGACCTGGTTACAAATTGATATGAAGAAATTGATGAAATTGCCTCTGAAAAAAAAGGTAGAAAAACTGTAATTTTTTTTTGCCGGCTAACAGTCAGTTTGATGAATGTGCTCTGGAGCAAAAACTCGACATCTTGACTGATATTCAGTTTTTTTTTCCGAGGGCTTCTAGGAGAAATGTATTGCTCCCCTAAAAAAATATATCTATTTTTATTTTATTTTATTTTATTTTTATTAATTAAATGTGTCTTCTTGTTAATCCTGGGCTGACAGGCCATTTTTCACTGAGGCGAGTCTGTGTTAGTTTTACTACAATTTAAATTATTATCCCGCCGTTACTTCAGTGTGGAGACATTCTGACACACTGGGCAGGCGGCCCCAACTAGTGACAGTACAACCAACAATCTGTACAGAGGTCATTATTAAGAGGTTGACCAAAGGTTGCGCAGGCAGGCCCAGTCCAACTCCATTTCTAAATACGCTATAATGGGTAACTGCGTAGAGTTTCAGGCCTTTTTACTGTTTCGTCGGTGAATCAAGAAACCCTATTGTTTTCGTTCGTCTGTCGGTCTATCCACTCTCCAGTGCGGTATCACGACCCCTGGAAAAATAATATAACTATCGAAATAACTCTAAATAAACATTTACTATCATTAGGAATTAATTCAAAATTATGTTCATTATATTATAAATAAATAAAAAAATAGTTCCTTTAAAAGCATGTATAAAATAAAACACTAAAATGAAGTATATCTAATAATATAAATAAAAGTATATATTTATAATTCTAGTTCTTAAACTAACATAACTGAAATTTGAAGAGGTCCTTCTCATTTTTCCGTCACCAGGGCTAAATTAAATTTTGAAATACTAAAGTATGACTGGGGAAGTAATAATACTAGAAAGTGGTTTGGATTTAAGTAATTTTTGAAAAAGAAAAAAAATGTCTGAACTTTATTTCTGGTTGAAAAAAGAATTCACAATAATCAATTCAGAGCTCCAAAAAAAAAACGTTCTTTCTCTGTTGGTAAGGTAATATGAAGACAAATAATGGCTGGGGTGGGTTGTGGAGGTGATAAACAAAAAAACAAACCCCGGCCGTTTGTAAAGAAGAGATAAGAGGGGGGGGGATTCCAATTTTGTGTGTTTTTGGCAGGGGGGGGGGTTCGTTGGTGCTACGCCAACTTCCAAGAAAACTACACCCCCTCTCCCATTAGCATCCCACAGGATCACCCAGATCCAAGCCAGACACAGGAGGAAAACAATTCTGTAGAATTCCTGAAACTTGGAATAAAATTGAATCACTAGCCCCCACCCAGTCGGTTGCATCTTGGTTTCGTCACAGCAATGGTTGTAGGACTGCAAGATTTTTTATTTTTTTTGGTCTTACGTACGATGCATTTTAACCATGTCTCTATAACGTTGTTATTTGGTTAGAGAGGTTATAGGACACTCTCCCGAATGGCTTGGAAAAAGATGCTGGTCCTTGTTTTAGTTCTAAAGAAATTTTACACAATTCATATATTTGTAATAATTGACATAAAATGAAAATTCACCGTTAAAAACGGAGTGTCGACTATATAATGTGACGTCATGGAGAGCCGGAGGGAATTTTGGCACAATTTGTGACGGAACAAAACCTGCTGTCAGTTTTATATCGTCACAAGTACAGTTCTAGCAATACGGTAGTAAGGCAGACCCATGACGGCAGTGCGGGGTTCTTGATAATGACTTATCTGCCAACTGCGGCATCATCAATTGTGATGATGATATCTGCTGACTGGCTGTGAAGTGAGCAGTGTCAACAGGACAGTCTAACTTGGCTGGCTACCCCGGCCCTGACGTCACAACTCAAACCCAACTCGCAGCCCCTAACTTTATCCAAGTTCCAACTTAATGAGCCCCCCCCCCCCCTCCCCCCACACCTCTCTCTCTCTTTTAGACCATTCCTTCTTCCTAGAACAGTATTCCTGAATTCAAGAGTTTCACAGGTTGTAAAGACGTGGGCTTCCTTACCTCTGACAGGTGTTCTTATTTCGGGCCGGCCATATATCGAGGTTGCCTTCATCATCAGCGTCATCAGATAGCGTCTCCGATGAAAATAAATAAATAAACAAGCAATTCAAAAAAGTTTCCTTAATCGCCTTCCCTATGACCGATTTGGCTGAAAATCAATGGGGTCGTCCTTAAGTGGTTATGGTCATTCATGTGGACATATTTTTTATCTACTATTCGACAAATTATGAAATTTCATGTCGATATATTTATTCAGTCAGGAGTTATCGTGTTCACAACCAGACAGAAAGTTTTTTTTTTCTCACTTTTGGATTGGAGGTCAAAAAACATGAAATTCCAACTAAAACCAGACATTGAATTTCTGACCTTTACATAACTTCCCTTCTACAATAGAATGAATATCGACATGACATTTTATATGTGATTTTCCACCGAAGCAAAGCGTCCAAAGGGACACGAAATTGCGCCACTGGTTATTAGGGATGAGCATTGATGCCCGATGTTGGATAGTTTTGCCATCGATGGTTCTCTTAATCGATTGATTTATGTTGCCATCGATGGTTATTTCTTGACATTTCATAAAATTGCTACTCTTGTTACTGATACTATAAATAATTTTAAAAAGCGAATTAATAAAAACGTGGAAAAGTAAGTTGTTGATGATAATCTGCAGTTTGTACGGCATTGAGATGTAAGGTTGGTACCACTCATTGAGATGTATGGTTGGTACCACTCAGGTTTAGGTTTAGGAACCTCTAAGGATAACATCCAAAAAAGGCATTCCACAGCTTCGCGTTAATTATATCGTTCTCAGGAGCTGGAATTTCCAAATCGCAGTTCACTTTATTTGTGTCCCCCACAAATTAGTTTGTGTAACATATTATATATATGTTTGAAATAACAAAATTAAATATGTCTCGAAACAGGGTTTCCTGAAAACATTATGCAAAATTACCGGACAAAAGTGTCAAGTGCCAACTGTGGCAAACTTTTAAAAATATCATATCTCTACATCAGAACTGTATGGAAAGTGATTCTTCGAAGCGGCTGGTGTGTTCACCTAGGGACCTAAGCATCCAATGCTCTATCCCTTCCCTGTAAGCACTACGTTGAGAGTGTTAGTTACGTAGGATAGAGGGATCATTAACGAGTACCTGATCGCACAGGCTCAGGACTGTCACTAAACGTCAGATACCGGTGCCTTCTTGATATAAGAAAGAAATGTTTTGGCCACATTACATTATTTCACTTTCCCTTTCTCTCTTTCTTTTATGAAGGCAACAAAGACATTTATGAAATAAATAGTTTGATTTTTCACCTTTTACTCTTCACATCATGATATTGAAATTTGAACCATCGATCAAATGAGATGTTTTCTGACTATCGATAGTATACATCGATGTTATATTAGATGGCAAACATCGCTTCTTCTATTTCGATTCTCACGCCTACTGGTTACAGTTCTCTTTGATATCGGTTTTTGGGCAGAGGGCGTGTTGTGGTTTGGGTATAATTGGAGACCAAAGCGGCTTTACTTAATGTGTAGTTAAATAATTCATGTCTCATAATCCTGACCAAGTTTTAACATAATTGCTTACTAATAAATATTTATAATTATTTTAAACCGATTAGACTTTTCAATATTAAGTACTATTCAGAAGGCATTTGCGTGTTTCTCATTGGAGACTATTGCCTTTATAGAAATTTTAGCTGAATTCATTATCGCATTGAGGTTCAGTTAGCGTTGGATACAAAAGACAAGATGTTATTAATTATCCTACTCTTTATCGGTGCAGATAATTTCAGTGTACACTTAAATACTTAAGAAATTTAAGCTCTCTTTATGAGGGTTTCAAGGAGGTCATATCGCCAACTATAAAGCGTTCTGGTTGACACGAGCCTGATTCTGGGACCCCTACGATTTCTCACTCAAGTATAACAGTAGAAAAGAACGCTACTTCGGCATCTGCAAGAGAACTGAAAAATATCAGCTAGCCGCCATGTCAGTCTATTGCTTTGTGTTTTATTGTTGCACTTTTTTTTTTTGCATATGTTATATTGTTATTTATTGTCTGAATTGAGAGGATGTGTGCAAGATCGGTAGAAGTTGAGTTATAAAGTTTTTCCGTAAATCAACTAAATAGAAACAGTCCCATCACATGCACGTACCATCTTAGAGAATAATAATGTTATTTAAACAAAGATATAATGATAAGATGATTCTCCTGCGGGTTTGACTTCTGACAAACTACAAGATTTGAAATCTTTAATACAATTTTGTAGTGGTGAAATGTTATGAAAATATATTCAAAGACGCAGGAGTTTAAACACAGAAAAATAAAAAAATGGAAGTTGAAAACATAAAAACAAAATGTTTAAATTAGCAAAATGAAATAATAAATAGAGCATTTCAAAATGTTACAATCTAATATATTTCTCATTGGTTATTAATGTAATGATTATTCACTCCATCTTTGGAATAACGGTATAACTCAAAAAAATAAAATATTATCGAAAATCTCGCAGTAGCATTGCTATAAATTAATTTTTACTTAGGTTCCTAAGTTTTTCTCATTTTTCTCAAAACGTTGATTTTCTAGTTATACCGTTATTCCACACATCCCTTCAATTGTTGATAGGAAATTTAAGTTAGTTTTGATAAATGGGGACGAAGGGCGCTATTGAAAACAAAAATAGGGTAGATTGCCCTCCAGCATGTGGAGGGGGGCAGTTCCCGCCGCCATTAGTCCTGGTGACAAACTACACTTCATAGTTACTTTGAGGACACCTCTGTCTCTCTCCTCCTCTCCTCTTCTTTCGTTCTCTTTCAATTTTCTTATATTTCAAATTTTAATTTAATTTTCTCATCAGTAGAATGTTCTTCAATTCACTTCTTCTTCTTCGTATTATTTCTCTCTTCCTTGTACCGCTACTGGGTGGAGCCGTCCTTGGTCCACTCATCTCTCGCCTCTTCGTCTCCACACTTCTGCCACCTGTTCGCGGCTCTTCTCCCTTCAAGTGCTCTTACTCCTGGGCTTGTTTCCCCTTCAAGGCGGCCTTCCTCCGAGAACTACGACTTCTTGTTCCAGCAACTCCCATACTTATTTACTCTTTGGCGCTACAGCCCACCTCGAGTCCTAGCCTCCTCAAGACGTTCCTTCCACCTGTCTCAGCTCACCAGGTCTTCATCCTTAGTCGTCCATGATCTGCCTCCTTTCTCCATCTTTGTTCATCACCACCGTTGTCTCTTTTTTGACTATCATCCTTTGCGGTGAAGGACCTCAGCCCACATGCTCATTGCGTCTTGGAGCTTTTCTTCAGTGTCTCCATTAATGGCGAGGTAGAAGTAAAGATTTGATGGGGAGAGGGGGTAGCCACTGTGCAATCTCTCTTGCGAGGGGGAAGAGTATAATCCCCCCCCCCCCCCCCCCCTCGCTAATTTGGGACGATAAAAAAGTTAGGGATATTACTTAATTTATTGCCCTACATCCTGAGGGATGGGAGGTTTCGATCTTGTCTCTGATATAATATATATTTGAGCGTTAGGAGAATTTTTGTCTAAAACGGGATATGTGTGTATGAATCTGCAACCAGTTTTCGTAATGTTTTCGTTAGCGGTATCTTCATCCAAATTCAATAGCAATAAGATATTTGTCTTTCATTACATTTTTTTCTTCATTTCTTTCTACTCACTTTCTGAATTTTGCCACTCAACCAAAATTGAAAGTTTACGCCTTAGAATGGCGATACAATCGCGAATATCGAGTGTATCTTGGCCTCGCTTTTTATTCATATTTTCTGAACACTTTTTGAACTCATCCAAGAGTTCTTCCATAGAGCTAAGGAAGTCAGTCTCTCCAGACTCAGGACGTTTCTTATACAAGTGGTCTGCACCTTATCAATGATTTCTCTTATGAACTGTCCGAGATCGATTTAAAAAGATTTTCTTTCTTTCTTATTCCCTACATTACTCCCGGAATTCTGCCAAGAGAAGAAAAAAATGTGGGTTTGGTTGTGCCAAGTGATGTCGGAGGGGGATGTAGGGTGGGGTGATGTACTGGCCAGCAGAGCCGGCCGCCCAAAAATACCCCGGAAGGCGTGGGGGGATGTAGAGATGACTCCCCTTGGCTTCACAGCTGGATAGGATGGATTGTTACTTCAACTGGCTTGTCCTCTGCACTCTGCTCCTGCTTGTTTTCTTGAATATATGTCGAACCCCGAGCGAGCCGGGCGGGGCACACTAGTTGGACCAATGGTATCAAAAGTTCCGACTAGCGGCCCCTTAATCCAGAGCTGCTGAGGGAGCGGGAGCCGATTAGGTGTAGGGTCAGGCGTCAGCTGACCCTAGGGGCCCTCTAGCACGGATTCCCAACCGCTCAACAGCCCCGGACCGCACCCACGCTCGCCAGGGGCCTAAAAGGTTTGGGGACAGTGGCGTGATGGTAGTTCCACCTAGTAGCTTAAAGGTGAACTACCATCACGGGCCAATCATATTAAATTGGGGAAGTTTTTATACTGGTTCTCGGCACGTGCGAGAATGTCACGGGAAGAGAGTTGGTATCAATTTCCCCCACCCCGGTTGACTATTCTCGCACGGCCGGCAGGAGCAGGTACGGGAGGACGAAGCACCTCATTTATTAAAGATAACAATTGGAACACAATAATATAAACAAGAATAAACACAAACACAACACAAAACAAAACAAGGTAAAGATGTCCGTCTGGTCAGTCGGCATGGTTCACGGTGGCTGCTCACCTGGCTGGGAATGACCCCGCAGGTTCCGCCGGCGTCGTCCCACGGCACGAGGATTCCCTCTGGGCCGGAAGTCAGGATCAGGTTCGGTCTCAGTGGGTCTCCAGTCGGCGGCGGGTTTTAGTAGCGACGAGTGAACCTTCAACTCCACTTCCCCATACCGAACGTTGAAAACGCCGCTACCGAGGTCCTCCGTTACGACGTAGGGTCCCAGCCATTTGGGTTGGAAAGTCCTCCCTTGGGCCATATTTTTCACTAGGACTCGGTCGCCTACCTTGCGGGCACTCCTCTTGGAAAACACCTTCGCTCTCCTGCTATTCAGGTAACCGGCCTGGTTACACCGCCCCACCTTCTGGATCGCGGTCCCCTTTGGACGCTGGAACCGCCATTCGCCTGGTCTCTGGGGGCGATGGCCGAACAAGACCTGGCTAGGGTTGAAGCCAATGACGGCGTAGTTTCGTGTTCGGAGGTTGAACAGAACCGCTTTTTGGCCTTTTGATTGCGGGGTGCTCGTCGGGCGGTCTGGTCGATCGGGGCAGTCCTTATTTCGGTGGTATCCGGGACAATACCAACATCGCTTCTGTCCGTTCAGATCTATTCTGGACTGCTCCGACTTCATGGGGTCCATACATCTTTGTTCGGGCTGTCGTCTCGTAGCCACACTTACAGTTGGGAGAAGTCGAGGGTTCCTTCCGTCCAATGTGAGTAGCTCGGCGAAACTCCGTGCATTGACATTTCTAGCCTTCTCGCGGAGCTCCGGGGTCAGCTGAGGAGT
The DNA here is from genome assembly GCA_963662175.1 of Aradus depressus. Taxonomy (NCBI): domain Eukaryota; kingdom Metazoa; phylum Arthropoda; class Insecta; order Hemiptera; family Aradidae; genus Aradus; species Aradus depressus. The sequence goes on along the minus strand of OY759217.1, from coordinate 53,752,040 downwards.
TATTACACCAACGATGAATGCTTCCGGCATAGATCGAAGGAGTCTACGTATAGGTCGGACAACCTCTAAAAACTTGGCCACTGTTTCCTCGGGTCTCATTGTTCGTTGTTGCACGATGTAGAGTAGTTCTCCTCGTCGACAATCGTCATCAAACGTGGCCTTGAACTGTTCGGAGAATATTGAAAACTCGGGCGGTTCGAATGCGAACTGACGAGCCCACTCGGCCGCAGATCCTCGGAGCATGGTGATAGTCCGCCGGGTCCATTCGGATGTAGCCTCGTCCATTTGTTCCAAATATTCTCGGGCTTCTCTGAGAAACGTTTCTGTCTCCTCCAAGGGATCCCCCTGCGAATGTTGGAGGGAGTTTTTCCGGGGTCTTCAGAGCCTTCATTGTGCTTGCCACGATTGTAGCGGTGGTCTGAGCTGAATCAACAGCCTGGTGGAGAAGGTATGGATGTTTAAAGCCGTACTCCCCACATGGACAGGGAAGAGCCAGTGCGGCCTGTGCCGTAGTCGGTCCCGCAGCAGAGTTGGGACTGCCTTCGTGGCTCTGGGATGCTCGGGGTGTCCGTCTAGTCATATCCAGTGCTGGGTGATCACTCTGTTCCGTGCCCCACGTTGGGCGCCAAATTGATGTCTGAGGGGGATGTAGGGTGATGTACTGGCCAGCAGAGCCGGCCGCCCAAAAATACCCCGGAAGGCGTGGGGGGATGTAGAGATGACTCCCCTTGGCTTCACAGCTGGATAGGATGGATTGTTACTTCAACTGGCTTGTCCTCTGCACTCTGCTCCTGCTTGGTTTCTTGAATATATGTCGAACCCCGAGCGAGCCGGGCGGGGCACACTAGTTGGACCAATGGTATCAAAAGTTCCGACTAGCGGCCCCTTAATCCAGAGCTGCTGAGGGAGCGGGAGCCGATTAGGTGTAGGGTCAGGCGTCAGCTGACCCTAGGGGCCCTCTAGCACGGATTCCCAACCGCTCAACAGCCCCGGACCGCACCCACGCTCGCCAGGGGCCTAAAAGGTTTGGGGACAGTGGCGTGATGGTAGTTCCACCTAGTAGCTTAAAGGTGAACTACCATCACGGGCCAATCATATTAAATTGGGGAAGTTTTTATACTGGTTCTCGGCACGTGCGAGAATGTCACGGGAAGAGAGTTGGTATCACAAGTTATCATTGTGCTTCGTGTAAATCCGGAAAGCCAACTGGGCTCAGGCAGAAATGGATGCCTTAAATTTATTATTTTATTTGTTTCGTTTTCCTTCCCTGCGTTCTAATGATTAATCAATCAACATTGCTGTGGGAAAGTGAATATTGGAAAAAAAATTAAAGTTCGGTATCACTTTATCTAAATTTGAAGAATATATAAACCGAGGACCGTTAGCTAAATTATTGAATAAATTATATTAAAAATTATATTAAAAGAGACAAGAGTTAATTTTTTCAATTTAGGATTGATTTTGGTGCTGATGTTTCCTCTCTGGTCTTGTTTCGACAAGCATTTCCTAATATATGTATCTAGTGGTTGTTAAGGGCTAAACTGACCAGAGGGTGGGCCCCCATCTTATATCGAGTGTTCAGAATGGGGCCTAATGGCATAATGATATTAGGAAAGTCGAGGATCCTTACTTTGAATAACAAACAGCCTCCGTTAGCACTAATGCCATTAGGCGGAAGGGTCCGTCCTCTTCAGCAACATCTCCCGGAGTGTGTCCTTCTTTGGACAGAGGGCGGTCAAGGATTAAATATAGAGTGGTCATGTATGATCAGGGGAGGGGAGAGTTATTAGGAATTATTTCCAACCACATAAAAAAAACTTGCATAGGAGCTTTTGAATCATACTAAATTTTGTATGGTATACTACACCGGCATTTATTGAGAGTTTTGAGTAACTCTGATTCTACCCCCTCTCTTCGGTCGATTACGAGGAAAATTATTATTACTTATGGGGTACTGGACACTACACACGTACAAAATTTGGCGTCGCTACATCTGCAAATGTCCCTAGGTTTTTTTTTATCTGAGAGGGGATGTCAGGACTCGGTTAACTAAACCTGGGTAGGCAACATCTAGGACTCGCACAATAGAGGCTCGTGTCCACGACGTAGGGCATATGTTGAAGCGAAAAACAACAGGTTTATTAATTATAAGTAATAATAACTCGATGTCCCTAAATAAGGCACCTTTTGATATCCAACCAAATCGGTGCATTGGGTTCACCGGAAGAGAGAAAAATTAATTGATTAATTATACGTACATTGACGGTGAGTCACTGACCATTTTATTTGATGTAGTGAGGATGTGAGTGTGATGGTCGTTATTTAATAAAGTGGAAGGGTGGGGGTGGGGGTGGAGTTAGTGTTGTGTTATGTTGTGTGTTATATGAACTCATTGAACGTGATGTGATGTGGTGTGGAGGCTGGAGTGGGGGGCTCTTTATAGGGCAGTCACAGCCACCAGCCTGTCAATCTGTACTCGTTATGAGGCCGGCTCACACTCTACCCAAGTATGTCACTTCTCTCTCAGAAGGATCCTCGCAAGGAAAAAAAGTCGTCGCTAAACCACGCAATGTTCTTCCCCAGCGCGAACTCTCCCTAATTTGATTGAATATCGATTAGTGTCTTATTCGAAGACTCCTGAATTCTCATACTAAATGTCTTGTTTATTCATACATTACTTCGGCAGTTATTGGGTTTTTGAAGCCCCCGTAAATCCCCCCCCCCCTTTTCCTTTGACTGATTTGACTGAAAATTAATAGGTTTCGTTCCTATGAGATTTTGTTGATATATTTATTCTATCGGGACTTCACAGGTAGGAAGTTTCAATACTTCCCCAGCTTTACGAAGTATAGGCGAGGTTATGTATATTTCCATCGCTATCTCTCTCCTTTCTATTCTATCTTCCTTCTCCTCTTTCATATAACCTACCTTCTTCCATTTAAATAATTTTAGTGAATAAAAAAAAATACATATAAAAAATGTATGCGATGTATCCATAATAGGTTTTTCTTATACCAACCACTTTGAACAGATTCCTCTCCCTCCCCCCTGCATTATTGGTACATGAAAGTAATTTGTTGGAATCAGCGGTTTTTCTTGTTTCATTGTTTCAGTGTGATTTTGAGAGTGACTTTCTTATACCCAGTAATGCCAGTATGAAATAATTTGAGAGGGGGGAGGAAGAGGGAGACTGTTCCGTACAATAGTGATTAGCATAAGAAAGTCTAAGAAGAAATAAAAACATATTTTTAAATTCGTTGTCATGATTTACAATTTGAACATTGATTCCTCCTGTTTCCAAAAATGAAAAAAAAAAAAAGTCCTGTCTGCGTTTTTGTGAGCGGAGAACTCCAGAAACTTAGTTGGGCTGAGGTAATCATTGGAGGTGAATCACCGCCGGCTTTTTACGATTTAAAATTCTGGATGTGTAGAGAGGAAGTTTGTTGTCTTCAAGACTGGAAGTAAGCTAGCCCCGGACTGGAGCTGGTCTGGTGTAAAGATAAAGTGGAGCCTCCCTGGCTAATGCATCCTCACTTATAATTCATAGTGAGAGGGGGGGGGGGGGGGGGGGGAGGTGCAACTTGAGAGGGGGGCAACACTCCTAACACGGTTAGAAATGATTTAGGACGGGGGGGAGGCAGCAAAAAAAAAAACATCCCAAGAACCTGCCTTCTCTGGCTGGCTTCACTCCAACCTCTCACTGCGGCTTCTAGCACTCCCCCCCCCTCCCCCCCCACCAATCCCCCCCACTAACTCTTTTCACTATTTTCGAACAGTACAACACTTGTTTGTTATTTGTTTTTGTGATTCAGCCCAGGCTTCAACCTCTACTCCCAGAGCGCTCTTTCGTTGCTTTGCTGGACATGAGTCCAACTCAACCTCTGGGAGTCCTAAATAATAGGGGGTGTTTAACGAGTACCTGGGATCGCACGGCCATGGTTTGAACCCTCGATCTTGAGCGCAACAAGCAAGCACACTACCTCGGTGCCACCGGCGCCTCAGTAATGCAACATTTGTTGACCTGAAAGTTGACTGAAGGGAGGAATCATTGAACCGAGTCTTGAGCTGCTTAGCGATGTTTCTTGGTTACTTTACTTCCAGAGGTCTAATTACCGCATTTACACACAGTTCAAAAACAAATTCAATCAAAAAGTATTTCGGTGAATCATCGGTAATATAGTTTGTCGGAATTAATCAACTTAATTTTTCCTCACATTCTAAAATTAATCGACCAGTTTGTTTAAAAAATGAATAGTTGACAAACTAACATCTGAATCATACTCAATTTTGTATCGTTACATTTATTACATTATTTGGGTTTTTAAGTTGTCCTCTCATCCCTCTTACCTCCGCCCGATTTGGCTGAAAATTAATAGGTGTCATTATGGGGTTCTGGATACACGTGTAATATTCCATGTCGAATAAGAGGGTCGGAAAACTCAACATTAAATTACTGGCCAATTACATAACTTGCCCTTACTTTTAGAAATAAAAGACGTTGTCTTCCCACTGTTTTATTTTATACCAGAACTGGTTTTCGACGCAACAGCGTCATCATCAGTGGTTCATCCCACCCACACAGCACAGCGGATAACTGGCCAGTTATCTTCCAACCGCTGTGCTGTGTGGGTGGGATGAACCACTGATGATGACGCTGTTGAGTCGAAAACCGGTTCTGGTATAAAATAAAACAGTGGGAAGAAAACGTATTTTATTTCTATTAGAAATCTCGTCCCACAACATGTTACTATCACATATGCCCTTACTTTCGTACAGCTCGGGGTGTAAAAGATGACTGACAGCGCAGGAAGTGTTCTGTTATTGTCCAGGGAAGAGTTCAGAATGAGCGTGGATATTTCAAAAAGAGATCCTTGTCAAAAAATGTCTGCTAGTTAGTTAAATGCTTGAACTTGCTTTAGTGGACTCAGGTAACATTGATTCAGACGGATGACGACCGCCCAGACTTCCCAGGATTTTCAAGGAATTTTGGCTCATTTCCTTAGTGTTTGTCCCGGGTTTTAAGAAGTCATCCCGGAAAATCATACACGAGTGAGAGAAGAAAATATAGGATATTGTGTGAGGTTTGGTGGTTGGGTTTTCTTCCCTTTCACAGATATCCCGCATGAGGCTGACTTCCCATCATCGATATAACGAGGTCGTTAAGAGTAACAGTTACTTTCCATATACACGACTGCTACTGTCAGCCGCAGGAGGCCGTTTATTGATGAAGGTATTGTGTGGAAAACGGGACCAAACCAGTCTTTGGTAACAACATTGGTTCCTCTTTTATGTTCCTTATTCGAAAAATAATCCGTTTTCTTTCTTTTTAGGCTTCCTTTAGATTGAAAACCGAAATACCCTCGTGGCATTGTGGTGAACTAATGGATTCTTCTAGAAGTCGCTTTTATATTTTTCAGTATATCCCTTAAATCTATGTAATTTAAACATAGGCATTAAGAAAATGATATGGAACCTTTTAATGTGGCTTTCTATGTCAGAACTTTCCAGTAACATTTTTTTCAAAGGACAATAGTTAACAACAAACATACTTGTCAGAAATAATCTTTCTTCATAATGGAACGGCGGGATATGAGACGTCCGTGCTCCGGAGGGCTGCAAAACCTTGAAAATGACACACGACTCAAGTCAAAAACACTAATAACTGCCGATGTAATGAATATATCGACAATGAAAATCCAGAAACTCCTAAGTAAATAAATTATTGATGTTTAATTCAAACGGTCGATTAGTTTGTTTTTTTTAGATCAAATCATAAGTCGGCAAAACAGCGATTTGGTTAATTGTACTTTTGCGGATTCAGTTTGACGAAAATGCCGGTTGAAAAAGAAGAGTGGGGCTGTGGGACCCCCCTCGTAGCCATGGTTGGATGTTCTTGTATTTATTTGCCAGAAGTTTATTCTACAGTTGAATGAAGGCAAGAGTTTGTCGGAGTCACAACTCCTGTAGCTTTAAAACTTTTCTTGTTTAAAATCTCTGGAGAAACGAAAAGCAAGTTTCCATTTTGGTGATAAGATCCGTTTAGAACGAGATATAGAGGTAGCATGGTTGCTTACTCAGCTCAAGATGGTGAAATCAGGTACTCATTGAAGCAATGCATAAGTAACAAACATAAATAACAAACAAATGAATATGTGCATTTTGACAGAACAGGGTCTTGGTAACTTAGTTGTCAGACTTCTTCGCAAGGCTGTCACAGATGAACGATGGCTGTTTTTGAACATACGCCAAGTGTCTTTCCTGATATTGGCGAATGGTATCCTCATATAGACTTCAAACTGAGGAACTGACACTTCCTTATGGATTTGACTGTTTTGAAGAAATCAAAATGCATGTTTCAGAATCATATGGGTGTATTTCCATGAAGTGTTGGAATTCCGATGGTCTGGTCTTATGTCAATTTTGTGTTAATGTGAAGTTCCCATGTGAGCCGCATGCGCCATGTTTCTACAAAATCAGCTTGACGTTTTAGCAAAATTTCTCAAACCTACATAAAGTCCTATTAAACGTATATTCAGCTCAGAAGATCGTCGATATTTTTCAATTGTCTGGCACAAAGCTAGGAGAGGATTGTCCTGGTTGGATTACAACAGAAGGATTCAGCCATCCACAAAACTGGCTTGGGAACCATGGCTCTGGCTTCGTCTTCGTTAATTGGACCTTGGAACGTCATAAGGAAAGTTCCTTTTGAGGTCGGACTGGAAATGATTATTCGGGCGAAGGGACATGAAAGGAATCCTTTTGGAAAGGAAAGGAGAGGGATTTAGGAGGGGAATCGTTTGTGAGGGGTCGGCCAAGAAGGGAGGGGGCCCCCACCTTGGTCGGCCAAGAAGGGAGGGGGCCCCCACCTTGGCCTACAAATCCAATATTGTACCTACTATCAACCCTCCACAAGACGTTTTCAAAAGATATCCTTTCGTCCATCCTTCAGATAGATGTCATGCATAGTCTTGTTGACCCTTCTTTGGAAATTGGGTATAATTGAAGGAATTTAAGCAAAAAATATGTTCTTGTGCATAACCTTTTCAAGCTGATTTACATTCGTACTTTGCGCTGATCATTGACACAAAAGGATTGAAGAAAATAATATATGTGCTCACCCCCTCCCTTCCCTTATCGCACTCAGATTCCTTTCAAACTGAAATTACTCCTAAGGTATAAGAATGTCACTCTCGTACTCTCCGCTGATGCCAACACATTACTTTCTTATATTCAGTAATGCCAGCTGGAAATGGATTTCAGAAGGAGGGCAATGTTCTGTAAAAATGTGGTTGATACAAGAAAGTCCTGTTATGGCTACATCATATATGTATATATTGTAATATTGTGGGTTTCGCGTCGCGATTTTACTTAATAAATGATATTTATTTACTTTACTTTTACTCTAAGCTGCGGAGATTTTCTCAAAATGCTTTGTCTTTACTAATTTAAAATATTTAAAAGATGCCAGGCCGCCCATCTAATAGAACCATCATTAAATTTACTGATTTTAATATATAAATTGGATTTCTATAAGCCAAAGGCGAAAAGTTCGTTCAGCGAAGAGAGTTTTGAAAAACCAAATTGTTAAACCATTACTGACCTAGGATAGAGCATAGGAAGCAAACTACTGAAATTTAGCCACTCATATTTAAAATGAATATATTTACAATAAAAAATTTAATAATAAAAATTAAAATTAAAAAATATAATATAAAATTTGATCTTATTGGATCTAAGCTGTATGGAGACAGGGGCTGGAGCCTAATTGGATGCTCATGGGTAGATCTGCGAGGGCTTTCGAGTAGAAGGATGACTGCTGGCTGAGTTCCTCCTCAAGGTCTGGACTTCAATGGCTCATCTGAACTGGAGATTCCCTCGAAGGCTGCTGGATCTGAACTCCTGATCTGTCCACCTCCACCTCTAGACTAGAACTCCAGACTTTCACAGGTCTCTTCAACTGCTGGATCAGAACTGACGATCCACTCTCCACTTCCTCAAGGCTCCTGGACTTGTTCTCCCTCTCCTTCTCTTTCCCCTTCTCCTCTGCTATATTGGGAAGTTCTCGGCTTCTCTTTGGAGACCTCCAATTTGATCTTTGTCAATCTTTATGTTGGCATTTCAGACAGTTTTATATGCCCCTAACAGCGGGCTTGGGGCTCTAATCCGGTAATATTTCCATTCTCTGTCAAACTGGGTTGTAAAAATCTGTATAACTATTTCTACAGGTAGTTTATGGAGGTTCGATGGTTCCCTCTGTGCTATCCCTTGGTACCTGAGACTGATACCTCTCTCCAGCCTCCAAAATTTAGGGTTTATTTCTCCATTATTGTCTATATATATTATTTACTTTACAAACTTTATATTATAAAATTACATTTATATTAGTCGCACATTGACTACATTACAATATATATATATATTTTTTGTTATATTTAAAAAAAAATAACTAAATTGATATAAAAGGAAGGAGGTAGGTGATATGAAAGAGGAGAAGGAAGATAGAATAGAAAGGGAAGAGAGATAGCGATGGAGGGGGGAAAGTTAGTGAATCAACAAAGACTAATCAAAATGTTCAACAAAGGTTGATTAGGAAGGATAGGCAAGCCCGCACAACCCGAGCCCCAGCTCTTCCATCTCTCTCCCCAAAGCCTAGGGATTCATAACAATACTCGATATGCCAACAACATCGATAATTTAAAGCAAAACGTCAATAATCTATCGATAGTTTTTTTTATATTTTCGTATCGATATCCTTTTTTTATATATCGATATGTGTATTGAATGAAACCATTTGAAACTACCCTTCGCCTATTTCATTATCATAAATTACTGTTAGTTTCTTAACGCTTAATCAGATTTCCATAAACTTTCATATATATCATCCATATAAGTTCTGTTAGAGTATAGTGCAGGTAATATCATTAACCTGTTTATAGTTACAGAGTGAGCAACGCCGGGTAACCGGATAGTACTAACATATTTTCTGATAATCCGTATCTAGCCGTTAATGGGGACCACATAGCTGGCTTATTGATAAATTTTCAGGAGGGATCTGATTCCATATCCTATTTGTGGCTTCTCAGCTCTCGTAAATACAACTCCTGGCTGTCCACACGTACAAAAAGAAAATCCACTTCCACTGGCACAATAAAAAGGGCACAAAAAATTCATGCCACCTCCCCACATCTACTTATACAGCGGGGGGCATAAAGGGGGCCCATTTTTCATTCAGATTCTGCCTAATAAAGCACTCCCAGTTTATCATCCCCCACCCCACCTCCACCTCTCACAAGTTTTCTTTCATAGCTTCAACATTAACACATCAAAGAATATAAGTAGAAAAAAAAAAGTAGCCCATAATTGAACTGTGGAAAATAGTTTTGATATAAAATTATAAACCATGTGTTTAGTTAGTAAGTTATTGTGACTCATGCCCGGACTTCGAGATCATATCGCCTACTACCAGAGCGCTCTTTCGTCGTTCAAGTGGCCATAAGCCCGACGAATTTTATTATTCCTACCCAGACTTCGTTACTAAGGGTAAGGGAACTTTAACGAGTACCTTACATCGAACAGGCTCGGGACCATTCCTTAACGTTCCATCCGAAGGATGGCGTGCTCAATGTTCTTTTTTACCGCTCAGATAAGAAATTAAGGGCCTCAGTAGACTAGCACGCTATATCTTTGTGTTTATACTTCGAAAACTACAATTTTCCTGCTTAAGTCTTTATGTACATGTGTTCAGTAAGAACTGCTTTATTTTCGACTTCGGAATGATAATAGCAAAATCAAATGACAAAACGCCCAAAAATGTAAAAAAAAAATCGTCGGTAATTCAGTTGAGATTTTGCTCTCCCTCCAAAAACTATCGACCGTTTGGGCTAAAAATCAGTAATACGTAATAAATTGTGTGTCGACGCATTCATTGTATCGGCAGATACTAGGTTTTTTGAGTCGAGCCCCCCTCCTCAGATCCCCGTTTCCCTTTGACCGATTTCACGGAAAATGGATAAGTAGATACTGTTTCATTTACATAGCCTTACACCGGCAGTTACATTCATTTTCATTAACGTGTTCCCAAACACACACAGACTTCAATTTTTTTATTTCATTTTTGGAAACAGGGGGTCGCAAACATGAAATTTCGGGGAAAACAACATCGAATTTCTGACCGATTACATAACTTCCCGTATACTTTGTAGTTCTGTCCAAGACTCAGGGCTGTGGCGTAGCCAGAAACTTCATCACAGAACTATTACATTCATTAATATATCGGGTATTGAATTATAATATTTTGGTCATCTTCTCTGCAGAACTAATTCAAACATATTATTTTTTGTTTCAGGTAAGTTAGAGACATGTATCTATGTAAGTTGGTGAAATAAGCTGAACATTTCAGGTAAGCTGTACATTCTCATACAAGTGTGAAATTTCTGAATTTTGGCTGCAGTGGTGGTGTGAGGTAGAACGTAGGGCTTTGGTTGCATGAACCCACCACTGTCCCAGGTTCGAATTCCTTCCGGGGGAGTCTTATTTTTTAGATTAAACTTCTCTTGTGGGGGTCATCCGGGGTTGTGGATGTTGTGTAAATAAGCTCGATAAGGTAGCCCGCCCCAGGGCTGCCAACATAAAAGTGGGCTGCACCCCTGGCTCTCAACCCAAAAATAGACATTCCCATAAATGGCGTTAATTTAAAAAAAAATAATAATAATGTTGAATATCGTTGAGTGGCTTGGCCAACGACTTTAACTACTCAGCCCTTTGAGGAGTGTAGCCAGTTACTGTAATCATCAGACACCATCATGGCCTCCTGTGAGGTTAGCCTCCAACTAACTCATTGATTGAACACTATAAAGCCCAGAACTTTCCATGATACGTGATTAGTCAGATATAAAATGTTATCGAACTACGAGTATCTGGAAGACGGAAAAGTGATAACTTGATTTAAAATAAACTTTTACATGAATAAGAACATCTAGGAGGTAAAGAAAAACCTTGAGCACTCCCTCCTTCGGATGGGACGTTAAGCGATGGTCTTGAGCCTGTGCGATGTCAGGTACTCATTAAAGACCTCTATCCCATTTAACCTGAGGCAAAATGAGGACTTCCACTGTTGGGTTGGGCTCATGTCCTCCAGAGCAACGAAAGAAGGTAGTGAGTCACAAAAACAAACAAACTTAATTTTTTTTTTTAAGTAATTTTAAACAGAAAATGACTGAAATACGTTATTTTGATTCATCGATTTGAAAGAAACGAATGGATATCAATTGGTACTATCATGTACCCTTGCCTGTAAAGCCCCTGATGTGACGCTAGTGTACCTCCAATGGGTGGAGTGAAAGACCGAACGTGGCTCTCTGACTGACGGCAACTCTACCAAAGAAAATAATCTAAAGGATATTGGAAGTTGGAAAGGGGGGTAACTCGCATCTTTCACATTCCCCGGGAAATTGGAATCGGAAAATTGTTCTTGGGAGGAGGGGGCACGCGCTATAAAATTTCCAGGGTGACTGACGCCTCCTCCTGACACAACTTAGATTCAGCATATATTCTCCTCAGTCAGCACCATCGTCCAATAACTGACAAAGCTCTCTCCCTTAATATTAGTTCTTTAGAGATTTTTTCGTAAATAGGTAGATCTGGTACTAACTTCTGAGCTGTAGCTAGTTTTAGTTTAACCATATTCAATTCAGTATATCTATAAAAATAAAGGGGGTTGTCAGTTCATTGGTAATTTTTAATTTTTGAAAACAATTTTGATTTTATCCGTTTCAAGCTAGACAAACACCATAGAAATGGTTTATATCATTCGTGTCTGTTTGTTTGTCCGATAAAAACAAACGGCTGAACATATCACAATCAAAGTGCATACTTTTAATTTGTCTAGAGAGAGATACTTGGAGACATAAAGAGATTTCATGTTTTCTCTGTTTACTACTGATCCTAAGTAAACATTTACTGAACTTTAAGAAATATATCTTTATTTTATACTTTTAACATTTTTATTTTACTATACATTTCTTAGCTCTAATTAGAAATAACGCAGAGAAATAACATTTTAGAGTGGGGGGGGGGGGGGGGGGGGCGCTGACCATTAATATGGTAATAGGATACATGCTAAAAATGTATATATAATATACATGCAGCCTTATAAATTAAATACTATTAGGCCTCAGAGTTGACACATTATAATAACAATAATAATAAAAAATAAATAAATAAATGAATAATATTATCAATAGAAATATTTAACAAAAAATGAAATCTTATCGAATATTCTACAGATATGTGGAGGAAATCTGCCAAGAGAATCTTATCGAATATTCTACAGATATGTGGAGGAAATCTGCCAAGAAAATCTTATCGAATATTCTACAGATATGCGGGGAAACTCTGCCAAGAGAATCAAAAATAAAATCCTACCCCTTTGTCAGAATTATCTCATTTTGGAGCTCGGCTCAGTGATTACCATCCCTGTGACTGCGAAAGAATTATCGCTAGAATGTCGTTAACCATCCTGACGTGGCGGCCTTCCAAGCCGCGGATACAAAGTTGTATTATAGCTTATCATTGATAAGCTGGGATGTTGATGAATTTTGAAAAAAAATATATAAATTTAGATATCAAAAGAGACTGCTTATTGTTTCCATACTACAAACCACCCCACATTCTACTGAACCATTGGGTCCATAAGTTACATTTTTCTGAAACCATTAATTATATATATTAACGTCAAAAGCCGAATTCTCTGAAGGATATTCTGGAAGAGTCTATAGCACTTAAAACACGTAAACCTTATAGATACTCAAGTCCCTTTAGACAACCTTTTTAGTAAAAAGCCCTTTGACACATTAGAAGGCCCTGAAGGACCATTAAGTCCCTTTAGGTCACTTGGTTATTGACAATAGTTATTAAAGATCTTTTATCTGCTCACGTCCTTTACGACCCTTTTTTTATGTTTTTTCTAGAATTTCCTGAAACATTCAGGACGCTCGGCTTTTGACGGTAACACATATTATAATTAAATATAAATATTTCCAAATGATAATTGATAATAATATTTCCCGATGATGTCAAATGATAATAATTTAAAAAAAAAAATGCCGAGATAGTAAAGGTAAACATTTGAAAATTGGGAATTTTTCGCAAAAAAATAATACGTGAGTGTTTTATAAAACTGTGCGGTGCAACTTTGTTCTGATTTGTGGTTTACTGGACCGGTCATTCATGTAACTGTTGTAAAAAAGACCCTTTCAGAGGTTTCCTTTTATTTCTACTTGACCGTGCCCCCCCCCCCCCCCCCCCCCCCCCCCCTTTATGAACTCTGCTGAGCCGCTCTGGAATTTGACATAGCCATCCCAACAAAGAACCAGCGAGGGCCAAGCACTACTTTTTTCTGATGTTACCCCCCCTCCCTCCAGTTAATTTGTTTGTTCAACTCTTGTCAGACGCCTGTTTTTTCTGAGGCCCCAGCGATACAGGGTTGCCAAGGACTTCTTTTCATTCTTTTGCGACCTCCTATATATATTTTTATTATTTTATTTTTTTTCTTGATCCTTGATCCTCTTGTTATTTGCCAGAATGACCTAATTTCGTTAATATTGTCACATAGTTCCAACTTGTGCCTCTTTATTCCCTTTTTACACATTAGTATATGCATAATGGCTCTACCAGAAGAAAATTTGTCAAAATCAAAATTTGAGAAGAAAACGCGCAACTGTTTTTATAAAACCAACAAAATCTCTCAAGTTTCCAAAAGAAATGACAATACTCACATTTTCTAAGTAATTCACAAAATAATGAGAGTAATAAAAATGGCTCAGATAGCAACTATTTACAACACTCTCCTGCATTAACCCAAATATTTACAGCATAACTCTGAATTAATTTTCTTTTTTTATTTAAGGTTCCCAAAATGTTATTTTTTTTCTGTAAAGTGGGAGCCAGGTCCGGAAACAACGAAGTTCGGATTTCCCTTGTAGGGTCTCTTGAAGATCGTTAAAACGAATTCTACTATACATTAGTAAATCTACGATTTTTGTTTTTTTGAGTTCCGTAGGTTGAAGGCCGTGTATGGAACCCTTTGAACGAGACTTTGACGAATCTGGCTGTCTGCTCCCCCTCCCCCCTCCATCCCAATAATACTGCGCTTATAAAATATGTTGATATGTTAATTTCAACAAAAGTTACAATATAGACAGTAGATAGTCCAGGGCAATAATGTGAGAGAGAGCTGTGGAGACACTGATGAATATCACATGAGGTGGTGATATAGAGAGACGGCTTTGATGTCTAAATTGGAGAGGATACCACAGCTAGCACGCTATAATCCTGACCCAGCTCAACTCTGTGATACTACCATGTGATCCGACACTAAAATAAGAAGGGAAGGCAATAATGTGTGAGAGAGAGTTGTGGAGACACTGATCAATATCACATGAGGTGGTGATATAGAGAGACGGCTTTGATGTCTAAATTGGAGAGGATACCACAGCTAGCACGCTATAATCCTGACCCAGCTCAACTCTGTGATACTACCATGTGATCCGACACTAAAATAAGAAGGGAAGGCAATAATGTGTGAGAGAGAGTTGTGGAGACACTGATGAATATCACATGAGGTGGTGATATAGAGAGACGGCTTTGATGTCTAAATTGGAGAGGATACCACAGCTAGCACGCTATAATCCTGACCCAGCTCAACTCTGTGATACTACCATGTGATCCGACACTAAAATAAGAAGGGAAGGCAATAATGTGTGAGAGAGAGTTGTGGAGACACTGATGAATATCACATGAGGTGGTGATATAGAGAGACGGCTTTGATGTCTAAATTGGAGAGGATACCACAGCTAGCACGCTATAATCCTGACCCAGCTCAACTCTGTGATACTACCATGTGATCCGACACTAAAATAAGAAGGGAAGGCAATAATATGTGAGAGAGAGTTGTGGAGACACTGATGAATATCACATGAGGTGGTGATATAGAGAGACGGCTTTGATGTCTAAATTGGAGAGGATACCACAGCTAGCACGCTATAATCCTGACCCAGCTCAACTCTGTGATACTACCATGTGATCCGACACTAAAATAAGAAGGGAAGGCAATAATGTGTGAGAGAGAGTTGTGGAGACACTGATCAATATCACATGAGGTGGTGATATAGAGAGACGGCTTTGATGTCTAAATTGGAGAGGATACCACAGCTAGCACGCTATAATCCTGACCCAGCTCAACTCTGTGATACTACCATGTGATCCGACACTAAAATAAGAAGGGAAGGCAATAATGTGTGAGAGAGAGTTGTGGAGACACTGATGAATATCACATGAGGTGGTGATATAGAGAGACGGCTTTGATGTCTAAATTGGAGAGGATACCACAGCTAGCACGCTATAATCCTGACCCAGCTCAACTCTGTGATACTACCATGTGATCCGACACTAAAATAAGAAGGGAAGGCAATAATGTGTGAGAGAGAGTTGTGGAGACACTGATGAATATCACATGAGGTGGTGATATAGAGAGACGGCTTTGATGTCTAAATTGGAGAGGATACCACAGCTAGCACGCTATAATCCTGACCCAGCTCAACTCTGTGATACTACCATGTGATCCGACACTAAAATAAGAAGGGAAGGCAATAATGTGTGAGAGAGAGTTGTGGAGACACTGATGAATATCACATGAGGTGGTGATATAGAGAGACGGCTTTGATGTCTAAATTGGAGAGGATACCACAGCTAGCACGCTATAATCCTGACCCAGCTCAACTCTGTGATACTACCATGTGATCCGACACTAAAATAAGAAGGGAAGGCAATAATATGTGAGAGAGAGTTGTGGAGACACTGATGAATATCACATGAGGTGGTGATATAGAGAGACGGCTTTGATGTCTAAATTGGAGAGGATACCACAGCTAGCACGCTATAATCCTGACCCAGCTCAACTCTGTGATACTACCATGTGATCCGACACTAAAATAAGAAGGGAAGGCAATAATGTGTGAGAGAGAGTTGTGGAGACACTGATGAATATCACATGAGGTGGTGATATAGAGAGACGGCTTTGATGTCTAAATTGGAGAGGATACCACAGCTAGCACGCTATAATCCTGACCCAGCTCAACTCTGTGATACTACCATGTGATCCGACACTAAAATAAGAAGGGAAGGCAATAATGTGTGAGAGAGAGTTGTGGAGACACTGATGAATATCACATGAGGTGGTGATATAGAGAGACGGCATTGATGTCTAAATTGGAGAGGATACCACAGCTAGCACGCTATAATCCTGACCCAGCTCAACTCTGTGATACTACCATGTGATCCGACACTAAAATAAGAAGGGAAGGCAATAATGTGTGAGAGAGAGTTGTGGAGACACTGATGAATATCACATGAGGTGGTGATATAGAGAGACGGCTTTGATGTCTAAATTGGAGAGGATACCACATCCAGCACGCTATAATCCTGACCCAGCTCAACTCTGTGATACTACCATGTGATCCGACACTTAAATAAGAAGGGAAGGCATTACTTCATTTCATACTGGCATTACTGCAGTTCATACTTGCATTACTGGGTAAATGAAAGTATTGTGTTGGTGTCAGTGGTTTTGTTTGTTTCATTGTTCTGGATAGTTAGTATGATATATTATGTATGATAGAGTATGACTTTCTTATATCCCGTAGTTCCAGTATGCTATGCATTTGAAGTGGGGGTGGGGGCGGGAGAGTGATCTGTACAAAGTCAGGTATAAGAAAGATCTGTTAACGTCATTTGACATATTTTTTATTGTTTCATAACTTTTCATCTCTTTTTAATAAGGTACTGATAATTAAAAGATCTTCACATTCACTCACACAAAATCCATTGAGCTGGGTAGTTCTTTGATCGATTCGAGCTGGGAGGTACATTACCAGTGATTCACCGATGATAATAATAATAATAATAATAAACTTTATTCCATTTGAAATAAAATACATTTCATTGGAAGGAGTTCAGCCAGCCTTTTTAAATAAAATTGAAAAATATAAAAAAGAATATATATATAAAGTGTATCAGCTACAGTGAAAAAATAGAAATGAAAATTGACATGGTAAAGTATTGAGATGAAATAATTATATTAAGAAAATGAAATGGATAAATATGGAAATATAAATTAAAAAATAGCTTCCTCTTGAATTTTGAAATAAGGCAATCAATAGTAATATTAAAAACAATATTACAATTAATCCTGAGAATAGAAAAAACTAAAAAACAGGTTCACAGAAAAATTGAGAAACAAAGAATGAAACTTCCAGTAAACAGTGCCCAATATTAAACTAATTTCACCGATTTTGGTAAGCAAATAAAGCCATTGACTATTGGATATTAACACTTTATCACAAGTTACAACACTGTTCTTCAGAAACACAGCCAGGCCCCCGCTCGCTCTCCCAACACTGTGTCTTTTCACCGCTTTGGTCGAGTATACTTCATATTGGTCCAGGAAAGAAGGGGGATTCCAGTTGTCACTGTGAAGCCATGTTTTAGAGAGACAGATCAGGTCCAGATTGACCAATATTTATTTCCGTGGGTAGCATCGCTATGTTGAGAGTATTGAAGCCGTTTACATTCTAGAAACCGATTTTGGCCGAGGGTGACTTTGGTCCTTTACCTTTGGATTTACCAGAGGGGACCGCGGCATTAAAAAACTCTCTATGTTCCCGGCTTTAATTTTCTCTTCCGTGAGACAGATGGATCTGAGATAGACTGATCAGTATCAATATTGTCATTGTCTGTTTCATAATCCGTGGGTACGCCAGTTGAGTCGTACGCTCTTTCTTCTGTCCTAAATTGGGATAGATCCTCTTCGCATCTTATTACAATGGCCGGACATCCTTCAACTTTACGAACCCTGATTAGGCCACTCCGAAACCAGACAAATTTAACCATTCCTAATTTTTGTAGTTTTTTACCTTTTTTGAAAAGATCATAGGTATCTTTATTCATATGTTCGGATACGTAAATAGGAAGATTTGTTGATGCAGAACTAGAGAGAGAAAACAGGCCAGTATTAAGTACCTTTCTTTTGTTTTTACAAGCGGCCAGAAATTCATTTTTGTCTGCGCTTCGTACAAATTTTAAAACAATTGATGGTTCGTATTTTGAACTAATTCGTTTCATACGGTAATAGCTATCTATTTGATCCCTTTTCAGTTCGAATCCAACAGCATTAGCAATGGTTTTGATATTTACAAAACTATCAATACTATCGGAATAAGGTACATTTTTAATTTGCACTTTGTTAGAGTTTGATTGATTTTGATATTCTTGAAATTGGATTTTTATCCGTCTAATTTCTAGTTTCAGGGATTTATTTTCTTTTTTCAGAACAAGTTGCTCTTTTTTTATTTTAATGAGATCCTCGATTTTTTTTAAATTAGAACTTATATTTTCTTCAATAGTGGCCATCGTGGAGGAGGTTTTCTGGTTGTCAATTTTTATCTGGGCCAGGTCCGATTTGAGGGAGCTAAGCTCCTGGAACAGGTCCCCGAGACGGTCCAGGATCGCACTGCTAAGAAGGGACCCCCCACCACTCCCATCTGCGTCTCCCGTTGTCATGGTGATCCCGCCACTTGCTTCACTCTTATCTCCCATCTTACGTAACTCCAAAAATGAATCTAGCTTCAAATCCCAAATAATATACGTATTTTATTTCACTTTTCCCTAATAGACACAAAATTAAATAGAAATCTACTTACATATTCCGATTGATCAGATTTTTAGCTTGATAATTGTACAAAAAAAAGTAATAAAAATGTTCTTGCTACCCACTACAAAGTACACTTTTTCAGAGACACAACAGACACGACCGGTCCCGTCCAAGGCTAGACTGCAACTCCCGATTCACCGATGATTTTTTTTAATTTTACATTTGTGAACCTTGTGTTTACATTTGTGAACCGATGTTTGATCAAAATTGAATTCCTTATTTCTTTGGAATTGTGACATGCTCTGGTATTATGGTTGTGTAATGGGAGATGGAGGGTTTGTTTTGTTAAAGTAGATTGGAGTTTTATCTAGAATGAAAACTGACATAATTGCAGAGATATTGTGAAATAATTCAAATGGACTTGAAAAATAAAATAAAACTGGATAAGACTAAGTACTCCCATGTATATATAGTTAGTGAAATTAGACAATATATTAAATAAACCAGTTTTATTTTATTTTTCAAGTCCATTTTATCTAGAAGATGAGTTGATATGATGAAAGTCTCCTGAGAGGTAGATGAGATCTACTTGGGGAGGTTTTGTCATCCTTCTTTTCGGATATTTTTTTTTATGATAAGAGGTGCTTTTGTTGAGTACTTCTTTATTTTTAAGGGAATTTGAAAGGATCTGTCCTGCCCCCTTCAGGTCACTGCTTACTCTAAGGGCTATTTCATCTTGTCAAGTAGTATCCCTTCAGGGCCTCTTCCCCTGAGCAAGGTAAGTACGAGTATAGGACTGTCTCACGGTACTGCGAATCTTTTTAAAGTCGAGTTATATCGGATTTATATAAAAAATAAGCTTATGCGCTCTTCGTCCGATCGTTAAGACCTACCAAATTTTCATTTTACCAAAAATGCTCTCCAAAACACGATTTAGGGCTTCTTTCAAATGTGTATGTATTTATATTATAGGATAGTTCTATAAATAATGGCACACTAATAACTGTGTAATAACCGTGTAGTAATCGTGTAGTAAAGTGTAGTAAAATCGTGTAGTAAATAATCGTGTAAGTAAATCGCGTAGTAATCGTGTAGTAGTCGTGTAGTAAAATCGTGTAGTAAATCGATATATCCATCGTATATCCATGGCAATATTAACCTAGGTTAAATAATTTTCTACTTAGACATATAGTAGCTATATATTGTACATTTGTTATATTGTTTTCTTGGAATGTTAGTTTTTAGTTTTATTCTAATTTTATTTTCTTGTTCTTCAAATAAGTGCACAATTAGCTATTACAGTTATAATATAGACTTCCCCCCCCCCCAGGTCAGTTGAGAAAACAGAGCTTTGAAAGGATCCTGCGCTTCTTTAAGGAGGTAGGAGAGTAGGTAGTGAAATACTAGTGAGAGTCTGTTATATGCGCCTTCAGGCTTCGGATAACACGGGTACACAACCCACCCCTGGAATCAATCAGTTCCTTAATGCAGGTCAGTTGAAAAAACAGAGCTTTGAAAGGATCCTGCGCTTCATTAAGGAGGTAGGAGAGTAGTTAGTGAAATACTAGTGAGGGTCTGTTATATGGGCCTTCAGCCTTCGGATAACACGGGTACACAACCCACCCCTGGAATCAATCAGTTCCTTAATGCAGGTCAGTTGAAAAAACAGAGCTTTGAAAGGATCCTGCGCTTCATTAAGGAGGTAGGAGAGTAGTTAGTGAAATACTAGTGAGGGTCTGTTATATGGGCCTTCAGCCTTCGGATAACACGGGTACACAACAGACCTGGGCATTAGTCAGATACATTATCTTTTAAATAATGAAAAGATAGTATCTTGCAAGATACGTATCTCACAAGATAACGTCATCTTGCAAGATAGTATTTGATTCCTGAAAAGATACTTTATTCAAGATACTTGGTTATCTTGTCACTCATCAGATACATTATCTAGTATCTGAAAGATTGTTATTCAAGAACCTATTTTGAAAGTATCTTGTTATCTTATGAGTGATCACTCATTATTCAAAAGATAATCAGATAACCAATACAAATAGCTCACGTTACTAACCCAAGGGTTCCGGGTTCGAATCCCCACCAGTATTACCAACTTACTTTACAAATAGCTCACGTCACGAACACGAGAGTTGCGGGTTCGAATCCCCACCAGTAATATCGACTTATTTTACAAAAAGCTCACGTTACGAACCCAAGGGTTGCGGATTCGAATCCTCACCAGTATTACCAACTTACTTTACAAATAGCCCACGTTACCAACTCGAGGGTTGCGGGTTCGAATCCCCACCAGTAATATCAAATTTACTTTACAAATAGCCCACGTTACCAACTCGAGGGTTGCGGGTTCGAATCCCCACCAGTAATATCAACTTATTTTACAAATAGCTCACATTACCAACCCGAGGGTTGCGGGTTCGAATCCCCACCACTGATATCAACTTACTTTACAAATAGCCCACGTTACGAACCCGAGGGTTGCGGGTTCGAATCCCCACCAGTAATACCAACTTACTTTACAAATAGCCCACTTTACCAACCCGAGGGTTGCGGGTTCGAATCCCCACCAGTAATATCAACTTATTTTAGAAATAGCTCACGTTTCCAACCCGAGGGTTGCGGGTTCGAATCTCGACCATTTATATCAACCTTGGTAATCAAAACCCACGGTTATGTACCTTGAGGAGGCCGGGCTCAACGCGACCCCCTACGTTGTAGCCACTAAAGAAAGAACAACCGCCACTTTCAACGCTCTGAGCTGCCTAGCCTGCGCGACGGGATACTCTGAGCGTAGTATCATCTACATTGGAGTATCCGAGGCTATAGCAAGGTACGCCGCTGCTGGGTGGTGGCATTGAAGCGGCGACGCGTGATCCTTGTGCAAGCCCAGAGTGCAGCCCTTTTAAGGGTTACAAAGGTCTATCGTACTGTCTCTATGGCTGCGCTACGTGTGCTGGCAGGAGCTCCGCCTATAGTCTTGGTCTTGGACGGGGTGGTCGCCTTTACTTCAGTAAACAGTAGTTTTGCCTTTAGGAGCGGATATAGATGAGCTCTTACGTCTATTAGCTCTGAAGAAAGAGATTCGCGATAATTATGTTTTTATTTTTTAATGATTAATAAAATTGTTAGGCTCTAATTTCCAAGACGATATCGCGATAGGTGTCGTGGGCTCCACCGGAGGTCGGCCACCCCCCAAAAGAAGTAATATGAACCTATTTTATACACAGCTCACTTTGCAAACTGGTAATCATACTAGTTCTTGAATCGAGCCTTACTCTAATCCCTTACATTTCCCGGAAAAGTAACGAACTTTCTAGCCTTTACCAACATTTACTATGGAATAATGAATGTTATTCTTTTACAAGGTAAAATATCATCGAAATGATACGAAGAATAGGATCTGTACAATAATAATATAAAACTTCCCCGTGATTTTGTTTTCACCGATTCAACATTAGGGGGATGTCCCTTCGCTACTGAGTCACCACGTACACTCAAAAATTCAGTAAATAGTTTAAAATGGTACTGAGTTGAGCGACCAACTTAGTTTACACAAAATCAAAATTTAGGCTATGTCGTACCCTAGTTAATGAAAACTGACATTATTTCAGAGTAATATAATTAAATTATAATTATAATAATTAAATTAACTTGAAAGAAATAAAACTTGTTTATTTATGGTATTGTCCCTAGTTACTTGAGTTAGTTAATGAAGCTGAAGTCCGGGCATTAACTTCTGGGTCAAATCGCCTACTACCAGAGCTCCCTTTCATCACTCTGGTGGACATGAGCCCGACTATACAATGAAAGTCCTAAATTTTGCCTACTTTACATTTATATTCACCTAGGGTAGCAGTCTTTAGAGATAGATAATTAAAATACACAATTTCTTTGTCAAACTTCACTATATATTCTCAAATACTCAACTAGTTTCGCCGTGTTAAGGCATTATCAAGAGTCACTTATAAACTTTTTATAAGTGACTCTTGATAATGCCTTAACACGGCGAAACTAGTTGAGTATTTGAGAATATATAGTGAAGTTTGACAAAGAAATTGTGTATTTTAATTATTTATTCCTAGAATGGAGCTTCACAAAGTAAATCTGGAAACCATAAATTATTAGTCTGTAGGGAGTTACCAGACATCGTAGAGGCTAGGCATCATCGCTTAACGTCCCTACCGAAAAACGGCGAGCTTAAGTTTATTTTACCTCCTAACCAAGGGCCTCTGTCGGGTTTCGAATCCACCATCTTGAGTTCAGTAAGCAAGCAGGCATACCACGGAGCAACCGGTGCCCTCGAGAATACTTCATCAAAAAAAGAAGAAGAGATTATGGCACCGATGAGTGATTGTGTTTCTTCAATCATTGTGAGATTATACACGCCAGGACGATTACACCATTTGAAAGATAAGTAATAAATAATTTATAAGAAGTTCCTGCCCAACTCCATTTAGCTTCAGGCAGCGATGGATTTTAAGCTATTTGTAGAATAGCCTGCCCTCCCATTAAAAATTGCCACCAAAACAAATTCATCTTAATCTAAGCTTAAACAAAAAAACGACCGAGTTTGATAAAATTTCTTTCAGATCAGTTTTAAGTCGATACGCTTCAATTGGCACCAAAGCGGAGTCGATATCACATTTCAGCACTTACGTACGTACACACACGAAAACATACTTCTTTCCAAAAAAGTAGAAAATACTGTAATGACCTCGAAACATAAAAATATGATGAACATTTTGATTTCGATTGTCGGACCCATTACAATAACTTGCCTATATGCTAGGAAGTTAATAAAATAACTTGATAATACGGGTCGGAATTCGAACCCGCAACCCTCGGGTTGGTAACGTGAGCTATTTATAAAATAAGTTGATATTACTGATCGGGATTCGAACCCGCAACTCTCGGGTTGGTAACCTAGGTTCTTTGTAAAATAAGTTGATATTACTTGTCGGGACTCGAACCCGCAACTATCAGGTTGGTAACGTAGGTTATTTGTAAAATAAGTTAATATTACTGGTTGGGACTCGAACCCGCAACTCTCGGGTCGGTAACGTAGGTTATTTGTAAAATAAGTTGATATTACTCGTCGGGACTCGAACCCGCAACCCTCAGGCTGGAAACTTGAACTATTTGTAAAATAAGTTAATATTACTGGTCGGGACCCGAACCCGCAACCCTCGGCTTACTAACGTAGGTAATTTGTAAAATAAGTTGATATTACTGGTCGGGACTCGAACCCGCAACATTCGGGTTGGTAACGTGAACTTTTTGTAATATAAGTTGATATTACTGGTCGGGACTCGAACCCGCAACCTTCGGGTTGGTAACATGGGCTATTTGTAAAGTATGTTGATATTACTGGTGGGGATTCGAACCCGCAACCCTCGGGTTGGTAACGTGACCTTTTTGGAAAATAAGTTGATTTTACGGTTCGGGATTCGAACCCGTAACCATGAGACAGACCTGGGCGAAAAGTATCTTAAATACTATCTCAGTTATTATCCGAATGATAACCAAGTTATATTGAGTGACAAGATACATTAGTCAAGATACTTTCGTTATTCAAGTATCTTATTGTGTGACGTAGGTTATCTTGTTATTCAAGTATCTTAATGTGTGACGTAGGTTATCTTGTTATTCAAGTATCTTATTGTGTGACGTAGGTTATCTTGTTATTCAAGTATCTTAATGTGTGACGTAGGTTATCTTGTTATTCAAGTATCTTATTGTGTGACGTAGGTTATCTTGTTATTCAAGTATCTTAATGTGTGACGTAGGTTATCTTGTTATTCAAGTATCTTAATGTGTGACGTAGGTTATCTTGGAAGATAATGTATCTTAAAGATAACGTATCTTGTAAGATACTGTATCTTATAAGATAGTATTTGGTCAGATAACGTATCTTGCAAGATAACATGCCAGATTAGTTGAATAACGAAAGTATCTTGACTAATGTATCTTGTTATTCAAGATAACTTGGTTATCTTTCAGATAGTATCTGAGATAGTATTTAAGATACTTTTTGCCCAGGTCTGGTACACAACCCACCCCTGGAATCAATCAGTTCCTTAATGCAGATCAGTTGAAAAAACAGAGCTTTGAAGGATCCTGCGCTTCTTTAAGGAGGTAGGAGAGTAGGTAGTGAAATACCAGTGAGGGTCTGTTATATGGGCCTTCAGCCTTCGGATAACACGGGTACACAACCCACCCCTGGAATCAATCAGTTCCTTAATGCAGGTCAGTTGAGAAAACAGAGCTTTGAAAGGATCCTGCGCTTCATTAACGAGGTAGGAGTGTAGGTAGTGAAATACTAGTGAGAGTCTGTTATATAGGCCTTCAGCCTTCGGATAACACGGGTACACAACTCACCCCTGCGGTCCAATATGAGAGAACCTAGCCTCCCTCTGGCAGCACTCGGCACCCTCTCTAAGGGTTGTTTCTTCTGGAATGCCTACTTGTCGTATGTTACTAAGCTCCAAGATTCCTCCCCTTTTCCTTCCTAGGTAGGACCAACTTTTCTCTTAATGAAATTTCCCGCCTCATTCCTCTGCCACTCTGGAATTTATATCAGCCCCCCCCCCTCAACATCGTTCTCTTAAAGGGCTTTCATTTTTTAACTGTTTCAAGCCTCCTCACACTCCGCTCCTTCTAACCTCGGATTACATCCTCATGTATTTTACTCACGCCAACTTTTCCATGCAAATATCTGTAATTTGACTTGGACAAGCCTGCCTGTTGATATTTACTGGGTTGATACACAACCTGAAAAATATGATAAACCAGAAAAATTCAGGAAATTTAATTTTGGATAGAAAAAATCTTGGAAAATTAGTAATGTCTAGCCAAAAACCTTCAAGGAAATAGAAACTTCGAAATATTGCAGGAAAATTGATTTCTGATGTTTGTTTTAGGAGGGTATCTAGAAAACTTGAAAAATTCAGTGTAAAATTTTCGTAGAACTTTCAGTAATTGGTCTGTTGTTGTACTATGTGTTTTTCGCTAAAGTCAAATGGAAGACATTGGAGATGACTTATTTTTTGTCAATTATTGGATTGTATCAAAAAAATATATATAAAATATCAGATGTGGCCTTAAGAAGACTTTCGTAACCCAGATCATTCTCCCCTTCCCCCCTCCCAATTTTATTTCTCTCTCAGTTTAAACTGGCATTACTGGATGTAAGAAATTCTGATAATTCTGAGAGTGACTTTCTAATACTTAAAAATGCCACTTTGAAATGGGTTTCTAGATGTCATTTCAAGGCCTTTGAAAAATTTATTTAATATAAAACGTGTCTCAGTTTTCTCTACAACTTTTATTTGAAGAGATTTTTGTTTAGGATGACCTAAAAAAATTTATGAAAATATAAGCGGTAAGTTGTAGAATGTTCTTAGGCCGAAATAAAGTGGTCTCAAATTTTCTTCTAATTTCGCTCAAAACCTTATCAGTTGTAATCATATCAGTTAGCCCATGTGACATCTTTATCTCAAGTTTCAAGCTGATTGCTACAATCGTTTCTGAGTTGGAGCGCTCACAAAGGGTCAATGAGAACCTCCCGGCTTTTGAGTTGAGCTCGAAACAGACTGAGTGTCGATTCACTCAACTTCCTAACACTTAGAAGCTTGGAAAGTTATTTTGAAAGAGTTGCCTTTTGAAAACATTTCACTTTCTCAGCTGAAAGAAGCATAGGGGAAGTTATGTAATCCGTCAGGAATTCGATGCGGATATTTTAAAAATTTTATTTTTCCGACCTTCTGATTCTAAAATTGAAAAAAAAAAGTCTTTGTGTGAACACGATAACTCCTGAATGTAGAATCACGAAATGTAATATGTGTTTCTAGAATCCACTAAGAATAACATCTATTGAATTTCAGTCAAATCGGTCAAAGGAAAGTGGGAAATTAGGGGGAAGATTCAACACAAAAACTCAATAACTGCCGTTGTAATGAATGTATTGACACTAAAATTGATGTGTTGTAATATATAGCTTCGCGCCGCGATATTACTTTAATAAACGATATTTATTTACTTTACTTTTACTCTATGATGCGGAGATTTTCTCAAAATGATTTATCTGATTCTACTAATTTAAAATATTTAAGGGATGCCAGGCCGCCTATATATAGAACGGTACTTAAATTACTGATTTGAATATATATATTGGATTTCTATAGACGAAAGGCGAAAAGGTTCGTTCAGCGAAGAGAGTTTTGAAAAACCAAATTGTTAAACCATTACTGCCCTAGGATAGAGCATAGGAAGCAAACTACTGAAATTTAGCCACTCATATTTAAAAGAGTATATTTACAAAAAAAATTAATAATTAAAAAAAAAAAAACATATTATAAAATTTAACGATATGGATAATGAAAGCTGTAGAGACAGGGGCTGGAGACTAATTGGATGCTCATTGGATGCCGGGTAGATCTGCGAGGGCTTTAGAGTGGAAGAATGACTGGCGGCTGGTCTCCTCCTCAACTTCTGGATCTCAATGGCTCATCTGAACTGGAGATTCCCTCGAAGACTGCTGGATCTGAACTCCTGATCTGTCCACCTCCACCTCTAGACTAGAACTCCAGACTTCCACTGGTCTCTTCGACTGCTGGATCAGAACTGGCCACCTCCACCTCTCAACTAGAACTGTAGTCTTCGACTCCTCACTTGAAACTGACTGATGAACTCTCCACTTCCTCGGGGCTCCTCGACTTGTTCTCCCTCTCCTTCTCTTTCTCCTTCTCCTCTGCTATCTTGGGAAGTTTTCGGCTTCTCCTTGGAGACATCCAATTTGACCTTTGTCAATCTTTATGTTGGCAATTCAGACAGTTTTATATGACCCTAACAGAGTGCTTGGGCTCTAATCTGATATAGCTCCATTCTCTTGTCATGCTGGGTTGTAAAAAAATCTGTATAACTATTTCTACAGGTAGTTTATGGAGGTTAGATGGTCCCCTCTGTTCTATCCCTTGATACCTGAGCCTGATACCTCTCTCCAGCCTCCAAAATTTAGGGTTTATTTCTCCATTATATTGTCTATATTTTATTTACTTTACACTTTATATTTTAAAATTACATTTATATTAGTCGCACATTGACTACATTACAGTGTATATTCAAAGTCTAAAGCTAAGCGCGCACTAGGGCGGCACGGCACGGACGGCCGGTACGGCACGGACGGAATTTTTAAAGGTGGGTGCGCGTACTAAACGGGAACTCCCGCCATCCGGCAGTGTATACTGAGCTACCTTGTGGTGAACAAGGTCAAAATGGATAGTGATGACGAGTGTTTGGTTGTTAGTGCAATTTTGGTAGAAGAAGAGGAAGAGATGCTAACCCAAAAAAAAAAAAAAATTTTGGATTCATCAAATCAATAGAAAAAGACTGACTTTTGGTGAATTTCATACTTTGTTTCCGGACCTTATGGAAGATGATGCTAAATTCTTTCAATACTTCCGAATGACTCAGGAGAAGTTCGAATCCCTTTATGAACTCATTAAAGATGAAATCTTCAGGAAACAAACTAAGTTTCGAAGTCCTGTTGAACCAAAGGAAAGGCTAGCGATTTGTTTGCGGTAAGTTCCTACGTGATTATTTCATTGGTCGTTTTATTAATATTATTTTTTGTAATACTCTAAACTTACTATGTATTCTGTATAAACATTTTGAAGACCAGACGGGTTTTATATGCCAAACAATGTATAAAGTTTTCCAGGTTTAGCACAATTTAAAAAAAAACAAAAAAAAAACAATGTGGCAATATCAATTTTTTTTTTTTTTAATTTATTTTTTATTGAAATCTCATGCATCAGTTTCGTCCCTCCATCCCCAAGCGCTGTAGCTTCTAAGTGTTGCCTCGTCAGCATTTGGTTGTGGTGTAGGTCGTTGAGGAGTTTCATTGTATTTTGGTAAAACAAGGCCGGTGTTTTCTGGTTGAGGTGGAGCTTGCGAAAAAAATGTGACTGTCTTGAAACTGTATCCATGTTGTGTAATACAGACGTTGGTGGTTCCCCCACTCTAAGTTCAATGTCCATTTCTTTGTCTGAAACCAGTTTAAAAATTTTTCTTTTTATGTCAATCTGGTCCCGAAGAGGAACATTTTTGACAGTTTTTCCCATTGTTGTAAGGAAGGCTGCTAAAGAGTCTTCTTCGGTAGGTTGCTGTTTTTTTCTTGCCAAATAGTCCTCCAACACAGTTGCTGCAGTTTTTGCAGGGGCATTTCCAGCCCTACTCCTTTTTTTCGGGTTGGAAATGAGCTCTTTCTTCGACCAACTACGCGACGATGCCGTGGATGACGGAGGATAGGTGGAGAGCGAATCCTGCGAAGTTATCGTTAGATGGCTTGGAACTGGCAAGGAAATATTTGACTCTGGCATTTCGGAATTATTATCTTCCTCTTCATAATGTTGGTCTTCTTCATCTTGATCGACAGCAGCTGTAAAGTTTGATTGACGATTATCGCCATCGGCAAGATATGGTACCAGGAAGGCTAATTCTTGCTCAAACTTCGGTGGTTTGCAATTTTTCGCAGCTTGGCCACTTTTGGTTCTCCGGCGTTGGAGTGCTTTTCGATGATTGTCTCGAACTTTTGCCCAACGATCCTTGCATTCAGTACCTGAAACACGATACGTTTATATTGTCTACTGAATTAACACAATCTTCAAAACAAACAAAAGTTAAAGTTATCTCGTGCTTATAAATAAATAGGGCCTACAATGTGTTTAATAATACCGTTTCATAATAGAATTAATTAATTTTTTAATTTTTTTTTTTTAGGTTTCTTGCAACTGGAATGTCTTACCGCTCCATGGCATTCTCTTTCAGAATGGGTCTAACAACAGTAAGAGAAATTGTTCATTCAACTTGCAAGGCAATATGGAAGTGCTTACAACTATCCGCGATGCCCCAACCTACAGAGGAGATATGGAAAGATATTGAAAGAGGGTTTTGTACGAAATGGAACTTCCCGAACGCTGTTGGTGCTTTGGACGGGAAACATGTCATCATAGAAGCACCTCATAACAGTGGAGCTGATTACTTCTGCTATAAAAAGTGCTTTAGCATCGTATTATTAGCATTGGTGGACGCAGATAAAAAGTTCATTTTTGTAGATGTTGGTGGTTATGGAAAAAACTCTGATTCAAGTATTTACAATTCTTCTGAATTGGGAAAAAGGCTGGAAAATGGTTCACTAAACCTTCCGCCTTCAAAGGTATTACCTGGTACTAATATTTAATATAATCAATTTGGACACATCCATCTCTTTTTGTAGAAGGGTAGAACTCAACTGACTGTCAATCTGTCATGAGGATGACGTGGCAAACAATTCCAAGGCGCCCGCCGGAGGGGCGCGCTCACTACCCCAGAAATGCCGATGAGTCATCGGTACGGCCTTTCGGAAATGTCCTGAAGTTCTTCCTCGCCGACTTTTTAAAACGGCGGAAGGTGCGGAAGCCCTGTCCGGCCGGCCGTACCGACCAAGTGAGCGCATACACATTTGATTCAATGATATTAACTTTTTTAAATTGCCGTGACGGCCGCCCGTCCGTGCCGTGCCGCCCTAGTGCACGCTTAGCTTTATAAGGACGACACCTATTAATTTTCAGCGGAATCATAAGGTGGGGGGGGGGGGGGGGGAGGAGGATCAGAAGGGTTCAGAAGCCCATATATGTCATATATTGAGTTTCAGCATAATAATATCTTCATCGCCAATTTGCAATTAATTTTACATTTTTTTGGGAACTGGCATAACTTTCTTTCTTGACTCCGGTCTCGAAGACCCCCAGCGTCTTGGTTAGACTCAAAACTGCACTTATTTTTTAAAAATGTTATGAAAGTGAAGCTACGAAACCCTTCCTTCATGTGTGATCTGACTCATTCTCTGTAATATGTCAATTTAGGATCAGGAAATGCTGAAATATTTATTTATGTTGATGTTGTTGCATGTTTGTATGGTGTTGTCACATGGGTTTTTCTTATCCGGAGACATTACCTACACCGGAGATAATGAAAAATCTAGTCATGAAGGAGTGTGAAAAATAATACAAACAACAGACAATGGTAACAAAAACACGAAAAGAATGTTAATCAAGCTTAACAACAGAGCGCTCTGGTCGTATTGGAGGAAAAAGGAGTCGGTGGTGGATCAACGGCAGCGTACTTCCCCATCGTGAATTAATCAACTAAGTTGTCTCTCTCTCTCTTTGAAACCAATCTCTACCGAGTTATTCAAAAATCAATAGGCGTCTTAATCATATTCGGGAGTTATCGTGTTCATCAGACAGACAGACAAGCATTGCAGGATGTCGGAAAGTATGAAACTCCGGTGAACACAACATGGAATTTCTGTTCAATTTCATAACTATATTACATATACGGCTATAAGACCGAGGTAATCAAAATCTGTAGGGTACTTGCAGTGGACCTAACTTGAAATTCGGAACACAGGTAGGGCTTAGGGTAAAGCCTCCAACTAATGAATAATAATTAAGATATAAATTGAAATTATAACACAATAAAGAAAATGACCAAATAGTGATAATATATACTGGTTATCATAGAAATAAAAGACGTTGTCTTCCCACTGTTTTATTTTAGACCAGAACCGGTTTTCGACGCAACAACGTCATCATCAATGGTTCATCACAGCAACACAGCACAGCGGTTAAAGGACAACTGATATACTGGTTACGATTAACGATATTTAGGTTTTATGACTCATGCCCGGGCTTTAACTACGAGGTCATATCGCCTACTACCAGAGCGCTCTTTCGTCACTCTGGTGGACATGAGCCCGCCTCTACTGTGGGAGTCCTAAATTTTGCTTACCCTAAATTTTTATTCACCTAGGGTTGGGATCTTTAACGAGTACCTGACATCGTACAGGCTCGGGACCATCGCTTAGAGTCCCATCCGAAGGACGGCGTGCTTAAGTTTATTTTACCTCCCAGATATAATAAACTAAGGGCCTCGGTCGGTTTCGAACCCACGATATTGAGCTCAGAAGGCAAGCACGCATACCACTGAGCTACCGGCGCACTCTCTATACTATATACTCCACTCTTGTTCCCTCTAGTTGTGCTCCGACCCCCCAGCTGTGTCCCAAGTTCCTCCTCTAACCTCTTCTTCACACTCACTATTTGCAGGAAGGACGCCGCAGGTTCTCATCTTCTTCTAGCTCTAAAATCGACTCTACTAAACTCGGTACGTTTCCTGAATATCCAGACTTAATCCTTCTGGGGGGATGTCTCTGGTTGCCAAGCTGCAGAGGTCTGTTACCCTGTTCTTCCTGTTCCTAGTAGCAGTGATTGAGAACGACTGTCTTCCGTCACTTCTGTTGCCTGTCTTCTCTACGCTGACAAAGACCGATCTTCCGACTCTTGGCTATTCTTTATTCTACCTCTTCTCTCTAATATAAGTCGCTGTAGAACGCAGCAAATAACGAACCCCTCCCCTATACAAATTGTTCGCGATTTAACCCCCCACCTGGAGCTTCCAGACACGTTCCTTCTTCTCATTTTCCCCTCCATTTGTTCCCAAGTACCCCCCCCCCCCCCCCCCCCCCTTCCCTCTTGATTCTAGCCCTATTTCCTCCTGTTCCTTCGTTTTTCTTTTTTCTTCTCCTCTGGTTCGATGTCTTTTGTTTTTCCCTCAATAAAACACGGCTTCCCTCTACAACCCCTCTTTTTTCTTCATTCTCATTATCCGATTTACCTCTTGAGTTGATCATAAAATTCTCTCTTCTCTGCGTCTGCAATACTAAAATTTATTTAAAAACTGTAAAGAACTTGGTCATAGAATATCCTAGTCAAGTGGGACTTTGGCAAACACGTATAAGTAAATGGCTTTCTCGTAATTTTTTTTTTTTTTTTCTTTATGAATATAAAAAATTGAATTTTTGCTGAAGGGATCAGGACGAAGAGCTCCTGTCGATAACCTGAGTTGTTTGCTCTATATGGCGGGGTAGGGTCTTTTTTGTTTTGTTTTTGACTCATGCCCGGGCTTTAACTACGATGTCATCACTTCCTACCAAGCCACACCTATATCCTACTGCGAGAATCCACAGTTTTGCCTTCCCAGGCATAATTGGCAATTGAGGTAGAAGTACGAAAAATGCCAAATTTCAGTTAGTTCACCACAGTCATCACCATGAGTTATTATCGTTGTGAAATAGGATAACCTGAAAATTAGTTAGTTGTGACTCATGTCCAGATTTCACCTACAAGGTCATATCGTCTACTACCAGAGCGCTCTTTCGTCACTCTGGTGGACATGAGCCAACTCTACTATGGGAAGGAGTCCTAGATTCTGCTTACCCTAAATTTTTGTTCATCTAGGGTAGGGGTCTAAAACGATAACCTGACATCGTACAGACTCGGGACCATCACTTAACGTCCCATTCGAAGGACGGCATGCTCATGGTTTTTATACTTCCCAGATAAAATAAACTGAGGGTCTCGCCGGGTTCTGAATCCGGAAGCATTAAGGGGTTATCCAAAATATTCACAATCTTAAAACTCAAAATGTGAACCGGTTGATTTTTGGATATTATCTCTTTTCCCACCTGTGTGTTAATTAGGATAGTCGTCTTTAACGACCACCTGACATCGCACAGACTTGCGACTGTTGTTTAACCAAAAAACATGTTAAATCGTTAAAGCGTTGGTCAGAAATTCGGAGTAAACTTTTCCTGGGTAGCCACGTTAGCCCTTCATCACGAAGAATATGTCGACACAGGAAGCCCAAAACGAAAACGGACAGATGTGTCCCAGGGCTCCAATGACGGAATAGCAGGAGTAGGGTGTGTCCTCTTAAAGAAGAGTAATTCGATCGCGCGAGGGGGTTGAGGCCACTCTTCAGTTGTACGATCTTGCGGAAACTGTTGTAACTACTTTCTTATGTACTGCTTCCACAGAAAGCGCTTACAAAAAGGCGCGTGTACTGCGCTCCAGTACATACAGATTATATTCCAAGTCTATGAGGTTAGGATTTCTTTCAAAATGGGAAACATTTCCAACGAATCCAATTTAGTAAATGATTGAACTCCAAGTCAAATATTGAATGTTTGTTTGTATCAAACAGAAACAATCAATCAAAGACAAGTTTTGTCTGTTTCAACATCAACTTTACAAAATGTCAGACTTGGCTGGAAGAGAGAGAGAGACTATTGGAATTTCCATATTGGTTCCCAACTATTCCAAGTATAGGGGAGGTTATGTAATTGGCCAGTAAATCAATGTTGGAGTTTTTACCGGAATTTCATGTTTTTCGTATCGAAACATTCATTCTATTCGTGGTTACAGTGTTCACGGACGGACAGACAGACAGATAAGCTTGGACCCTGCTGTACAGATGAGGACGTTAAAGTTGCTGCATATAAACGTTACGGATACGTCATGTTCACATTTTTCTTGTAATTGCACATCATAATGTATATTTACCTTATTTTATTTTTATACGCGGCCCGTGTTTAGAAACGTAGTGAGTTATGCGGCTCATGCTTAGAAACTTAGTGTGTTAAGCGACCCAAACTGAAGACTTAGTGATGCCGTCATGTGCGAAACCGGCAAGATTTGGAGCCTTCGAACATAGATATATGTGTTCTTTACGGTATTAAATGAATAAAACAAACTTATTTGTTTTATTCATTTTGTGTACCCCTGAGACCCCAATACTTATTAAAGTATTAATATTGTGTTCCTTACGGTACGGAGTATCCCTGGGACCCCAATACTTATTAAAGTATTAATATTGTGTTCCTTACGGTACGGAGTATCCCTGGGACCCCAATACTGATTAAAGTATTAATATTGTGTTCGTTACGGTACGGAGTATCCCTGAGACCCCAATACTTATTAAAGTATTAATATTGTGTTCGTTACGGTACGGTGTACCCCTGAGACCCCAATACTTATTAAAGTATTAATATTGTGTTCCTTACGGTACGGAGTATCCCTGGGACCCCAATACTTATTAAAGTATTAATATTGTGTTCCTTACGGTACGGTGTACCCCTGAGACCCCAATACTGATTAAAGTATTAATATTGTGTTCGTTACGGTACGGTGTATCCCTGGGACCTCAATACTTATTAAAGTATTAATATTGTGTTCCTTACGGTACGGAGTATCCCTGGGACCCCAATACTTATTAAAGTATTAATATTGTGTTCGTTACGGTACGGAGTATCCCTGGGACCCCAATACTGATTAAAGTATTAATATTGTGTTCGTTACGGTACGGTGTATCCCTGGGACCCCAATACTGATTAAAGTATTAATATTGTGTTCCTTACGGTACGGAGTATCCCTGGGACCCCAATACTGATTAAAGTATTAATATTGTGTTCCTTACGGTACGGAGTATCCCTGAGACCCCAATACTGATTAAAGTATTAATATTGTGTTCCTTACGGTACGGTGTACCCCTGGGACCCCAATACTGATTAAAGTATTAATATTGTGTTCCTTACGGTACGGAGTATCCCTGGGACCCCAATACTGATTAAAGTATTAATATTGTGTTCCTACGGTACGGTGTACCCCTGAGACCCCAATACTGATTAAAGTATTAATATTGTGTTCCTTACGGTACGGAGTATCCCTGGGACCCCAATACTGATTAAAGTATTAATATTGTGTTCCTTACGGTACGGTGTACCCCTGAGACCCCAATACTGATTAAAGTATTAATATTGTGTTCCTTACGGTACGGAGTATCCCTGGGACCCCAATACTTATTAAAGTATTAATATTGTGTTCGTTACGGTACGGTGTATCCCTGGGACCCCAATACTTATTAAAGTATTAATATTGTGTTCGTTACGGTACGGAGTATCCCTGGGACCCCAATACTGATTAAAGTATTAATATTGTGTTCGTTACGGTACGGTGTATCCCTGGGACCCCAATACTTATTAAAGTATTAATATTGTGTTCGTTACGGTACGGTGTATCCCTGGGACCCCAATACTGATTAAAGTATTAATATTGTGTTCGTTACGGTACGGTGTATCCCTGGGACCCCAATACTGATTAAAGTATTAATATTGTGTTCGTTACGGTACGGTGTATCCCTGGGACCCCAATACTTATTAAAGTATTAATATTGTGTTCGTTACGGTACGGAGTATCCCTGGGACCCCAATACTGATTAAAGTATTAATATTGTGTTCGTTACGGTACGGTGTATCCCTGGGACCCCAATACTGATTAAAGTATTAATATTGTGTTCGTTACGGTACGGTGTATCCCTGGGACCCCAATACTTATTAAAGTATTAATATTGTGTTCGTTACGGTACGGTGTATCCCTGGGACCCCAATACTGATTAAAGTATTAATATTGTGTTCGTTACGGTACGGTGTATCCCTGGGACCCCAATACTGATTAAAGTATTAATATTGTGTTCGTTACGGTACGGTGTATCCCTGGGACCCCAATACTTATTAAAGTATTAATATTGTGTTCGTTACGGTACGGTGTATCCCTGGGACCCCAATACTGATTAAAGTATTAATATTGTGTTCGTTACGGTACGGTGTATCCCTGGGACCCCAATACTGATTAAAGTATTAATATTGTGTTCGTTACGGTACGGTGTATCCCTGGGACCCCAATACTTATTAAAGTATTAATATTGTGTTCGTTACGGTACGGTGTATCCCTGGGACCCCAATACTTATTAAAGTATTAATATTGTGTTCGTTACGGTACGGTGTATCCCTGGGACCCCAATACTGATTAAAGTATTAATATTGTGTTCGTTACGGTACGGTGTATCCCTGGGACCCCAATACTGATTAAAGTATTAATATTGTGTTCGTTACGGTACGGTGTATCCCTGGGACCCCAATACTTATTAAAGTATTAATATTGTGTTCGTTACGGTACGGTGTATCCCTGGGACCCCAATACTGATTAAAGTATTAATATTGTGTTCGTTACGGTACGGTGTATCCCTGGGACCCCAATACTTATTAAAGTATTAATATTGTGTTCGTTACGGTACGGTGTATCCCTGGGACCCCAATACTGATTAAAGTATTAATATTGTGTTCGTTACGGTACGGTGTATCCCTGGGACCCCAATACTTATTAAAGTATTAATATTGTGTTCGTTACGGTACGGTGTATCCCTGGGACCCCAATACTTATTAAAGTATTAATATTGTGTTCGTTACGGTACGGTGTATCCCTGGGACCCCAATACTGATTAAAGTATTAATATTGTGTTCGTTACGGTACGGTGTATCCCTGGGACCCCAATACTGATTAAAGTATTAATATTGTGTTCGTTACGGTACGGTGTATCCCTGGGACCCCAATACTTATTAAAGTATTAATATTGTGTTCGTTACGGTACGGTGTATCCCTGGGACCCCAATACTGATTAAAGTATTAATATTGTGTTCGTTACGGTACGGTGTATCCCTGGGACCCCAATACTTATTAAAGTATTAATATTGTGTTCGTTACGGTACGGAGTATCCCTGGGACCCCAATACTGATTAAAGTATTAATATTGTGTTCCTTACGGTACGGAGTATCCCTGGGACCCCAATACTGATTAAAGTATTAATATTGTGTTCGTTACGGTACGGAGTATCCCTGGGACCCCAATACTGATTAAAGTATTAATATTGTGTTCGTTACGGTACGGAGTATCTTTGGGACCCCAATACTGATTAAAGTATTAATATTGTGTTCTTTACGGTACGGAGTATCCCTGGGACCCCAATACTGATTAAAGTATTAATATTGTGTTCGTTTCGGTACGGAGTATCCCCGGGACCCCAATACTGATTAAAGTATTAATATTGTGTTCGTTACGGTACGGAGTATCCCTGGGACCCCAATACTGATTAAAGTATTAATATTGTGTTCGTTACGGTACGGAGTATCCTTGGGACCCCAATACTTATTAAAGTATTAATATTGTGTTCGTTACGGTACGGAGTATCCCTGAGACCCCAATACTGATTAAAGTATTAATATTGTGTTCCTTACGGTACGGTGTACCCCTGAGACCCCAATACTGATTAAAGTATTAATATTGTGTTCGTTACGGTACGGAGTATCCCTGGGACCCCAATACTGATTAAAGTATTAATATTGTGTTCGTTACGGTACGGAGTATCCCTGGGACCCCAATACTGATTAAAGTATTAATATTGTGTTCGTTACGGTACGGAGTATCCCTGGGACCCCAATACTTATTAAAGTATTAATATTGTGTTCTTTACGGTACGGAGTATCCCTGGGACCCCAATACTTATTAAAGTATTAATATTGTGTTCTTTACGGTACGGAGTATCCCTGGGACCCCAATACTGATTAAAGTATTAATATTGTGTTCGTTACGGTACGGAGTATCCCTGGGACCCCAATACTGATTAAAGTATTAATATTGTGTTCGTTACGGTACGGTGTATCCCTGGGACCCCAATACTGATTAAAGTATTAATATTGTGTTCGTTACGGTACGGTGTATCCCTGGGACCCCAATACTTATTAAAGTATTAATATTGTGTTCGTTACGGTACGGTGTATCCCTGGGACCCCAATACTGATTAAAGTATTAATATTGTGTTCGTTACGGTACGGTGTATCCCTGGGACCCCAATACTTATTAAAGTATTAATATTGTGTTCGTTACGGTACGGAGTATCCCTGGGACCCCAATACTGATTAAAGTATTAATATTGTGTTCCTTACGGTACGGAGTATCCCTGGGACCCCAATACTGATTAAAGTATTAATATTGTGTTCGTTACGGTACGGAGTATCCCTGGGACCCCAATACTGATTAAAGTATTAATATTGTGTTCGTTACGGTACGGAGTATCCCTGGGACCCCAATACTGATTAAAGTATTAATATTGTGTTCTTTACGGTACGGAGTATCCCTGGGACCCCAATACTGATTAAAGTATTAATATTGTGTTCGTTTCGGTACGGAGTATCCCCGGGACCCCAATACTGATTAAAGTATTAATATTGTGTTCGTTACGGTACGGAGTATCCCTGGGACCCCAATACTGATTAAAGTATTAATATTGTGTTCGTTACGGTACGGAGTATCCTTGGGACCCCAATACTTATTAAAGTATTAATATTGTGTTCGTTACGGTACGGAGTATCCCTGAGACCCCAATACTGATTAAAGTATTAATATTGTGTTCCTTACGGTACGGTGTACCCCTGAGACCCCAATACTGATTAAAGTATTAATATTGTGTTCGTTACGGTACGGAGTATCCCTGGGACCCCAATACTGATTAAAGTATTAATATTGTGTTCGTTACGGTACGGAGTATCCCTGGGACCCCAATACTGATTAAAGTATTAATATTGTGTTCGTTACGGTACGGAGTATCCCTGGGACCCCAATACTTATTAAAGTATTAATATTGTGTTCTTTACGGTACGGAGTATCCCTGGGACCCCAATACTTATTAAAGTATTAATATTGTGTTCTTTACGGTACGGAGTATCCCTGGGACCCCAATACTGATTAAAGTATTAATATTGTGTTCGTTACGGTACGGAGTATCCCTGGGACCCCAATACTTATTAAAGTATTAATATTGTGTTCCTTACGGTACGGAGTATCCCTGGGACCCCAATACTTATTAAAGTATTAATATTGTGTTCGTTACGGTACGGAGTATCCCTGGGACCCCAATACTTATTAAAGTATTAATATTGTGTTCGTTACGGTACGGTGTATCCCTGGGACCCCAATACTGATTAAAGTATTAATATTGTGTTCGTTACGGTACGGAGTATCCCTGGGACCCCAATACTGATTAAAGTATTAATATTGTGTTCGTTACGGTACGGAGTATCCCTGGGACCCCAATACTGATTAAAGTATTAATATTGTGTTCCTTACGGTACGGTGTACCCCTGAGACCCCAATACTGATTAAAGTATTAATATTGTGTTCGTTACGGTACGGAGTATCCCTGGGACCCCAATACTGATTAAAGTATTAATATTGTGTTCGTTACGGTACGGAGTATCCCTGGGACCCCAATACTGATTAAAGTATTAATATTGTGTTCGTTACGGTACGGAGTATCCCTGGGACCCCAATACTGATTAAAGTATTAATATTGTGTTCTTTACGGTACGGAGTATCCCTGGGACCCCAATACTGATTAAAGTATTAATATTGTGTTCGTGACGGTACGGAGTATCCCTGGGACCCCAATAATGATTAAAGTATTAATATTGTGTTCGTTACGGTACGGAGTATCCCTGGGACCCCAATACTGATTAAAGTATTAATATTGTGTTCGTTACGGTACGGAGTATCCTTGGGACCCCAATACTTATTAAAGTATTAATATTGTGTTCGTTACGGTACGGAGTATCCCTGAGACCCCAATACTGATTAAAGTATTAATATTGTGTTCCTTACGGTACGGTGTACCCCTGAGACCCCAATACTGATTAAAGTATTAATATTGTGTTCGTTACGGTACGGAGTATCCCTGGGACCCCAATACTGATTAAAGTATTAATATTGTGTTCGTTACGGTACGGAGTATCCCTGGGACCCCAATACTGATTAAAGTATTAATATTGTGTTCGTTACGGTACGGAGTATCCCTGGGACCCCAATACTTATTAAAGTATTAATATTGTGTTCTTTACGGTACGGAGTATCCCTGGGACCCCAATACTTATTAAAGTATTAATATTGTGTTCTTTACGGTACGGAGTATCCCTGGGACCCCAATACTGATTAAAGTATTAATATTGTGTTCGTTACGGTACGGAGTATCCCTGGGACCCCAATACTTATTAAAGTATTAATATTGTGTTCCTTACGGTACGGAGTATCCCTGGGACCCCAATACTTATTAAAGTATTAATATTGTGTTCGTTACGGTACGGTGTATCCCTGGGACCCCAATACTTATTAAAGTATTAATATTGTGTTCTTTACGGTACGGAGTATCCCTGGGACCCCAATACTGATTAAAGTATTAATATTGTGTTCGTTACGGTACGGAGTATCCCTGGGACCCCAATACTGATTAAAGTATTAATATTGTGTTCTTTACGGTACGGAGTATCCCTGGGACCCCAATACTTATTAAAGTATTAATATTGTGTTCTTTACGGTACGGAGTATCCCTGGGACCCCAATACTGATTAAAGTATTAATATTGTGTTCGTTACGGTACGGAGTATCCCTGGGACCCCAATACTGATTAAAGTATTAATATTGTGTTCGTTACGGTACGGTGTATCCCTGGGACCCCAATACTTATTAAAGTATTAATATTGTGTTCTTTACGGTACGGAGTATCCCTGGGACCCCAATACTGATTAAAGTATTAATATTGTGTTCTTTACGGTACGGAGTATCCCTGGGACCCCAATACTGATTAAAGTATTAATATTGTGTTCGTTACGGTACGGAGTATCCCTGGGACCCCAATACTGATTAAAGTATTAATATTGTGTTCGTTACGGTACGGAGTATCCCTGGGACCCCAATACTGATTAAAGTATTAATATTGTGTTCGTTACGGTACGGAGTATCCCTGGGACCCCAATACTGATTAAAGTATTAATATTGTGTTCTTTACGGTACGGAGTATCCCTGGGACCCCAATACTTATTAAAGTATTAATATTGTGTTCTTTACGGTACGGAGTATCCCTGGGACCCCAATACTTATTAAAGTATTAATATTGTGTTCTTTACGGTACGGTGTATCCCTGGGACCCCAATACTTATTAAAGTATTAATATTGTGTTCTTTACGGTACGGAGTATCCCTGGGACCCCAATACTTATTAAAGTATTAATATTGTGTTCTTTACGGTACGGAGTATCCCTGGGACCCCAATACTGATTAAAGTATTAATATTGTGTTCGTTACGGTACGGAGTATCCCTGGGACCCCAATACTTATTAAAGTATTAATATTGTTTTCTTTACGGTACGGTGCACCCCTGGGACCCCAGAATCTGCATTGCCCCAACGTTCGCCAACATAGACACGTGAGTTAGCTGATGTTGCCAACTTAAAGCTAACGAACCCATGCACCTATTGCTCCCCTACTCAATGCGTACTAACCTGATTTCACTGGTCCAAACTTGATGGGGAGGCTTCTCAAAATTAAATAAAAAAATAAGTTCTCTTGGTACAGAGGCCTCCCTCCCCCCACTCTTGCTAATGAAGACTAACTCTGCTATAACTCTCCTTCATCCGACCTCCCCCTCTTCCTTCATTTATTTCCATTCTCTGCACTGGCCAGAGTTGACCCCCATCTGCACGTCCAGCAGCAGTCGTCTTCTTCTCTCTCTTCATTTTACCAGCTTGTTTTCCTTCCCTGTGTCCTCAGTCACTCTTGTTCTGTCTTTTCCTACTTTTTTATAATCCCTTTTAACAGGTTTTCAGCTTTATGAGCCATGAAATTGGTTGTTGAGTTAATTTACATCTAAACGATTATTTTTTTTGTTTACTCTCTTTTTTCTTTATCTGAGGGCTTGTGGTATCTCTAAAGGTATTTGGTAATCAGATCTTCTTCTTTTTTCATATATATGAAAGTCATCGCGACTTTACAGTAATATTGCTGTAAAAAAATTAGTTTGTTCAGTGGGCTTACGTCTTGCAATATGAAAAAAGATATACTACAGCAGAGACGGAGATTGTTTTTGGATTTTTACGATTAATTAATTGCCTTCTCGAATAGTATAGCTTAGAAGTCACGCGACTTAACCTGTCGGTCACTCGACTTCACCTGTTTGTCACAGCCCCATAACACCTAAACGTTTCAACCGGCCTCCATGAATGTCCATAGACAGATTTATCTTTTGAACACAAACATCAACAGGGTGGCAGCCCCAGGCCTGGTTTCTCACAGTAAGCCACATCCTAGAGGAGTTCCCCGGGTATAAGGATGTACTAACGGCCATGGGGTTCCAAATAAGACACCTACAAGAGATGCTGGGGGACGACGATTCGACTATAGAACCCGTCCTAACAGCAATGAAAGAAAGCCATCTCATCGAAATGATCTAATCCATTTGTACGGCGTGAAAGATCTAGCCATCGAACGTCGACACATAAAACTATTCTTTTCTATCCTTTCCAGTCGTGTAAAAGTGAGATGAGAAAAGGAGGGGAGCACCCTTCTGGGGCCATGGAGTGCATCCTTCTGGAGCCATGGGGGCACCCTTCTGAAGCCATGGGGTCCATCCTTCTGGAGCCATGGGGTCCATCCTTCTACAGGTCTCCTCAAACCTATTTTTGTTTCAATTTTATATGCTGGCTATTAGATTTTTAAGATATGAAAATTGTGCCCCCCCCCCCCCCCCCCCCCTCCCGCCACCCTCTTGTATCTTTGGAATTATTAGACTTAAGAATATGCTCATAGGAAATACATGAAGTGTTTCGTTTTTTTCTGATAGACCAG
The DNA here is from genome assembly GCA_963662175.1 of Aradus depressus. Classification (NCBI taxonomy): domain Eukaryota; kingdom Metazoa; phylum Arthropoda; class Insecta; order Hemiptera; family Aradidae; genus Aradus; species Aradus depressus. Next base: position 53,708,879 of record OY759217.1, on the reverse strand, counting down.
GAGAAGCAAGCGAATATTTTTCATTTTCAAAAATTGTAGCGCATGAAAGAAAAAATGTCGGTGAATCACTGGCTATGTACTTCCCCAACATGAATACATTACATTTTCGCTCTCCCTCCAAAACCAATCGATCCTCTTACTAAATGTTTTGTCGATAAATTCATTATAACAGCAGTTACTAGGGTTTTGGAATTGAGCCCCCTCCCATGAACCCCCTCGTCCCTTCGGCCGATATCGCTGAAATCTGACAGGTTATGTCCTCATTGGGTTTTGACTTAAAAATGAAATTTCACTTTTCGTACATTGATGGTGTTTCAGCGACGACTTTCTATAATGTGAAAAGCTTGTAGATCTCCAGATGCCAGAACCCTTCAATGTGTGATCTCTGTAATATGATGATATAGTTAATATGGAAACTAAACTTTGGCAACGTTGGCAACTTATTGATGTTTTAAAAGTGGATTGAATATTTCTGAAAGCGGGAACGAACTGAAAATCTAATCTCTCTGGTGTGTATACAAATGATTGTTCACATGTCCGGAAGAGCGGACAGTATGGAGGGGCGGTCTACCGTAGCGGATAATAGGGGTTCCGCCAAACCAAATTTGACAGGACTCTCTGATATTGGCTGGGATGGCGACTGCTGCAGCAGATCATACAGCGGCCCACGGCTAGTCCAATATCATCCTTACTAGCTCTTCTCAGTCACTGAGCCAGTTTGTTTTTCTATGGGTTTTATTTCTTTGGGTTAAGGGTTTGATGGAAGGTCTTCGACCTAAGGAATCGTAATAACTGATAGGAAGAGCAATATAAAGTCTTGATAAAAACTGTAAATATCATCAAAATTAAAATGAGTCATTAAATGTTGTTAAGAGGAGGGGGGAGGGGGGGAGGGAGGAGGGAGGAGGGGGGGAGGGAGGAGGGAGGAGGGGGGTGAGTGAAGATTGGCACGATATAAGTTTGGGATTTGATATGGCTGCAATTAAAAGTTGGTATTCAGGGTCTAGATTGGTATCTTAACGTAGCCATAAAAAGAGGGGGGGAGATGACAGCGATAGGGCAGGGCATGGAGGGAAGTAAAACCGGGCTATCTCCACATCGGAAAACATTCTAGAGATACAGCTCTATAGAGACGGATAATATATGAGGCTCTTAACTGTCCAATCAATAGTCTCTTGAGCACTTCCCTGCTTCCCACTCCAGAGCCCAACCTACTGGGAAACACTCGGGTTTTCTTTGACTCCTGGACAACCACTACACCGCCGGGGTGTCTGGACTCGTCCCGGGCTTGAAGGGTGTCCTTAGTGCCAGACATAAGACGACAAAAACTAAATTTTTTTAATTCAATTGGGGGAGGAGGAAATAATGTTACTGAAATTTATATTTATATTATTCTGGGTTAGTATTTCTATCTACATTCCCAGCACGAGAATTCAATTAAGTGTTAGCTCTCCCTCCAAAACCAGTTTGGGCTAAAAATCGATAGTTGACATACATTGAGACTTGTGAACTTTGTGTCCATGAGATTACATCGGTAGTTATAAGAGTTTTTGAGTCGGGGCCCCCTCCTATGATTCCCCTTCCCTTCGGCCGACGTTGGGGATAATTACTGGGTGTGGTCGACACGTAAAGGACTTTATAGGGTTCTGGACACACATAAAATTGCATGTACAAACACACACTCACAGACGGATAGGCCATTCTTTTAGAATCAAGTGGTCGAAAAACATGGAATTCCGTTATAAACTCAACATTGCATTTCTGGCCGATTACGTAACTTCCCGTATACCTGGGGAAGTAAAATTCTCCACTGATATCAGATTTTTGAAGATTTTTAAGGGTAGTTTTTTTTAGAAGACTTTGTCTCGTGAAGACTTTGTTATGATTTTTCAATGGCTTGACTTTACCATTTTTTCACCCCTAATTTGATAACTATTTCCATTCATGTTCGGTGAACTAGAATCATGGAGGGGGTTATCAGTTGAAGTATTCCCGCGAAAATGATCCTATTTAATTGTTATTTATCGAAGCATAACGGCAATTATGTAATGGTCAATGAACCGAGGATGCAAGCCCAATTAACGCAAAAAGGAGCAACTGAGCCGAGATAATGCAGCGTTATTATACCTCGTCTGTGTCAGTTAGAATTAACAGTTTCATTCTTTTACTTCCTATAGGGGAAGTTATGTAATCGGTCAAAAATTCGATCCATAGTTTTCAACGGAATTTTCCAATATCCAGATTCTAGAAAAAAAAAAAAAGTCCTTGTGTGTCTATGATAGAATGAATGAATTTTCTAAACTTCTCTGGGATGTTGAAATGTTGATTTTTTCCTGCATTTCTTCCAGAAGTGTCTTGTTTTTTTCCTTTTTTTGACAATATTTCACGTCCCTTCTTCTGGTCGCTATGAACCAAATACCGTTCATAGGGACGAGAAGAAGGGACATGAAAGTGTTTGGAAATATTGTCAAAAAAAGGAAAAAAAAACAAGACACCTCTGGAAGAAATGCCTGGAAAAATCAACAGAACGAATGAATCCAAACACAATTTTATATCTGTATCGAGAAGCCGCCAAGGACGACATCTATTGATGTTCATTAAATCGGCCAAAGGGAAGGGGGAGGCTTAACACAAAAACTCCAATAACTGCCCTTATAATGAATGTATTGACACAAAATTTCATATGTAAATTCAAAACCCTATAAGCATGTAACTCTCTGGTTCGAATTAATCAATGAAGTTTTGGTCTGTTGCCAATCGACTGTTTGGCCTAAAGATCAATAGTTGACTTACATACAGACTTCTGAATCTCATACTTAATTTTTTGTGATACATCCACATCGGCAGTTATTAGGGTTTTTGAGTTGAGCCCACTCCCCCCCCCCCCCCTCCCCCCGCCCCTTCTTCACTTCGACCTATTTCACTGAAAATTAATAGTTGCTAAACTTCCAAATAAAAGCTCACGTTGCAAGAGAGGCACTACAAGAACTTCACCACTTGAGTCGCGATTATAGTCGGGTAAATCCTATAAGAACTACACCACTTGAATGGGATTATAAGTGAGCCACCATATTCTCTATAGCCCTTCAAATAACCATCTGGTCCGGATTCATAACTTGCAGAACTTTCTAATTGGCCCGCGGATGAATTCATCGAAAGAGGAAGAAGAGCAGTCTTTTTTATTTTTAGAGTTCATTTAAAAAGAAAATGTAGAAGTAAGATGGAAAAATGAGGTGGAGAATGATGGAAAATTGATGTGGAGAATGATGGAAAAATGAGGTGGAGTATGATGGGAAAATGAGGTGGAGTATGATGGGAAAATGAGGTAGAGAATGATGGAAAAATGAGGTGGAGTATGATGGGAAAATGAGGTAGAGAATGATGGAAAAATGAGGTAGAGAATGACGGGAAATTGATGTGGAGAATGATGGAAAAATGATGTGGAGAATGATGGAAAAAAGAGGTGGAGAATGATGGAAAAATGAGGTGGAGAATGATGGAAAAATGAGGTGGAGAATGATGGAAAAATGAGGTGGAGAATGATGGAAAAATGAGGTGGAGAATGATGGAAAAATGAGGTGGAGAATGATGGAAAAATGATGTGGAGAATGATGGAAAAATGAGGTGGAGAATGATGGAAAAATGATGTGGAGAATGATGGAAAAATGAGGTGGAGAATGATGGAAAAATGATGTGGAGAATGATGGAAAAATGAGGTGGAGAATGATGGAAAAATGATGTGGAGAATGATGGAAAAATGAGGTGGAGAATGATGGAAAAATGATGTGGAGAATGATGGAAAAATGAGGTGGAGAATGATGGAAAAATGATGTGGAGAATGATGGAAAAATGAGGTGGAGAATGATGGAAAAATGATGTGGAGAATGATGGAAAAATGAGGTGGAGAATGATGGAAAAATGATGTGGAGAATGATGGAAAAATGAGGTGGAGAATGATGGAAAAACGATGTGGAGAATGATGGAAAAATGAGGTGGAGAATGATGGAAAAATGATGTGGAGAATGATGGAAAAATGAGGTGGAGAATGATGGAAAAATGATGTGGAGAATGATGGAAAAATGAGGTGGAGAATGATGGAAAAAAGAGGTGGAGAATGATGGAAAAATGAGGTGGAGAATGATGGAAAAATGAGGTGGAGAATGATGGAAAAATGAGGTGGAGAATGATGGAAAAATGAGGTGGAGAATGATGGAAAAATGATGTGGAGAATGATGGAAAAATGAGGTGGAGAATGATGGAAAAATGATGTGGAGAATGATGGAAAAATGAGGTGGAGAATGATGGAAAAATGATGTGGAGAATGATGGAAAAATGAGGTGGAGAATGATGGAAAAATGATGTGGAGAATGATGGAAAAATGAGGTGGAGAATGATGGAAAAATGATGTGGAGAATGATGGAAAAATGAGGTGGAGAATGATGGAAAAATGATGTGGAGAATGATGGAAAAATGATGTGGAGAATGATGGAAAAATGAGGTGGAGAATGATGGAAAAATGAGGTGGAGAATGATGGAAAATTGATGTGGAGAATGATGGAAAAATGAGGTGGAGAATGATGGAAAAATGATGTGGAGAATGATGGAAAAATGAGGTGGAGAATGATGGAAAAATGATGTGGAGAATGATGGAAAAATGATGTGGAGAATGATGGAAAAATGAGGTGGAGAATGATGGAAAAATGATGTGGAGAATGATGGAAAAATGAGGTGGAGAATGATGGAAAAATGAGGTGGAGAATGATGGAAAAATGAGGTGGAGAATGATGGAAAAATGATGTGGAGAATGATGGAAAAATGAGGTGGAGAATGATGGAAAAATGATGTGGAGAATGATGGAAAAATGAGGTGGAGAATGATGGAAAAATGATGTGGAGAATGATGGAAAAATGAGGTGGAGAATGATGGAAAAATGATGTGGAGAATGATGGAAAAATGAGGTGGAGAATGATGGAAAAATGATGTGGAGAATGATGGAAAAATGAGGTGGAGAATGATGGAAAAATGATGTGGAGAATGATGGAAAAATGATGTGGAGAATGATGGAAAAATGAGGTGGAGAATGATGGAAAAATGATGTGGAGAATGATGGAAAAATGATGTGGAGAATGATGGAAAAATGAGGTGGAGAATGATGGAAAATTAACACAAGTTATGCTATTACTTTTTATCCCAGAATAAAAAAACGGATATAACTCATAGGGACCACTTGGTAGACTTGTCCCGGTAGCTTCAAAATGCGTTTCCCCTCAATGATTGAGTGATCCTTGTCTGAACCCATTTTCAATACAATGTATTCACATTAAAAAAATATTAAAATGCAATTTCCTTTTTTCAGTTTTTTTTTTCTTTTTCGATATAAAGATATTTCTATGGAAAAGTCAATCTTAAGTGAGTCTCCTTCGGAACATTTCTGACGGAAAATAGTAGGTGATATTGTACTTGTGAGAAAATATATGTATGTATAAAATAAAATGAATTCGTTCATTTGAATTAACACGAACAATTAAATTATTAAAATAAAATTATATTTTAAATTCAAAGAGAAACCGCCCGATCGGGTCTGAATAACAAGGGATAGCTATTAGTTGAGCAACTGGTGATGGCGATCAGCTATTCAGTGTTCACCATCTATGTCTCCTCCCGGAGAAGAAGGAGGCAGTCGCCGGGGACGGCAGCAGGCTGCCAGATAGGCATACTGGCGATCACCGCCGGTCCCTACACGGTAGTACCACCAGCCAACTCCTCAGCTTCATCTCGAGTTCTCTCGGCACGCCAAGGAGCTACGCAAATGAAATTAAGATGTGCTGTGGACGACCGCCAGTGGAAGTCCCAAAGTTGTCTATCTTATTTTATTTTGGGTAAGAACATCGTACAGGCTCGGGACCATCGCTTAACGTTCCATCCTCAAAGGACTGTTTACGTGGCTTAAAAGAAGTTGATTAGTGAATATTCAACAGTTAGTTGAATTAAATTTAAAGGTGAAATATGTACTTAAAATATATAAAATCAGCGAAATAGGTAAAGTTTTGTAATGTTACCTGTATATAATATGTAAAGTTTTGTAATGTTACCTGTATATAATATGTAAAGTTTTGTAATGTTACCTGTATATAATATGTAAAGTTTTGTAATGTTACCTGTATATAATATGTAAAGTTTTGTAATCTTACCTGTATATAATATGTAAAGTTTTGTAATGTTACCTGTATATAATATGTAAAGTTTTGTAATGTTACCTGTATATAATATGTAAAGTTTTGTAATGTTACCTGTATATAATATGTAAAGTTTTGTAATGTTACCTGTATATAATATGTAAAGTTTTGTAATGTTACCTGTATATAATATGTAAAATGAAAATGGTTTATATTGATTCAGAATATCATAAAACATATGAGGAGTTTGGAGCCAGAGCGGACCAACTGGTTGAAAATGAACAGGTAGAAAATGGCTATTGAAAATTGAGTACATTTTGTTTATCTCCATAAATGGGCCCCAAATATTTATTTATATTTGAAATTTTAGAATAGTATTGGATGAGTGATCCCTTTTTGTGTTCTATAATGTTTTTGAAGTCCGTATGATCCATTGTGACTTTGAAAATATATGCACAAAATACTTGTGGACTAAACTTAAAGTGCTGCTATCTATCACTGAAGTGAAGAAACTAAGTGATCCACACTGGTTTTGAAAAAGGGAACCTATGCCAACATCAGGATGGTAATAACTCATTTTCCGAAAAATTGTGGGTTGGTCCGCTCTGGCTCCAAACTCCTCATATATAAAGATGGTAAATGACGATATTAATCTCAGAAAAAAATATATAAATTAGGCCCCTCCCCCCCCCCCCCCCCCCCCCCCCCCCCCTAGTTATATGTATCTATCAAATTCAGATGAACATTATCATAATGAAAAAACAAAACGTGGTCAGAAATGTGTACCTGAGGAGGAAGAGAAATGAATTAAATGACTGTGTGTTCATCATACAGACACAATATTGGATAACAAGAAACAGATGGCACCACTGGCAACAGGAAATTGTAAATAAGACCAAAGGTGTGTAGGTAGCCCACCGGGACTCTTTGAAACCTCTCTTCATCTTGTGTTTTTTTATTCAAATAAAAACTCGAGGCAAGACCGGCAGCCTGATCAGTGAAAGAGGTTGGTCTACAGAGAACGAAAACAACCTTCTCTGTCGGTCCGATTTAGCGAAAAATCAATAATAAGTCACTTTTGGGTTGCGTAAAGAGATTCTGAATTTATATATTTTATTCATAGCTTTACAATACTCACATTAATGTTGTGGTTTTTACAAATTAGCAAATACAGATGTTTCGGGAAGACAAGTCTTGACTGAAGGTTTCAATACAGAGGTCGACTCAAAAAATAAGTTTTGCAAAAGAATATGATTAATATGAGAGTAAATTGAAAAATTGTTATTAATATAAGTTGGAGATGACTATAGGTTGGTAAATGAAAACGGCAAAATAATGCCGAAGAGTCCAAATATGTAGAACATAATAAAAATAAGATCTAGATTATAGGCTTTTTTTAAATCTTTGATCAATTAAGTTATTCAATCTGATGAATAACATTCCACTATCATTATTTATTTACTTTCTTATTCATTTTTCATAATTAATTCATTGTGAACCTCATTTAATCTGAATTGTTACTAATATAATTATATACATTTTTTTTACTCGATTTTGTTTATTAAAGCATTGCAGGCGCCGGTAGCACAATGGTAAGCGTGCTTGCTTATTGAGCTCAAGATCGCGGGCTCGAAACCCTGCCGAGGCCCTTAGTTGATTTTATCTGGGAGGTAAAATAAACTTAAGCGCGCTGTCCTTCGGATGGGACGTTAAGAGATGGTCTCGAGCTTGTACGTTGTCAGGTACTCGTTAAAGACCCCTATCCTAGATGAATAAAAATGTAGGACTCCCACAGTTGAGTCGGGCTCCACATGACCTCTTAGTTAAAGCCCGGAGCTGAGTTAAAATAACTATACATTCATATACATATAAATACCCTTGAAATTATTTTTTCAATTGTAAACAATTTTATTTTCTATTTGTTCCAAGAAAACGGACGGTGCAATTCAAGGCTGACAGACAGTAGCTGTTTGATTTGTTAACAAACATAACAGGGTTCTGTCCGGTGTGATGTACACTACGGAACATTTTTTTAATGAATATTTTAATGAAAAGAGGTAATTTTTTTTTTATAATCTAATATCATATATATATTAGATATATATCAAGGTGTTTGAGAAACAAAACAAGAAAACATATAAAAAACAGCTGTGAAATAGTGTAAAATGGAATGGAGTCGTGAGCTAGCTCTAAAACGGTGCATGTGGTTTGAGATGTTTTAAATAAAATGAAGTTGAACAATTAGTGAAGAGTTGACGGGGTCTGGTTTTTGTGGTAGAGGCGTCGAGAAGGTACAATTAATAATATATATTTTTCAATATGCCCAAATAAAAAAAGAAATAGTTTTTTAAGTATTAATTTAATGTTTTTATGCCATTGTAAATTTTTGTTTTGTTTGTTCAAATAAGTTTTTTTTTAATTTAAATATGTAAATATAGATAATAACCCAATTATTTGTCCTCTTCAAATTCTATCCTATTCATCTTCCCTGTAGTCCCAGTAGTATCATTTAAAAAACCTTTGGATTAGAAATTAATATTATTTAAAATTATTAAAAATTGGTATCTCTTTGTGAATCCAAGTGTAAAGTTTGTTTAATTGAATTTTTTTCGTTGTATACGTGTACTTTCTTAAAAATTGCACGTCTTAAATTATTGATTATATTTTTTTAGGGCAATTTTCGGCAAACTACTGTAGAAATCAAAATTTAAATAAACAAAAGAGATCAAATTTCTACAGGAAATGTGGTAGCAAACAAGCTTTTTTATCACATTTTTGGCATATCCCTTGTGTGGACGATTTTCGCCACAAAGCCCCATCATATTTTAGCAAAACCTTGATGGGAGAATTTTTTTATATTAATTAAAGTAGGGAAATAGGTTGAAAAAGATGAAAAGGATAGAATAGAGACAAATAAGGGTTACATTTAATTTTGAGAAATAATTTTTTTTTTGCCAACTTCAAAAGAAGGTTACTATTTTATATAACATTGTTTTTGTTTAGTAATTATATATTTAGTAAAGTAAGAAAATGCCAATTACCAGAGGACAAGCGAGAAGATTAGAGGAGGAAAGTAGAGAGGAAGGGTCAAGTTCGGAGGAAAGATCCGATATGGAGTTATCGGAAGATAGAGAAAGGGAAACTCCAGCCGCAATGGAGTCCATGCAGGGTACAGGTGAGGAGTCGCAAGGGGAGGGGGTAAATAAAGATAAAGAAAAAGAGGGCATTGCTGCTCCTGATATGGAATGGCTCCGTGTTGTGTTAACAAAGTTAACTGGGGAAATGGGAAATTTAAGAGGGAATATAGAAAAGCAGGGTAATAAATTAGTAAATCTAGAGAAAAATTTAAGAGGGGATATGAATCAAAAAATGGAAGAGCAAAGTAATAAATTAGGAAATTTTGTAACAAAGTTAACTGGGGAAATGGGGAATATCAATCAAAAAATAGAAGAACAGGGAAAAGAATTAAAGGGAGAAATGGGAAATTTAAGAGGCGACATTAAAAATTTAGAAGTTAAATTAAATAAAAAGGTGGACAATTTGATGAACCAATTAGAGAAAATTCAAATAGAAAATGAAAGAGTTGAAAGTAGGATAAATAAAGCAGGAGAAAACTTAGAAAAGCACTTTATTCAAAAAATTAACAAGTTGGATGAAGGGAATTCTGAAGTAGAAAAAGAGGTTCTTATTATTGACAGTCAGTTACAAGTTGATGAGGTAGAAGGAACAGAGAATAACAGTGGGGAGGAACAGACCCAAATTTTAGAGAAAGATGTGGAGGAAGAGAGTCAAAATGTAGAAAAATTAGTATTAAGTGAAATTCAAGAAAATAGGATGAATGTTGATGTGGATGGACAGAGTGAAAGGAACATTTTGATGTTATTAGACAAAACAAACGAACAGACTGAGGACAACAAACAAAAGACAAATTTTAATTTTAAAGAAAATATAGTTAAAACTTACAGACAAACTGGAAATAGAAAGGAGGCTAATAAAAGTTATAAGAACAATTTTAAAAAGAGAGTAAAAGCATTCAAACAGGTATTAAGGACAAAATTAACACTGAACGAATATTTAGAGAAGGGGGAGGGGATTTTTAAAGACATAATTCGCCGGGGCATCCGGAAAAAGATAAAATTAAATTTGGGCTTTGCAATATAATTGCATTAGCCACTTTTTATAGTGAACCTATTTTTTTTGCAACTCGGATGAGTTTGAGGAAATGACTGACAGACTAACATGACAGAATTAGGATTAATTAAAAATATGACGAAGTGACCATGGACTAATATAATAGTATGGATGATAAATTTATTTTTTGAATGAGAGAATTTTGGTACATGAAGAGTATGAATGAATTTTGGTATAGTTCTGTGTTTAAAGTAATTAGGAATTATATTTTTTTTTAGGATTAGATTAGATGTTAGGATCAGTATAAAATTAATCTAGATTTATATTTAGGGATTAGTCATCCAAATTTAATATATACAAATTATTTATTTGAGACTTACTTGTTAATAATGATTATTGAAAATTAAAACATATACATATAACTGATTGATTTTGAACGAACATAATATGGAAGAAGATAGATTTTTTTTATTATATTTTTTATTACAAATGTTAGAAAGATAAAATCAGCAGGCTGAGAGATGCCTAGATCTCTTTGGAGACATGACGAACTTCCTGAGGCCGAGTCAAGGGGACAGATTTTCTGTTTCGGAACTGTTCAGCTAGGATACCGGACGTGACTAAATCATAATAATATTATAAATAAGAAAGACGAACGAAACTGTATAGAAGCCTTGGAAGAATAATATATTATATAAATTGTATGTATGCATAGGTTATTAAGTTTTTGTTATTATAAATTCTATTATTTAGGCAAGTTCATTTATTATTTGAGTAACATGTTTTTTCTACGTAAATTTGTTTAATAGAGAGAGTAGATGAGAATGAGAAGAGTTGTAGGAGCACATTATATAACTTTAGGAATAGGAACAAACAAAGGGTAATATTAATTAGAGAAGTTTTGAATTAATTGCTGATGACATTCTTTTAGACGTCGGGATTATATTGATTTGTTTGGGAGAAATTATTTTTTTAATCCTAGTAAGAGCTAGTGATTAATTGGAGATTTATATTTTTTTGATCTGCGAGATATGATTTTTTTTGTGTCGACTAGAAAGAACTAGCGATATATATAGGAGATTTATGATGTAGTGTTGGTTGCCTACCTGAGATAGGAGGAACCGTATTTTTGCTACGTCAACGATGAAGTTATTATTATTAGGGAGTTATTAGTAGAGAAGGAAGTTGAAGTAAAAATATATGTGAGATACATTTTTTTTTAGTTAGGAAGTATGAAGGACGTCTCAAAGAATTTAATACCTCAAAAGACAAGTACTATATATATTAAATAAATTAAATTTGTATTCCTTATTACCCGGCGTGAGGCCTAATTTTGATTGCTATGATATATTTTGGAAGTGTGATGAAGTAAATAAAAAAGGATTTATTTAATTTTTATTTCAAGTAAATTTTTTTATATACAATCTTTTTATATAATTATTTTGAATACATACAAATGTTATATTGATGGTAAAGGCGGAAAGTAAAATTAATTGGCAATTTCTTAAATCTGCATCCAACATGATTATTTCCAAACTTAATTTCATGACTATGACTGATCCTGTAAATATGTAAAAATTTAGTATTATATTTTTTATGTTCAATTAGTTCAAATTTTTATAAATTTAAGTTAACATTTTCTTTAGGTTAAGGATTAATTGTAAATTTTTAGATTAATATTTGTTTTTGTTTATTAGAAATTAGGTACGTATATATATAAGTTTAATAATTGTAAATAGTTATAAAAATATAAAAAATGGGCATATATGTATAAAAAGAGCGTCGAATTGGGCATATAAAAAATAAAAATAAATCAGTGAGTGTAAGTGAGAGAGAGACTTCGATACATCGTTGAGCAATGAGTTGAAGATACCAAGGAGCCAGCCAACATGTGCGTTTGAGGGGGAAGCTAATCTACCTGTGTATTGGAGGAAGACGTTAATCCATCTGTGTATTGAAGGAGGAAGCTTATCATGTGGATTCGAGGAAGAAGCTAAATCAACCTGTGTATTGGAAGAAATTAAATCTGAAAGAACTTATATAAAAAAAAAAAAATTTTGTGAACAAACATTTTTTTTAAAAAAGAAGGAAAAGGCAAATGTGATGTACACTACGGAACATTTTTTTAATGAATATTTTAATGAAAAGAGGTAATTTTTTTATTATAATCTAATATCATATATATATTAGATATATATCAAGGTGTTTGAGAAACAAAACAAGAAAACATATAAAAAACAGCTGTGAAATAGTGTAAAATGGAATGGAGTCGTGAGCTAGCTCTAAAACGGTGCATGTGGTTTGAGATGTTTTAAATAAAATGAAGTTGAACAATTAGTGAAGAGTTGACGGGGTCTGGTTTTTGTGGTAGAGGCGTCGAGAAGGTACAATTAATAATATATATTTTTCAATATGCCCAAATAAAAAAAGAAATAGTTTTTTAAGTATTAATTTAATGTTTTTATGCCATTGTAAATTTTTGTTTTGTTTGTTCAAATAAGTTTTTTTTTAATTTAAATATGTAAATATAGATAATAACCCAATTATTTGTCCTCTTCAAATTCTATCCTATTCATCTTCCCTGTAGTCCCAGTAGTATCATTTAAAAAACCTTTGGATTAGAAATTAATATTATTTAAAATTATTAAAAATTGGTATCTCTTTGTGAATCCAAGTGTAAAGTTTGTTTAATTGAATTTTTTTCGTTGTATACGTGTACTTTCTTAAAAATTGCACGTCTTAAATTATTGATTATATTTTTTTAGGGCAATTTTCGGCAAACTACTGTAGAAATCAAAATTTAAATAAACAAAAGAGATCAAATTTCTACAGGAAATGTGGTAGCAAACAAGTTTAATCACACCGGGGAAGTGATTAACATTTACGCAACATTTTGTTTAAAATGTGAGACGAGATGCGACAGATATCGTGTAACACTCAAACAAACAAACTCAAAGCCTACTGAGTCAAAAGGAAAGAGCTCGTTTGGGTCAGTCAAAAAGGGGGAAACTTAAAACCAATTTGAAACTTTTTTTATTTTCTCCTTCATCAACGAATAATTTGAGGGCGTTTGTTTGAAGTTTACCATCTATTGGGAAGTTGTCGGCTTTCTCTCTTCCAATAAGCACGTTGAAAAAAAAAAAATTGAATAAAAATAATATTTGAATGACCAATCAGATGATGGAGTCATTATGAAGGGAGGGGACATGAGAAGATACATAAAGAGAACCTTCAAAGGGAGCAAGATCTCTCCAAAGAGGTAGCGTTTATCATTATTGGTAAATTCGCAGGGAGGGGGAAGGGAGCAAAGAGGTAGAATTATTTGGCTAATTAGGGGGGGGGGGGGGGGGGGGGCGGAGCCTTTAGTGGCCCGTCAGTTCACTGGTGTGCCACGAAGGACATTACCAACATCGAAGTATCGATACTTTGTTTTCGATACATATCCGATTTGTGGTTCATTCGGAAATATCGGTACAAAAGTATCGGTATTCGATATGTTTCTTTAGACGCGACCCTTAATTTACCGGTCATTAATAATTTTTTGTGGCTCATGCCCCGGTTTTATCTATGAGATGAATAATGAAACTTTTTCCATATAGTCAAGATGATTAATTTAACGGAGAGTGAGTACCTTATGAAATTCTACCTTCAAGAAGTTTCACGAGCATATGTGATAGTAAGATGTTGTGGGACGAGATTTCTCAACGAAATTGTATTTCCAACCAGAACCGGTTTCCAACGCAACTGCGTCATCATCTGTGGCATATCTCCGTATAGTGTATATGGACGTTACTGGCGCGTTTTTAAGCTTCTCTGGGATAATACAATGTTTTTTTCTTTTGGTCACAATGAACCATAGAAGGGACTTGGAAGTGTCCCGAAATATTGTACCAAAAAAGAGAAAAATGAACCTCTGGAAAAATTTAAGTTAGAATTTGTACAATGAAACAAAGAAAACCGCTAACGCCAACACATTACTGTCATATAACCAGCAATGCCGAGGGACATAGAGAGTGATCTGTAAAAAAGTGGTTGATATAAGCAAGTCCCGTTATGATCGCATCACGTATATTTTATTACTTCCCCAGCTAAACGAAGATTTAGTTATTTAATCCGTCAAAAATTCGTTGCGCAGTTTTCAACGGAATTTCATGTTTTCCGGCCTCTAGATTCCAAATATGAAAAACAAATTTATGTCAGGCTGTGCATCTGTGAGCACGATAACTGCCGATAGAATGATTGTAGCGACACGAAATTTTGTATATGAATCCAGAACCCTCTAAAGACGCCACCTATTGAATTTCAGTCAAATAGACCAGAGGGAAGGAATGTTATTTGACATCAAAACCCAATGAGGATACAACCTGTCACATTTCAGCGATATCGGCCGAAGGGAAGGGGAGGTTCATGGGAGGGGGCTCAATTGAACAACCCTAATAACTGCCGATGTAATGAGTTTATCGACACAAATTTTTTGTAAGGATTTAGGAGCCCCTATGTAAGTCAACTTATGAATATTAGCGCAAACGGTCGACAGGTTTTGGAAGGGGAGCGAAAAGTTAGTTGATTAATTCGTTCTGGGGAAGTACATTGCCGGTGATTCATGGACGATTTTTCGTCCGACGATCCTCACACCACTCCACGTCACTCATACTACAGCAACACCTTAACAAAATTGAAGTTTGGAGTAAATCCTGGAAAATTATCACGTAACATTCGCTCTCCGCCGCGCCGTGGTGATTGCCCCCCAGTATTCATTGAAACCAGCCATTACCTCATACCTCTTCAGTAAAATATTTAGGATTAACCCTCGATAGAAGGCTGACTTGGAACCCTCACTCGGACGACACGACTCACACTAGACTTAGACTATATACAGTATTTTGAATAGGCGTTCTAAATTATCTACTCGACAAAAACTGAATTGTTATACCACTTATCTTCTCCGACCTCTCTGGACATATGGCTTACAAATATGTGGTACAGCCAAGACTTCGAACATCAAAAGAATACAGGTATTTCAATCCTAGACTCTCCGACTGATCACGCAATACGTTAGCAACAAGACTACACCGCGACTTGAACGTCGCCCTCGTAGACACGACCATTAAACATTTATACCAAAGTTTCTACACCAAAATTTACATACACACAAAGAAGTTCGCAAAATCCTAAATACTTTACCCCACAATCCCTCAAGAAGATTAAAGAGAGTTTGGCATAGCGATCTCCTGTTGTGAAGTGATGCCATGAGAGTTCACCGCTGGGTGTTTTTCCTCTCTCATGCCTTTCATGTCATATTTATTTTTATTATTTTTGTATAGTATACGTCAGCCCAGCCGCTTGTTGTGCATTTATTGCATAGTTGTGGCTTAAGATAAAAAAATACAAAAAAAAAATATCCAAATGAATTAATTTCTAATTAAGTGTTTGTGGTTGGGATGTTTGGAGTTGTAATTAGTAAAGCAGGTCCTAGCATCACTCTCAGTTTACCGACATCACTTTCGGATAATTGGATGTAATCAGAGGAGGGGGCAATTCTCTAGTTACCGTATATGTTAATCAGTGATGTCATACATATGTGAGCTACACACACAATCAACTTTGACCATACGGAAGACTTGACGAGTCGTGTCTTCTCAAATATGCACATACGTATGTAGGTAGCCCTGGATAAGATATACTTCCTACCAGATTGGTTGTCAAAGTGGCCTGCATTACATTAGATCTACAATTGTGGGATTGGCTTCACTCAGAAATGTCATATTTGACGTACAGCTTGTAAATCGTGCGTTCTGTTATGTTATAAAGCCAATGTTCGTGCAGACACAACATTGTTCCGATAGTCAGTTGAATGGGAATCTACAATATATCTCAACCAATCTATCTGAATGTCGTTCTTGTATCGAAAAGTATCTCTCGGCACAAAAGTACGATGATTCACCGCCAGTGTACTTCCCCACCGCAAATTACTCAAGTAAGGTTTCGCTCTCCCTTCTGTAACCAATTTGGTTCAAAATTGATAAGTGTCTTATTCAGGGACTTATGAATCCTCACAATATACTTAACACAAAACTCTAATAACTGCTGATTATATAGACCCGAAATTTCATATATAAATTTCCAAGAGAAGGGGTCAACTCAAAAAACATAAGTATGACTATTCAAAAGTTTGTGAGTATGAGACCTACTAATTTTCAACTAAACTGGCAGATTGGCAGAGGGAGAGCGAAAACGTACCTAGTTGATGCAATTGGGCTGGGGAAGTACATTGCCATGATTCCCCGAGGGGAGCTCCCCCTCCCAATGTAACCTACCCTTCCACACTAACTGAGTTATTACATTCTTGTTGGCCGGTGTACTGGCGGCGGCCTAAAGAGACTCTGAATAATAAGGGCTCCCGGCTCAGGACCCTTTTATCCAAGCCAATATCCCTTGGGGGGGTTGTTAATTTATTACTACCCTATTTCACCCCCCCCTTTATACCCTATCTTGGGGTGCTGCCCCCCCATGTTATTACTTTGGGCACCACAGTCTCTCTCCTCTGGTGGTCATTTTGTATAAGTTATCTCACCCCGCCCAGCCTTATCATTGCATACATGTATAGCAGACAGGTGTACTATACAATGGGCCATTGTGTCTATGAATAAGTATTTACATTGTGCCTCCTCTATCCAAACTTATATCGTCCTCTCTCTCTCCCCCCCCCCCCACACACACACGAGGGAAAAACGTTAACAACCTAATATAGGGGGTTCGTTAAAAGGTAGAGCAGAATTAGAGCAGGTAGAGTTAGTGTAGTTGATCTGTAGAGCAGAGGGCCCAGGATAGGCAAAACAGGACTAGTTGATCTGTAGGGCAGAGGGCCCAGGATAGGCAAAACAGGACTAGTTGATCTATAGGACAGAGAGCCCAGGCTAGGCAAAACAGGACTAGTTGATCTGTAGGGCAGAGGGCCAAAAACAGGACTCCTGAAGTAGAGTCTGACTCATCTTTACCAGACATGTCTTGTAGTTGATGCCCGGGCATGAGTCACAAAAAAAAGGTTGCCTAGCACGAATTAATCAATTAAGTTCTTATTCCAAAATCAATCGACAGTTTGTGCTTTTGTTTTCAAATAGTTGACTTACATAGGGGCCTCATTTAAAATTTTTTGACGATACATTCATTGTATCAAACACACAGATAAAATTGAGTCATCATCTTACTATATCATTGATCAATATACTATAATTGTTTTCTGTCCGGAAATGGCGAACGAGGTATTGTACCGCGAAAGGAGGCATTTTTACACTTGGTTTTTTGTAACTTTTGGTACTATTTTCAGGAAGGCAACAGGGCTTACAGAATTTATGGAATACCTCATGTTGAGGTGACTATGGTTGACCACAATATGGTGCTACTTGCTTACCAAGTGAGCACATGATCTGATTTATGTAGAAATACTCTAAAATATGGTTTCATTAATATTGTATATCGTTGGGATGAAAAAATCCATATCAGAACATATCCAAGTTTAGAATTATAACGAAATAGTTTATATCTGACCTCCTATAAACTTATATCAATATTATTGCCTTAAAAATAAATTATATTTTATTATTCTTTAAAAAAATGCTCTATAAATCACATATTCTCACTTTATTTCTTTGCTTTACGAGAGAGAGGGCTGTTGGTTGGATATTTATTTATTAATCTGTTCCTAATCCGTTATCCTGTGACCAGCTGCTTCTCATATTTACCGAATATTTATTTTTATTTTCCCAGATATACCAAGTATAGGGGAAGTTATAAATCGGTCAAAACTTCTAGTTTGCAAATATGAAAAAAAAAAAAGTCTGTCTGTGCGTCTGTGAACATGATAACTTACTATAGAATAAATGTATCTCTCTAATAACTTCTAACGACGACATCTATTGTTTTTCAGACAAATTGACCAAAAGGGAGGGGGGATTAGGGGAAAGGCTTGAGTCAAAAACTCTTATAACTGCCGTTGTAATGAATGTATCGACACAAAATTTCATATGTGAATTCGAAATCCCATACAGACGACCTATCAATTTTCAGCGGAATCGAAAGATGGGGAGGGGGATCAGAATGGCTCAACTCATTAACTGCCGATGTAATAAAGGTATTGACATGAAATTTCATACTTAAAGTCAAAAACTAATGAGGAAATTACCTGTTAAATTTCAGTGATATCGGCAGAAGGGATATTATATTAGCGCTAATGGTGATTCACCGACGATTTAGTTTTTTTGTATATACTTCAAGGTGTATATTACATCGAAGTTTATATGCCTCCATGAGTACATACTTCAAATAGTTAGCCGATTTCTGAAGTGAGTGTAAAGGCACTGAAATTGTGTCTTTGGAGTACGTCTTAGGTGAGCGTACAAGGAGGATATTAGTGAATCAAAATATGAAGTTTTATAGATTATACAATATTATATTGCTCCTGCAGTGGACTATGTCAAGTCAGGTACCATCTCACTGCAGGCTGCAGTCTACTTCAGCTCCGATGTAGCCCTGGTGTGGCCTGGTTAGCTCTGTCCGGAGATAGACAAGCCTACTTTAGGATTCCTCCTGCAGTGCCCGGACTCTGTCCTCTCGGTCCAGTTACCTCTGCCCTGTCTCTCTGTTCACTTGACTTCACTGCAGGCTGCAGTCTACTTCAGCTCTGATGTAGACCTGCTGTGGCCTGGTTAACTCTGTCCGGAGATAGACAAGCCTACTTTAGGATTCCTCCTGCAGTGCCCGGACTCTGTCCTCTCGGTCCAGTTACCTCTGCCCTGTCTCTCTATTCACTTGACTTCACTTCACAGTCTGCACTCCGCCCCACTCCCTCCCTCTATTGACTCTTCCAACTAGATTCCCTTCTCTAGACTTAGTTAACACTCTAGTCAGCTGATTTTAGTTTTCCTATAAAGTTTATAACAAACGTCCCTCTCAGCCCCTCACCTTCTTCTCATCCCTCACTAGTTCTCTCAGAACTCCTTCATCTTATCTCTGGCCCGGTTAGTCTCCAGGTTGAGGACCGTAAAACGAAACACTTAAAACGAGTATACTCCGTATCCTAGTAATATTTTTGCATCTCGCTAGACAATTGATGATATGAACTCTTGCGGTTTATGAAACATTTCATGCTTTTGTACGTACTGTTAGCTTGAGATTAGAGGAGTTATTCATATCGTTAGTCAGATGTCGCTCAAACTCGTCAAATCCCTGCTTCTCAAGGTATCTAAGTATTAAAAAATATAAAGAAAAAACAATGTTTTATAAAAATATTGTCTATTTCACAAAATATATAAATTCTATGGGAGTACTTTTGGTATTGCTACCTCCTTCAGCCACGACTTGACAAATATCGAAAGTACTCCCATATAATTTATATAACTTGTGAAATAGACAATATTTATAAAAGTGTTTCACGATATATCTGCGAAAAATGTTAAGTATCATATCTAAGTATTGTCATAACTTTAAGATCTTTAAAGAAATATATCTTCTGTCACAATACCGTTATTAACCACCTTTTTCTGAATTACAGTTGGAGCGTATCACTGTCTGCATCTAAAAATTGATCACATAATGTGCAAATAAGTTTACCTCCGCCCTAAATCGATAGTAGCAAACTCTAGATCTGGTTTTGTATACTCCATATGCATTCATACCGCTCATCCCAGCCAAGTTCTGTATTTTCATGCTATGTCTTTTGTTTTCTGAGCCTTCTGTTTAATTAACCCCTCCTCGCTGATATAGCGATTTTTCATCTCCATATGGTTCTAGACCTCTGCTCTGAATCAATAAAAACTCAGAGTTGCTGTGTTATTGTTCCGTTTGGCCTACATACAGTAGTGTACATTCTATTCCTATCTAATTAAATGCGCCTTGTTCATGTTTCTCGTCCAAATCCCCTGTCTAAATCAATAGAAGATGAGAGAGGGTGCCCTATAAACGTCCTGTTTGGCCTACATACAGGACCGCACATTCTACAGATCCATGTAGGACCCGTCATGTTCCTGTCTATCTGCGCCATGTCCCTGTTAGCCCATCTTTCATCCTCTGGCCCATTCAGGCCCTGCTCTAATGCCATTACTGAATGCCCCCTCCCGCTCTTCTCCTCCCTCCTTCCTATACACACAACTATAGACTATACAATTTGTGGGATTTTAGTGAGTGGGCAGTTCGGATGATCGATTTGATAGTTTTATTATATTGATAGTTCATCGATTAGTTCCTTCCATGTTCTCCGACTATCATTTCAGTACATAAAAATTCCTCAGAATGAAACGTCGTCTTGATTGAATACATTTGGGGTTATTTACTACACCATGAATATCATATCGTTATGAGAGAAGATACTTTTGGGAGAATTATAAACAATATATAATTAAGAATATATAATTAAAAACTGTATCTATTGTATTTATTGATATTATAATTGGTAGCCATGGTGGCCGTGCGGGAATAGAGAGTTGGCATTGAGTGGTGGGATTCAGATGGGATTGGTGGAATAGAGATTTGGTATTGGGCGTGGAATTAAGATGGAATTGGTGGAATAGAGAGTTGGCATTGAGAGGTGGGATTCAGATGGAATTGAGATTTGGTATTGGGCGTGGAATTAAGATGGAATTGGTGGAATAGAGAATTGGCATTGAGAGGTGGGATTCAGATGGAATTGGTGGAATTGAGATTTGGTATTGGGCGTGGAATTAAGATGAAATTGGTGGAATAGAGAGTTGGAATCGATGGGTTTTTGATTCTGATAGCCAAGTAAGCCGGCCCATTCTGTACAGACCTGGCTAGTCTGCAGGGATATCAATTACATTATCACACATTACTGCTGAAGTTGGAATTCGAACTCAGCATTATTGGGTAGGGTACGTAGCCTTACCATCCACTTTAACAATTGCAAATATATATCTAGCTTGCTGACGTAGAATGGTGAGTGCTTCAAAAACGGAATTACTTTTTCCCCCTACCAATCTAATTTTCTTCTCATTTCCACGACATAAATCAAAACTGTTTGAACCTATTGATTCTTTAGTTCTTTGTCTGCCGTCTCTTTTTATGAAGCTCTCTTTCAAGTTTCACAATTATCTTTCTCGCTGTGTGAAGTACAGGGGAATTTATATTCACAACTTTTATGTTGACTTCCAACAGAATTTTATGTTTTTTCGACCATCTGATACAAAAAATTAATCCATTTTTATTAGTTGTTTTATTTAATTATTGTTATTCATCTTGTTTCTGTTGGATTTAATAATAGTTTAAGGTGTTTTAGCTAAATTGATTATTATTATTAATACGTTGCTTGTTCTCCGTTACCACTGTTAGGAGCCCGGTCTCTTTCAGTCTTCTCATCCCCTCTCACTTTCTACTTCTTGCGTCCTGACAGGTCCCCCCCCCCCAGAGTTGCCGCCAGCTGGTGTTCTGTGTGCTGTGTTCTATAGCCCCCCCCAGTTGTCAGAGCCTCCTCCCCCATTGTTTCCGTGGTGCCAACTCAACACACAAACATGTAAATCACAGCCCTCCCCCTCCCCCACACACTACACTACTAGGGTGGTTGCCAGATTAAAAAAGAAACATTCGTCGGTGAATCACTTGCAATTTACTTCCCCAGATCGAATTCCTCCAGCTTCCCTCTAAAACCAATCGTTACTTATCCTCATACTAAATTTTGTGTCCATACATTCATTACATGAGCAGGTATGCCGGTTTTTGAGTATAACTTTTGGGTTGTGTTGGAAGATTCTTGATTTGTAGTTAGTTACTTATTGTGACTCATGACCGGGCTTTAACTACTCTGGTGGACATGAGCCCGACTCTATTATGGCAGTCCTAAATATTGCCTAGCCTAAATTTTTATTCCGAAGGACGGCTTGCTTAGGATGTGGTCCTCGAATGTCCGCTGTACGACGGGCCTGGGGTGGAGTTGATACGCGGGACAGGATCGTATCTGGGACTCGACCTACTGCAGCTGGTGACGGAAACTGGCTACCCAATGCTCAGCCGATTTGTCGACTCCTGGAAGAGAAAGAAGCAAGCATTATGACCCTGCGCCGGGGAGGCCTGCAGTCGTCCCAACGAACTACAACTAGCGAACGCCCTACATTTATCCCGAGCTCTCTCGGCGCGCCAAGAAAATTAAGGCGGGCTGGGAGTGACCGCTGACCGTCGCAGATGGTCGGCAGCGGTCGCTCCTAGCCTACATATATGCGGTCCTGGAAATTGTCAATTTCCATTTGCTTCTTCGGTAAACTTTTTATTTTTGGGTTACGACAGTTTTCGGGACTTGCGATATATATATGTGTGCAGTTCGGCGAAACTTACCCATAATACCAGTTAGAAGCCCTATGGGAACAAGTATGCACTCCGTGCTTTTTTCGTTAAAAAAAAACACTTTTTTGAAAAAAAAAAAAAAAAACTAATTTAAAACACCTTTTATATTAAATTTTTGAAAATGCTTGGGGGTGAGTCCACCATCACTGAAATACTGGAATTCGGGATTTTGGATAGTTGAAAAGTAAAATTCAGCGATGAAATCGGGACATTTTGAGACCCACTTATAGCTTTGACGGGTAGCGGGACTTTTGTTAACAATTTTGTGAAAATGGTGACAGATCGGGATGTCTGGAACCATACACATACTACACATACCACACACTCCTCTCGTGTCTATTGATTCTTGCCTCCCGCCTTCTGACTGGAGAGCTCTCACACCCTTCCCACCCCCGCCGCCGAGCGCTAGAGGCGTAGGGGGTGGCGCGAATTTATGCACATTTCTCCCTTTCTCCATGTTGAAAAAAGAATTGTTGATATGGCCATAACAGGATTTACTTATATCAACCACTTTTTTACAGATCACTCTCCCCTCCCCCCAACTACCTTCCTCCTCTCGCTAATTCATTTTCCCCTCATTTTAGACTAGCATTGCTGGTAAGAAGAAAGTAATGAACTGACATAATCAGTTCTTTATTTTATTGTGCAACATAATTCCAGTAATAATGACAGTATGAAATTAATTCTAGAAGGGGGGAAAGTGTTCTGTGAAAATGTGTTTAGTATAAGGAAATCCTGTTACGGGTTACCATCTCACATATTTTTGTTATTACAAATTTTGTGAATAAATGTACACTTTCGAGTATAAAAATGAGTTTTTCAAAAACTGTTGCTGGTTGATTACCTTTAATTATCACCCGATTATGTAAAATTTCAAGTGGGACCATCTACATACCAAACCTAGCTTGTATATCAAGTTTCCATGAAATCGACCGAAGGGAAGAGGATGGGGGAGAATCGATTCGACTCAAAATCTCTAATAACCGCAAGTGTCGACAGAAAAGTTAGTATGAGTTTATTCCCTATGTATGTCAATTATTGATTTATTAATTTAACGGTCGATTGATTTTGGAGGGAGAGTGTAAACCAATGCCGGTGACTCATCCACTCATTTTTTTTAAAGTAAATTAATTATCATTTATCGATATTTATTTACAAATTCTATGGATCAATAAGGGTTATTTTTATATAATTTTATTTCGTATATTTTCAGTGTATCCTCATTTCTCTGCCTTGTTCCTATATTTCTGTATTTTCAAAGAATATGGAATCCTCCATGACCAAAAGAAAGTGTCTTCTATTTTTTTAAGTATATAAAAAATATCCAAAAATTGAGCTTTTTCTGCAAAAAAACAATTTGGGAGGTTATGATTCACATAGAAAGTACATACAAATTATTCAGTCAAAAATAAAATACATAGTCATATTACCAAATATGATGTAATTTGGGAAAATTGGAGTTTTCTTCATTATTTTTCATTCATTTTGTCGATGTTGATTTTAGACGAAATTGTAATTTCTTTTCTGCCTAAAAAAAGAGAAATAAACAAATGAATGTGTTAAGAAGAAGAAAATGAAAGAATAATGAATTACATCAAAACGTAATTATTAAAAAAAAACAAATGTCCGCGATTTTCGGAATAAAAAATAATATGAGAGAGAAAGAAAAAAAAACCAAGAATCCCATTTACTGCCCTTTAGGGTCCTGCTTTGCTTCATTTTGTGGTTTTGGGGGCTGTCGTGAGTTCATGGCAGGCGTTACCACTTGACTAATTACTGAACCTTCCGTCTGTAACATTGAACATGATCCAACTTTGAAGCAGAATGTTTCCTGAAATGTTTTGTACTCATTGGAGAAACAGGTGGCAACATATGTCCATGTTTCTGCAACAAAGTTGCTTGTATTGTTGTCTTTGTGACTCTTTGAGTGAACATTAGGGCTTTAACTATGAGGTCATATCACCTAGTCGCATTTTGTGCGCACAGGATAAATTGACAGTAGAATTATATTTTGTAGAAATAGTAACAAACTTATTTTTTTAAATACTATATTCAAAAAATAAAAATAAAATATATATATATATATTTTTTTTTCACTGGGGCGCCGGTAGCTCAGTGGTATGCGTGCTTGCCTTCTGAGCTAAAGACAGTGCGTTCTAAACCCGGCCGAGGCTCTTAGTTTATTTTATCTGGGAGGTAAAATAAACTTAAGCATGCCGTCCTTCGGATGGGACGTTAAGCTAAACGTTAAGATGACTTTTTTTTTGTTGTACCTAATGATTACGTAACTTGCCATATACTTCGTGTATAGCCTGGGGAAGTAGAGATATGGGGGATCTTGAAGGACTGAGGAGGGAAAATGGGGATAAATGGGCTGGAGCTCGGGGTAGGAGGGGTCAAACTACTCAAATGTAAGCATAAATCAAAACTCAATCTTAGCGGGGAAGGGGGTAAGAAAATAGGTAGGGAGGTGATGTGCATATTATATATCCCATGGAAGGGAGCCATACATCAGTGGGGGGGTGCATAAATCCACACAAGACAATAGGGAGGACTGTCTGTGATAGGAAGCTTGCTTGCTCCTGGGCCAACAATTCATAGCATCCATGTCTGCTTCTCTGTTCGCATGGGACAAAAACCTGCTATAACACGCTGTCACATCACATGCGATATAACTGCGAACCGAATGAATCAACAGTCCGCTAACGAAACATGCATTGATGTACCGTCCAGCGAGGGATCCTTGACAAAGGAGTACGATGGCGCCTGTGGCTAGATACACACAAAACGAACAAATTTCGTTCTCCTAGTGTGTATTGAATGTTTATACGTCGCTCGACTGCTTCTTGTTGAGTTTTAACGCCTTGCCTCTTGCCAACAGATATACAAGTTAATACGGACTCTGGATATGGAGTAGGTCTGTAGTGCAATCTGTCAGAGGGATCTCAGTAAACCGGGGTTCATCTCTGTAATCCCCGGAGATCCCAGTCGGCTGGGTGTCTCTCTTTTCACTAACCAGACCATGGATTAGAGCTCCTTATCCCCTCCCACTCCCCCTCTCCCAATCCCGTCCTATCCCATCCTACTCTCATCCATTCCACTCCATTCCCATTTTACTCTCCCCTTCCTTTATGCTGCCTTACTAGCTGGTTACCCGGCTTTGCCCGCAAGTTACTTAACGTTATATTACTGAGGAAGCTTCTCCCGGCCAACTCCCTTCTCCTCCCCTCCCCCTTTCCAAAAAATGTATTTAAGTAGGTTTGGACGTTTCGTCATAATCTTTTGAAATGATATACTGCACAATATGGTTGTAAACAAATAAATGTTAAATTCAATGCCACGTACCCTAAAAACTAACTTGGACTATTAACAAAAACCTGCAGGTTAAAGAAGTCGCAAGAAGCAAACTTTGCCATACACAAAGTTTCAGCTTTATTTTTATAGATGAACTAGCAGGTTAACCGGCGTTGCCTTGAAGTAACTTAGCGACAAAGCTTCCATCCCTCCCAGTTCGCTACCTCTCGCCGCCTTCGCTCTTCTTTCGCTACCGGAAAATGTCTACTTATTTCTTTCACAGGTTGCAAAATAATATATAGTTTCACAATTTTATTGATATTTGCTAGCCGGCTTTCGAGTTCCCCTCATCATTTTAAAAATAACATAATTAAAATGTTTTTATAATTTGTTTTAAAATTTGTATTCATTAAAACCTTTCATTATTTTCAAAATTATTTTACCAGACTGCCTGATGATGAGAGCAACCTCGAAAGCCGGCTAGCAAATATTATTAAAATCTGTGAGAGGTCAGACTATATTTTATTTTACAACCTGTTAAATAATCACTTCTCACATGAGCCATCTGCATATTACTTATTTATCTTACTTTCTAGGTTTAGCACAAAAATGTATGGAACAAAAAATGTTTAGGATAAAAATGTCTTTCATACTCTGCCATTTTTTTTTTTTATGTATCAGGCAAGTTTTAACAACAGGCGTCCTACTTCATAAATAATCTTAAAACGCACGAATTGTGCTGCACGCTTTGATAGGCCTATGACATGTTTTAAACTTTTGAAGGCAGCCATTTTTATTTTTGAAATGAGGGATAAGGAGTGTAGAAGTATTTGTAGTCGACATTTTATCTCCCTGTGACATTGTGAACTTTGGTTCGCTGGGTGGCCACCAGAGTGTGAGTGCTATCTTTGTGTTGCAGTGTCTCCGAGACTGTTAATTCTACAAAAATATCTGAAGTGGCAAAAGAACTTTCTTATACTAACCTCGTTGGTACAGATTACTTCCCCTTCTCCGTTCCTTTTCAAATAAGATGTGTTCTGGAGGCTTTGAAAAGTGAAATTCCGTTGGAAACTCGATCTCATATTTTTGCGGGATTAGAAAAGTGGTTCTTATTATTGTCTTCATTTTCCAGAGTGGTCCCCTACGTGTAGTAATTAATAGAAGTAATTCTGACCATAATTTAAGTCTACTACCACAAACAAAGAGCACCGGATGTACCCACTTGGCTATTAGGTCCTTGAACGGAGCCCAACATTATCCCTGTATCTTATAATTTTTTCATTATTTTGTTTCAGGTGAGTGTTTTCTTCTGGCTGTTAAACCGTGTTGATGCATGTCGATCCATGCTCCCACTTTTGGTAAGTGGCGCCATTTTCCCATTCAATTGATCTGTTGAGTTTAAAGCAGATACTTCATTTTAACTTGAGCTCTATGAAGTATAGGGGAAGTTATATAACCGATTGAAAATCCGATATTGTGTTTTCACCGGAATTTAATTGTTTTACGGCTAAACCAGTCTAAATTCGAAAATGAAAACCAATAAAGAGGAGGCCCTTGCCTCAAAAATCTTGATAACAGCTGATGGATTGAATGTATCGACAAGAAATATTATTTCGAGATGGGGAAGTATATTGCCAGTGATTCACCTATAACTTTTTGATTTATGCCATAGGCAAAAAGTGTTGAGTCGCTAATGATCCCCACTAGAAATATGTACGAACGTTCTGATATTTCGGTCCAAGACGTTATAAACATGAACTGGAAATACGGAAGTACAGTTATTTATTGTGACTCATGCCCGGGCTTTAAATAAGAGGTCTTTTTGCCTACTACCAAAGCGCTCTTTCGTTGCTCTGGTGGAGATGAGCTCTAAGAGTCCTAAATTTTGCCTATCCAGGTTTACTTACCTAGGTAGGATAGGGGTCTTTAAAGAGTACCTGACATCCCATCCGATAGGCCATCTTTAGCTGATTAGACAACCTCTAAGCTATCGGCGCTTTCTATTGAAATACTAAGAACTTCTTAGCTGAGGCAGATCGAAAATGAAATAAGTTCTTTTTTTGTTTCTTTCTTTGTTGCAATTACAATGAAAACTAAAATTAAGTAAAAAAAAAAGAAGTTAGAATTGGCAATTGATATTTGAAGGGTGGAACTTTGGAAGGGATTCTAAATAAAGGGTGAAGTGTGTTTGCTGGATCAAGGCCCTTCTAATAACTTGGATTGAACTTAATTGAATGAGGAGCCTTCTGATACGGCCCTTCAGACAGAAAGAAGGCACTAATTGTATAAGACGTTGTACACGTGACTATCTGTCTGTCTGTCTCTAGATTCTATTGAAGACTACAAGGGCAGGACATGAGTACAGATTCGTTTAGAGCATCGGTTGTCCAACTTTTTGTATGCTCTACCAGCTTAATTAAATTATCTCAAAGGCATGTACCAGCTTTACACATCATACTACAGACAGACATGTACCAGCTTTACACATCATACTACAGACAGACATGTACCAGCTTTACACATCATACTACAGACAGACATGTACCAGCTTTACACATCATACTACAGACAGACATGTACCAGCTTTACACATCATACTACAGACAGACATGTACCAGCTTTACACATCATACTACAGACAGACATGTACCAGCTTTACACATCATACTACAGACAGACATGTACCAGCTTTACACATCATACTTCAGACAGACATGTACCAGCTTTACACATCATACTACAGACAGACATGTACCAGCTTTACACATCATACTACAGACAGACATGTACCAGCTTTACACATCATACTACAGACAGACATGTACCAGCTTTACACATCATACTACAGACAGACATGTACCAGCTTTACACATCATACTTCAGACAGACATGTACCAGCTTTACACATCATACTTCAGACAGACATGTACCAGCTTTACACATCATACTACAGACAGACATGTACCAGCTTTACACATCATACTACAGACAGACATGTACCAGCTTTACACATCATACTACAGACAGACATGTACCAGCTTTACACATCATACTACAGACAGACATGTACCAGCTTTACACATCATACTATAGACAGACATGTACCAGCTTTACACATCATACTACAGACAGACATGTACCAGCTTTACACATCATACTACAGACAGACATGTACCAGCTTTACACATCATACTACAGACAGACATGTACCAGCTTTACACATCATACTACAGACAGACATGTACCAGCTTTACACATCATACTACAGACAGACATGTACCAGCTTTACACATCATACTACAGACAGACATGTACCAGCTTTACACATCATACTACAGACAGACATGTACCAGCTTTACACATCATACTACAGACAGACATGTACCAGCTTTACACATCATACTACAGACAGACATGTACCAGCTTTACACATCATACTACAGACAGACATGTACCAGCTTTACACATCATACTACAGACAGGCATGTACCAGCTTTACACATCATACTACAGACAGACATGTACCAGCTTTACACATCATACTACAGACAGACATGTACCAGCTTTACACATCATACTACAGACAGACATGTACCAGCTTTACACATCATACTACAGACAGACATGTACCAGCTTTACACATCATACTTCAGACAGACATGTACCAGCTTTACACATCATACTACAGACAGACATGTACCAGCTTTACACATCATACTTCAGACAGACATGTACCAGCTTTACACATCATACTACAGACAGACATGTACCAGCTTTACACATCATACTTCAGACAGACATGTACCAGCTTTACACATCATACTACAGACAGACATGTACCAGCTTTACACATCATACTACAGACAGACATGTACCAGCTTTACACATCATACTTCAGACAGACATGTACCAGCTTTACACATCATACTTCAGACAGACATGTACCAGCTTTACACATCATACTTCAGACAGACATGTACCAGCTTTACACATCATACTTCAGACAGACATGTACCAGCTTTACACATCATACTACAGACAGACATGTACCAGCTTTACACATCATACTACAGACAGACATGTACCAGCTTTACACATCATACTACAGACAGACATGTACCAGCTTTACACATCATACTACAGACAGACATGTACCAGCTTTACACATCATACTTCAGACAGACATGTACCAGCTTTACACATCATACTTCAGACAGACATGTACCAGCTTTACACATCATACTACAGACAGACATGTACCAGCTTTACACATCATACTACAGACAGACATGTACCAGCTTTACACATCATACTACAGACAGACATGTACCAGCTTTACACATCATACTACAGACAGACATGTACCAGCTTTACACATCATACTACAGACAGACATGTACCAGCTTTACACATCATACCATACTACACAGACAGACATGAGCCTGGGAGTTGGCTGGGTAATTTCATGGCTCAGAATTCCGGCAAACAGGACAGAATAAAATAAAATAGAATCAAGAAAGAAGGGTAGTATATTGCATTCGTGCAAAAAACTAGGATCGACTTTTCTTCGGATTTTCTCGTTTCAAGGCCCTCTCAATACGTTTTGACCATTGCGATAATGTCTGTGTGTGTGTGATTGGAAGTTGTGAGCGCTCTAACGCAGAAATGATTGTAGCTATGAAGTTGAAGTTTGAAATGAAGGAGGCAGGTGTGTGTTAACTTAGTTATCATTAGGTATGGCCGACATCGTATTAGAATTGAGGCCACTTTACTTTTTTGGGGCATAAGTACATTTTACATGATGCTTATATTTATGATTTTTAGAGGGGGAGCGAAAACTTCATTGCCGATGATTCACAGACTTTTTTTTCCTGAGAAAGAAAATATAATGTGAAATGAATTTCAACATAATTTTGTGCATGGATATTTTTTTTTTAAAGTAGTTAATTTGAGCTTATTTTTGTAATTATGCACATATATGTTTGATTTGATACAGGACTAATACGTCCAAAGTTTTAGCAACTCGAAGAACGAACAGTGAATTTACATAGCGAATATTTCTAAGTAATGTTTAAATAGAAACGTATAGCAACGTATTTAAAAATATATTTTTAGTATCGGTAATTTTTTTTATTGAAATTATGAAAATAAAGGAAAAATAAAATATAAGTGTTGTGGCCATAACGGAATTATTTCTTCGCAGGACCAAAAGATTATTTGATTCCGTTCTTTTCCATGGCTGAACCAGGTCTCTCATGTTCCCTTCAGTCACTGCTACTTCCGATATGTGGACCACCTTTGGCTGCTTCCTTTCGTCTTCTTCTCCTGTTTGTCCACTGATGCACAAATCCTCTTATCCAGCCTCTCCTCTGTTGACATTTCATATCTCTGAGTGCCTCCTCACTCTCCCCAATGTTTTTTCTAACATCCAATTATATTTTCCCATTTAACATTATTTTTTTTTTTTTTTTTTTTAAATGCTTTAAACATCCATGTGGCATCGAATTTCTTAATCGTTATTTTCCCAGAAATTGAAGAGAGGTTTCTCTTTTTTGGAAATCGTGTAGAAAATGTTTTGACACTGAAAGTTGGTGTTGTAACTTTATATTTATGTAAATATATATATATATATAATCTAATGTCTGTATGTTTGTGTTTAATAGACTCCTAAACTTTGATCCGATTTTGTTCTATGTTCAGCAATTATGTTCGTCGAGTCACCGAGAAGGCTTAGAACATAGTTTTATCCCACCCTAACCCCCCACTCACCCACCTGGGGCCTAAGTATAAATGTAGGGCTAGCTCATGAATGGATGGTTGGATTGTCATGGAATTTCAGATGTAGTATTCTTGAAAACTAAATTGAAAAATACGCTATGTCACATCTAAACATTTTGAAGGGGAGGGGGGGTTGTGGGGTAGGCCTTAGCATAAAGATAGTGTTGGACTATCTTCAGATGACCTGGTCCTAGGACTATCTTCAGATGACCTGGTCCTAGGACTATCTTCAGATGACCTGTTCCTAGGACTATCTTCAGATGACCTGGTCCTAGGACTATCTTCAGATGACCTGGTCCTACATCGATGTCTTATCATTCTTCTTTCTCTCTTTTTATTTAGAAATTTCAATATTTTTTTATATTTACCTTTCTCAGCTATTTTTGCAATACATTATACACTTGAGATGGGACTGTGCCAGTTCCTATCTCATACAACTGGGGAGCCTCTCTACAAACAGACTGTGAAATCTCGAAACTCTGTTTTATTATAACTCGTGAGAGGGGGTAGGAGGGGGGGGGAGAGATTTCCACTTGGTGCCCCCCTCTTAATTAACTCTGCCCCCTCTCTCAACAAAACAACAACAATATTAAAATTAATACATCTGGTAGCGTGGTTGTGGAACAACTCTTGAAAACATCTCCAGTGTTGGTTGTTGGTGGTTGTTAAGACATTGTATAGACAAGACCCCTCTTTATCCTAGAGATTAATAACTGTTCAGATTCCCCGGAATAAACCAAATATCTAAAACCACTAAAGAATACTACTGACTGAACTCAAGATCTCGGGTCGGAAACCTGTCTGAGGCTCTTAGGTTTTTTATCTGGAGGTATCCTTTTATTTTGAGCACACCGTCCATCAGATGAGGAATATCAGAATTATCAGATACAAAATTTAGGACTTTCAAAATTGAGTTAGGCTCATGTCTACCAGAGCTACAAAAGAAGGCTCTAGTAGGCGAAATGACCTGTGTTAGCTAAAGCCCGGGCATGAGTCACAAAAGTCGGTACCTCCTCTACAGTGTACTTTCTCTAGCTTGAATTATTTGTAATAAATTAGATTTCCTTTTAAGCCTATCTTCTTTTGTTCGATTTGTCTGTAAATCAGTAGTGTCTTTCTTGTAGACTCATTTTATTCTACATATAAAATCCCTTGACGATGTATTCATTCTGCGAGTTATTATTCCCGTTTCTTTTTTAACCTCTTTTCCTCTTAGATCGATTTGGCTGAAAGTCAAAAGGTGTCATACTCTGTGGGGAAGGATCTGAATTCATAGCTGCTGAAGTGACATAACGTTAAGGTCAGGTTGTCACAGTGTGGTCAAGCTTTTGTAATACTAGACCTGAAATAAGGGCCTTACAAGGCCCTTGTGTTGTCCCTTTTCCCAACATGATTAGATTTATTAAAGGGAGGAAGGCTGTTGGTACAAGTATGACCTCGGGGCGGACTTCCTCTCTGCTTTAGATAACTACCCGTGTCTATAACCCGTCCATTAGTTGCCCGCTGATCTGGTTAGTCTCTCCTGATAGGCTCGTTGGCCTACCACCCATCTCACCAATTAGGGCTCTCTTTGGCTTGACTCCTGCCTCCTCATCTTTATCCACTCCACGGAGACTGGTGATCCATACACTCCTCTGATCAGATTCTGACAGAATTAAAATGATGGAGGAGCCTCGATTATATTGGACTTGAAAAATAAAATAAAACTGGTTTATTTAATATATTGTCTAATTTCACTAACTATATATACATGGGAGTACTTTCGGTATTTCTACCATCCTCAGCCAAAAGCATAAGAGATAAGACCGTTTCAAAAGAACGTTTCAGTTCTGTTTTAGACATGCATCTCGCAAACCGGGCGACATTCCAAAAATGTTTTTGCATACAAAATGTGAGGGAGATTTTTCATAGCAGTAAACGATTTTATCCATCGACTGTTTTATTTCCGGCCAGAACAGGCTTTCAACGCATCTGTGTCATCATCAGTGGTACATCACATCTCTCAATATTGTACTAGTGATGTGCCACCGATGATAACGCAATTGCGTTGAAAGCCGGTTAGGGAAAGTGTTTTATTTCTATGATAATTAATTTATTACTACTCTATTCATTTTCTGATATAATCCAAAGGACATCCCTGGCCCTGGCTCTGGCAGTTATGAAACCTGGGAGGGAGATGCAGAAAGTATTTGTAAATTTGCAACACCTCATATTGAATAAATAAATAAACAAAAATAATAATTAAAAATGAAATTGTTTTTGAGATCATTAATTCACTAAATTTACTAAATAGAAAATAAATTTCAATTTAACATTTACCAATTGGATTAAACTTAAATCTAATTCATGACCATTAGGTATTGTACCCAAATGTTAACAAAAGCTATCATTTGACGATGCAATCTCGGTTGAATCGTAAATTAAATGCAGTCTTGAGTCTTTCCTACAGGTAGGCCAGTCATTTCCCTCAGGGAATGATTCAGATGCATCAAATACTTTATCTAATTGCAACAAACTGCACATAAACATTGTACTTCACCTGATTGTTTTACTTCCCATATAGGGGATGTTATTTATTGGTCAGAAAATATTGAGATTCCCTGAAACTTTATGTTTTTCGAACCCTTGATACCAAAAATAAAAAAATCGTCGGTGAATCACGAAAAATTTAATTACCCAGTTAGTATTAACGTAAGTTTTCGCTTTTCCTCCAAAACGAATCGACCGAAACTAAATAATATGTCGATATATTCATTCTGTTGGGAGTTATCGACGAACAGACTCATAGGACTCGGATGAGATGAAATTTTGGGGAAAACTCAGCATCGAATTTCTGACAGATTACACAATTTATATGAGCTACATCTAACCTGACTCAAGTCAGGTCAAGTATGTCTGTGGACGCGGTCTTATTGAGTTTCGAAGGCGCCGGTAGCTCAGAGGCAGCGTGGTTGCCTACTGAACCCAAATTTGAAGGGTTCGAAACCCGGCTGAGGCCCTTAGGCCTTGAGCACGCCGACCATCGGATCGGATGTTGAGCGGTGGTTCCATGTCCCGCTAAACACCCCCCTATCTAGGTGAATAAACCCGGTTAGAGAACATTTAGGACTCTCACCCTACAGTCGGGCTCATGTCTACCAGAGCAACGAACGAACCTCGCAGTTAACTTTGCTTTAAAGCCTAAGTTTGAATTACAATAATTAACTAATGTAATTGATTTTCAGCCAAATTGGTCAGTGACGAAGAAGGGATCAGTGGAGGGGGGCTCTCAACTAAAGAAACCATGGTAACTAAGTGGAATAACATAAAATTCAGTTTGAGGATTGAGAAGTGCCTGAGTGAGACAACAAGATTTTCATCCAAGTCGGTAGATTGGTTACAGAAGGAGAGCATAAACGTAGTTGATTAATTCGCGCTGGGGAAGTTCATTGTAGGTCATTCACCGACCACTTTTATTTAATTTTTTTATTCCTTAATAATTTATTAATTATATTTTCATGCTACAATTTTTTTCCCGGTAGAGAATAAATTAAATTATATTTTAATTATATTAATTTAAAAACTGATTATTTTCCTCCTCGCAGCCACTTAACATAAAATATATATATTTTGTATTTTTCCCTTGAATTACAATATGAAAGGACTAAGATGCAAATTTATACACTGAGAAAACAAACATTTTGAGTCAAATGAATTTCTGTTATCTCAACTGCGCGTCGGAGTTGGATACGGCGAAGCCCGCATAGGTGCTGACTCAATTCCCTGACGCAGTTGGCAGGTCAATATTGTCAATTCCGTAAGGAATTGAGATACGTCATTAGCAGTTCATTCTAATAATTATGAATTTCGTTTAATTATTATTAATATTAATTAAAAAAAAAAATATATTTCGTTCAATTAAAGAAGTGTGTTCAATGAAAATTATTTAGTTTTGCAATAATATAATACATTTTTTCATCCAACCGTTGGAAGATTTCATTTAGACGCGAAAGCATTTAATGTTAATTCAACTCAATTTGAATTAATTCTAGCATTCCATCGAAAGAATCATAAATAACACTCTCTGAGTTCTATATTTCATTTCGTTCATTATTTCTTACAATTAATTTAGTGGATGAGGTTATTAATATTAATACTCGTAAAAGTTCAGATAAACTTTTTTTTATTATATAATATAAACATATAAAATTATAAATTAATAAATATTCTTAAAAATAATCATAAACGTCAATACAATTATTGAAAACTTCCTTATT
The DNA here is from genome assembly GCA_963662175.1 of Aradus depressus. Taxonomy (NCBI): domain Eukaryota; kingdom Metazoa; phylum Arthropoda; class Insecta; order Hemiptera; family Aradidae; genus Aradus; species Aradus depressus. The sequence continues at coordinate 53,672,899 of OY759217.1, read as the reverse complement.
CTATACATTGTTTTTAAATAAATGGTGTACATAATAAGTTACCTACTTTTATTAAGCTACTATTTTTCTATTTCTTTCATGTACGATGTTATTTCATCGAAGACATTCGGTAACTCTAGAAAAGATTTTAAGATTCTTCTCATAGGTATAAATTGGCCTTCAGAATGTTTTTAATCAAGCGTGCTTTTATCGTTTACAATTTTTTTACGAAGAACAGTTTGAATGGTGAATGGAATCGGTTCTATTAAATATCCCAATTTTTCAAAGTGAGATTGTCGATAGATGATGTCACATAGTTGAAGACTGGAAAGGTCAGATAATTCACCGCTAAGTCGGTATTCTTCGTTTAAAACTTCACCAAATGCACCAGAGTTCTGTAAAAGTGTTCGAACGTAATTGAATTCACAATTTTTTATTTTTCTTCGATATTCACTTTCGTGGCCATATGACCGATCGTTTAATAAACAATTTTCGTTGTCTTCAGTGTTAGTATTCCCATTAGACATCTAAAAAAAATTTATTGTATATTATATAAATATTATTCTTATTTTAGAAATAATAAAGCATTGTCACTCACATTTTCACCACAATCTTCATTATCACTGGCCGGGGTTTCACGAGAAGTTGATGGCGTAGGACAACCTTGATGAATTGTATCCTTTGGAAATACATTTTTCCATTTAAAAGTAAATTCCAGCTGGTCACCAATAATTGGAATTAGTTGTTTAATAGATGCATCATCGAGAAGCTTAAATCTATTGATCGTAATTTGCGATGCTAAAAGTATACAATAAAATAAATAAAATAAAAAGCATTATAAAATAAGTAACCATTGCAAGTCATTTATTTAACATCAACTGAACGTTTTATTATAAACATGTGTTTTGGATAACTATATTATATTTAACAGAACAACTGAAACTTAATATATTACATCTCCTCCTTCGTCTTTTAGCCTGCATCCTCAAGGTGGTGGTGAGATGCCGGCTGATCTGGAGGTTCAGGATCTTCGGGGAAGTTAGCCCGGCTCCGGAGCTGGTCCGCATGTTTCCGTCTCTGGACTCCCTCTATGGTTACAATGTACGATAACGGTCCAGTTCTTTCAGAGATGAATCCTCTAGTGTAGCCCTTCCCTCCCGGGTTGAGTGCCCAGACCAGATCGTCGCATTCGAATTCGCGTTCCTTTGTTCTAGCATCATGATACTTAGCCTGCTTAAAAATAGCAAAATCGACTCTCGCTTCATGATTTGGTTTTAAGAGATCTATTCTAGTCCTGATACGTCGCCCAAGTAAAAGTTCCGCCGGGCTTCTGCCAGTAGTGGCATGACTGCTGTTTCTATAAGACATCAGAAACTGTTGTAGACGTATCTTTATGTCTCCCGGTTCACTGGCTTTCCTTCTGTCCTTGAAGGTTCTAACAGCTCGTTCGGCTAACCCGTTTGTTTTCGGGTGGTACGGTGTACTGGTGACTTGTTTTATGAAATTTTTATTGCAAAAGTTATTAAATTCAAAAGATGTAAAGGTCCATTGTCCGTCATGATCACTCGTGGCACTCCAAATCTTCCAATGACTTCTCTGATGTTCGAAATTGTCTGAGCTGCTGATGTGTTCGAAGTTGGTATTACTTCCAGCCATTTCGTGTAGGCATCAACAATTATTAACCAGTGTTTGCCTTTGAATGGTCCTGCATAGTCTATATGTAAGCGTGCCCAAGGTTCGGAAGGGAGTGTCCAGGAAAACAGAGGTGCTTCCGGTTCTCGGGGTCTCACTTGTTGGCAGCTGGAGCAGCGCTTCACGAATGACTCGATGTCTTGATATAGTCCTGGCCACCATACCTGAAACTTAGCAATATATTTCATTGCCACACACACAACCGGATGTCCTTCATGCAACATTTTTAATATGATTCTTCGAAATTCATGTGGAACAATAATTCTTCCCTGCCAAAGCAATATTTCTTCCTCACACGATATTTCTTCTCTCTTCTCGAAGTAAGTGAGGATGTCAGGTGCTAGTTCTTTCCTGTCAAGCCATGTCTGCTGTACATATCGTAGTACCTTGGATAAATGTGGATCCTTTTTAGTGCTCAGGACAAGTTTCTGTTTTGATATTGGGAGATCTTGAAGGCGAAGATGTAGAAGATGGCCATCTGTTGCTTTACCCATCGTTTCTTCGGATGTCATATGCTGATTGGCGAGGGGCAAGCGCGACAAGGCGTCGGCGGGTGTGTTGTTTCTCCCAGCTTGGTACTCAATGTGATACTGATATGCAGAAAGAATGAGAGCCCAGCGTGCCAGCCTATTTGCAGCCATACGGGGTATTTCACACCTCCCCTAATAATCTTTCCAGTGGTTTGTGATCTGTTTTCAGAATGAATGATCGTCCGAAAAGGTATTGGTCATATTTCTTGACTGCGAAAATTAATGCCAACGCTTCCTTGTCGATTGAAGAATACTTGCGTTCAGCTTCACTTAATGTTCTTGATGTGAATGCGATGGGTCGTTCAGAAGAGTCTGGATATCGGTGGAACAGTACAGCTCCCAGTCCCATATCACTTGCATCCACTGTGACAACAAGCGGTAACGAGGGGTCATAATGAACAAGCGTCTGTGAGGATGTCAGAATTTCCTTCAGTTTCCCAATGATATAGTCGTCTTCTTTCGTCCAGTTCCAAGTTGTATTTTTGCTGATGAGTCTGTATAAGGGTGCGCATATAGTCCGCAAATTTCTGATAAAGCGGCTGTAGTAGTCTATACTGCCAAGTAGAGCCCTGAGTTGTTGTGCATTCTTTGGGGTAGGCATGTTACTGATAGCCTCTATCCGCTCTTTTGTGGGATGTATGCCGTGCTTGTCAATTTTGTGTCCGAGATAAACGACGCTGTCCTGCAACCATTTACATTCTTCTTTCCTACTCCGAATCCCAGTTTGCTGAAGCCGCTCTAATACTTCCCGCAAATTCGAAAAATGTTCCTCCCTTGTAGTTCCGGTAACGATGATGTCATCAAGATAGCAAGCAGTTCCTTTAAGGCCTGTCAAAATCCTGTCCATTGCACGCTGAAAAGATGATGGCGCTGAGCTAACGCCAAACGGCAACCTACGGTATCGATAGTACCCTGCATGTGTTGCAATAATGAAATACCCTACGAGATTCTTCTAAGGCTTCCATCTGCAGATAGGCGTCCTTAAGATCTATAACTGTGAACGTCCTCCCGTCAACTTGGCTACTATTTCTTCAAACCGGGGAAGAGGGTGTTTGTCTGTAATAACAGAAGGGTGTATAGTGCTTTTAAAATCTGCGCATATTCGAATACCACCATTTGGTTTAACTACTACCACTATAGGCGATGCCCACTCAATAGGAGTTGTTAGAGGATCCAAAGGTTCCACGATTCCTTCACTTAACTAGGCGATTTAGCTCCGCTTCTACTTGCGATTTAAGGGCAAAAGGAACAGGTCTCGGTTTGAATACCCGAGGTACTGCGTCAGCCCGCAAATGTATGGACGCCTGGTGTCCTTTTATAGTCCCTGTTTTTTCATGAAATAAGTCTGCGTAACCTGAAATAAGAGTTTTCTCATCTAACGGAACTGGTGGCCGTCGACCCAGATTAGAGCTGTTTGGTTTTTCAATTTTGCTGTGTCTTACTGAGGAAATTTTGATTCCTGGAGGCAAGGGAAGTTCGAATGACAAAGTCCAATTCAATCCGAACAATGGAATGTCGTGTTTTTTTACTACATATATGGGTAAATTAAGAGATTTATTTAAATCATTCACCTGTACCATTGCTTGGCCCAATGTGTGTATTTCTAGGTCAGTATAGGCAACTAGACTTTTTGCAGGTTTCAGATGAGGTGCACCGATGTCTCGCCAGGTCTTTTCGCTGATCACCGATTGTGAAGCCCCAGGATCATAGAGCATTTCTATCGGTCGTCCATTTATTTTAACATCTAGCAGACCTTTGTTTCCCTTCTGTATCGAACGGACCTTTGCAGAGTGTGCTTCATCTTCGCTGTCTGAAGAGATAGACCCTGAAGATCGGGTAGGAGACCTTGCTGTTACCCTGCGCGTTGTTTTCCTTTGGCTCTGTTTGTCAACAATGTATGCTCGACGTGAGGAGAGGCACACTCTTGCAAAATGGTTTGCTCTTTTACAAAGAGAGCAGACTTGCCCATTCGCGGAACACTCTCTATTTTGTTTGTGTAACGTATAGCCGCACTGGAGACAGTGTTCCCCTCTTACCAGCTGCCTACGTTTGGGGTCCCCTTCCTTGTATGTTCTGAGTGGGCGCTGTTGGGAAATATGATTAGTGTGTGAAGTGTTGATACTATCTATTAAATTCCGAAGATGTTGTTGGTGACTGGTTGCCTTTTCTAACGATATGGCGGTAGATTCAACATCACTTAACTTAAAGTTATTTGTAGGGTGGAATCGCATAAGCTCCTGTTGCCAATGTTGTTGGTTAATGCCGATGACTAGTTGGTCGCGCAACCTTTCATCTAAAGAGGATCCGAATTCGCAGTGTCCTGCTAGTGCGCGCAAGCTATTCACGAACTGGGTGACAGTTTCACCCTCATGGCGGTACCGCGTTGGGAATGTCAGCCTCTCTGATAAGACGCACACATGTCGGCCATAATATGCTAACAATGCAGACTTCAATACGTCACACTACTGACGGGACGAGGTCGAAAGTGGTCAACAACGATCTTAAAAGAATTCGCTCCAATTTGAGATAAAAGTAAATTTTTTCTGGTGTTTACAGAATTGGGGTGTAAGAGATCGACAATTGCAAGTTCTGTTTCGAACCGCTGTATGTAATATTCCCATTCCTCAACACTCGGATCGAAATTAGAAAATTTAAATTGTAATTTGTTCTGGTCCTTTTTGCCTGGTATTCTTGAAATGTGTAAACTAAATACGGTATTGTTAAATTGAATTTACCTTGTTAAATAAAGCTGCTTTATCCTCGTTCGCCAAATATTGTATATGTAAGCATTATACAATAAGTAACCATTGCAAGTCATTTATTTAACATCAACTGAACGTTTTATTATGAAACATATGTTTTGGATAACTATATTATATTTAACAGAACAACTGAAACTTAATAAATTACAAAAAGACAATTACTGATCTAGTTATTTATTATTTTTCCATACATTCATATTATTAAATTCATCATTGTATATTACCTTTAAAAGTATCAATGAGTTCTTCAAAATTCCACTTTAATAAAATCTCACGCGTTTCTTCATCCGCCATTTCACTCTTTTCCACAACACTATCGAGCACTAGTTCAATGAGTTCAGGATAACAGCACAAGACTGAATGTGTTTTCTCAGAAAGTGCCACAGGTAGTAAACAAACAGACAGGACAAGCAGACAGGTTCCGGGAATTTCCAGTAATAAACCCCAAAGTACAAAGAATGTAAGTCAATTATACTGCAGGAATTACTGCAATTTCACTTATTTGAAATCAAAATATATTTTCATTTATGTTCATTGATAATTTCAAACAATCACTCTTAAAAATTATACAAAAATCTTTCAACATTTTAAGTACCTAAATTAAAAACAAATTGATTCAAAAGTAAAAAGTTGCAGGTCAATTATTGAAGATTTTTTCATTGTACTATTTATTTTGTTGTATCAATAAATACATTTATTTAGCCAATTTAAATTTAGTGGACTCAACTTCACCTAAAACTTAACTTCAATTCCCTCGCGCAGTTGGTTTAAAATAAGCTACATAGTTACTCTGATTCCGACAGACTTGTGTCTATCATAATTCTATAGACTGTACTTCGAATTTGTCAACTCCGCGCGGAGTTGTCAACATTTCATAAATTTTTCTCAGTGTAAGCAACATGGAAATGGCTCAGAGATGAGTGGAGTCAGTGTGCCTATTGTCTATAGGTTTCATTAGGTTCGTAACATGCAGGAAAGACGGAAAAGATAAATAAATAATACCATGTTTATATTCTCTTCAAGTGGCATCAACTGTTTGTTGTGGTAGAGAAGGACTATACGTGTCCTACTATAAACATAGGCTATCATGGTTATTTTATTTATTTTTGAACAATGAGATAACTCTGTTTCCAAATAGACGGTTTCTTCTAAAGTAAACATTTTTAGTTGAGTTTTAACTCTTTTTTTTATTGTATCAATTGTTTTCAAGAAGGACATTAAGAAAATTAATTCCTTTATGAATTATAGTTTTTTTTCTCAAAAAAGAGAGGAGCAATGTTTAGTCATTGGAAAATGTTCTTTCTTAGTATCATAATCATGACTAGTATCCTTAAGATAAAATTGTTAATTATCTTAATGCATCCTTTTGGAATCTGAAAATATAAATAGCAGAGCTAGAAGGTATCAGTAAAATTTACTTAGGCTCCGAAGTAAAGAAATCTTTTTTTGTTCGATATCGGGCAAAATCTAATCAGACATAGGACACCCCTTCATTCCAAACTTCACGTTCATAGCTACAATCATGTTGCAATAGAGAGCTCACAATTTAACAATCACATACACACACTCGACATACATCATTGCGAAAATGGTCAAAGCGTATTCAGTGGATCTTGTAATGTGAAAATCCGTTGAAAACTCGATGTTGTATTTTCGCACGATTATAAAAGTGAAAATGAATTATTTGGAGCAGGAGTTAGGTTTCTTAAGAGGGTTGGTTACTCACCCTCCTGGCAGCACAGCATCTAGCGTTCCTTTAATCCTCCTGATTTATTTAGTGGTTGTCTAACTAATGTTACTGCTCTCTCAGATTTGTTCTGTGATGCTTCCTCCCTCTGTCCACTTCAGCCACCATCTGATCTGTAGGTACATTACTTCAATGGCACTGTTCCCCTCCGAATGGAGATGAAATATTGGCTACATCATGAATATGTAACGCAGTGGCCCGCCATCACAGTTTCCTTACACACACAAGCACAGGTTATGTATTCAGCTTACCCCTATTATTTCTTTTCTGGATTGTTCACATCAAATACCTAAAAAGTTACAACTGCATGGACATTAGTTCAAAATATCTAATGTGGTCATAATATCACTTTTTTATACCAACCACTTTTGTACAGATCAGTGATCTTCTTCAGTGCTTCCTCCCCCCCTCCCTCTCAGAATCATTTCATACTGGAGTTACTGAGTATTTGAATGTTATGTTTTGGCAGCGGTTTTCTTGGTTGCATTGTACAGCAAATCTAAGGATATTTCCGTGATCCAACCTTCTGAATCCTCTGTCATCATGTCTCTGTTAATAATGCAAGATCCCGTCCTGCTATATCCCGGTTATCTGCCCAAGAAGTGAGCTCCCATCTCGTCTTCTTCTTCGAATCGACCCCAGGTAGGTCTGTCCTTTACTCCTCCGATGTGGAGGTTTCTACTGAATTGACCGTGTCCTATGATGATTTCTATTAGTTACTGAAGCTTTCTTTCTTCTTGGTTATGAATCCGGACACTCCCTGATCTGATTTCAGCGGCACTTCCGTCTCTCTTGGATGGGTGTTCTTGGGTTGCCATTACCTCCGCTTGGTCACATGTCATCCGAGCGGCATTGTTACCTCTAAGACTCTGGATCCAGATGTCTTCTCCTCTGATCCATCTGTAAAGCTACGTACATGCTACACAGTATTTTTCGTAGCTTCTTGTTGTGCTCTCTCCTCCTTGTAAAATATTTGGCATAAAGATATAATTAATTAAAAATATATTAGTCTATCGTTTTAAGACAAGCGTATAATACTGCTTCCCTCCCTGTTTAAGTTAATATATCAGCTACATTGGGGTGGGGTTGAAATTTGTGCGTGGAGATGATCGCTATAAATGTATTTATTGAATACGGCTCCTTTGATTAACGATGTCGTCAGCTGATATTAATTGACATTGCTAATTATCTTGGGATCTGTCCACCAGAATTGAATTATACACACTATCATCATCATTTCTGTGAGTTATCACAAAGGGCAAATATTGTGCCCCCTCACTCAGATAACATTTGAAAAGTCCATTAATTAACATTGAAAGTGTGTCTTGGGGTATATTAATTATGGATTTCAATGGCGGCGTTTATTAGTTTTGTTAAACGCTAAACAGAACACACCCTTCGTAATAGCAGAGGACTACACCTTCTAATTATAAGTCATAGTCGAGTTGGGTGATGATGGCAAAGACCAGATTAAGAAATCTCATTTTCAGATTATAAACCCAGTTTATTCCGTACAACCATTCTTGTCTGTTGGCAGAACACGTCTTTTAAAGTTTGGTTAACTTGTTAGTTTGGTTTGGTTAACTGGTTAGTTTGGTTTGGTTAACTGGTGAGTTTGGTTTGAATAAATGGTTAGTTTATTAATGGCTAATTCAATATCCAATACAATTCTCAGGGTCCTACACAAATAAATCAGCTGTTATTGTTAATACATTAAAAATATACGCACATCATATAAAAAATAAATAATCTTTGGGTATTTTTGAAAATTATTTGGGTTTTATCTGTTTTATCAAAGTGAAACAAACACATAAAGGTTGTTTTTAGCTTTCATGTTTGTTTGTCTCATCATCACGGAGTAATGGCTGAAGATATTTCAAATAAACTTCATATTTCGAATTGACCTACTCAGGAACATGTTTTAGATTCAGGAATAGGCTTTCAGTTGGAGATAACCTAGATAAGTACATTGTTGAAGGAAATTGAGGTTCTGTAAAGAAGAAACTTAGTATTTGGCCAACATTTCGGAAACTAATTATTTGTTTCTTCAGGTCCTAATGACTATAGTGGATGTGTGTGTCTGTGTCACATTTCCCCAGACTCAAACACGCGTCCACTCTAGTCATAATAAAGCCATGAGAAGGAAATAAACAGTTTCCAAAACTGAGTATTGTGGTAGGTAATAGAAAAATGGGTTTAAAGGTTTAAGTGTTAAACTTAAATAAATAATAATTAATAAAATTAAACAAATAATGAAGAATAATAATTAAAACAAAACAATAATTACCACATTCCCTGTAGAAATCGTATCTCTTTTTTTTTACTAAATTTTGATTTCTACAGTAGTTTTCGAAAAGGGCCCTAAAAATATCAAAAGTTCAAGACGTGCAATTTTTAAGAAAGTGCACGTATTTAAAAAAAAAAATTCAATTAACCAACTTGATAGAAGATGACGTGGCCAACTACCGTATGGTGAACAACACGTTTTTGTGCTCCTCAATATTCGTTTTCTTTGAAGGCTATTTAAACTTATTGTTTAAAATATTTTCGATTCTTTTTTTTTTTAAAGAGAACTGTGGTTAATTTCTGTTTGGATTTTTTGTTATGGGTTCATTAGAAACTTGAAACTTTATGTGTTCATTAGAAACTTGAAAAAAATAACCTTACTTAAAATATTTCAATTTAATTCAGTTTATTCCTTTTACTTTATTTTATCTTCACTTTCTTTTGTTCGTTTTATGTTTTAATTTGATGTTATTGTTTCGTGTGTGTGTTTTCCTTTTTTTCTTTTTTACTTTTCTGATGAGTAAGTTTTAACTTACAATCAGTCATGGGTGACGAAGGTAAAAAAGCAGAAACCACGACTCCTGAGGCTACTCCCTCCACTTCTGTATGGCAGGAAGTGTTTGTCAGGGACCGGAAGAGACCAGCTGCAGACACCAGAGACCCCAGAAAGGCTGCGCGGCTGCACAGCAACATTCAGCAGGTACCCCTTAATAACCACTATACACCATTGTCGCAACATGAAGCAATGGAGTCATCATCAAATAGCCAACAAATAGTAAATGAAAAACCACCTCCCATTTTCATCAAAGAAAACATTAGTAGTTATAAAAACTTTTTATCTTTATTAGAAAATACTTGTGGTCAAAATTCATTTATTTTAAAATCTACAGCTAATGGAATCACACTCTACCCTACCACACCGGCCCATTATAGATCATTTGTACATTTACTAGACAAAGAGAAGGTCATGTTCCACACGTACCAACTCAAGTCTGACAGAGTACCGAGGGTAGTGATCCGCGGCCTCCATCCATCCACAGATCATGCAGATCTGAAGGCAGCTCTTCAGGAGAAGGGATATCCGGCTCGAGCTGTTATGAACGTATTAAAAAAAAACATGGGTTCAGGAACCCAGTGCTACACATTCAGAGCCTGTTAAAGTTCCTCTGCCTATCTTTTTTGTTGACGTGGACCCAAAACACTACAACGAAAAAATCTTCGATATCTGGAGTTTACTTTACTCAAAAGTAACCATTGAAGAACCCTACAGAAGGCACTCTATCGTCCAGTGTAAACGTTGTCAAGGTTACGGGCACACGCATTCATATTGCAGATTAATGCACAAATGCGTGCGCTGTGGCCAGGAACATGTTTCTGGAACATGCCAGAAGCCTAGGACTAGCCCCGCTACATGTGCAAACTGCAATGGTTCACATCCTGCGAACTACAGAGGGTGCGCCACGTATCAACAATTACGCATTCAAAAGGGAAGGACTACCGAAAGCAGAGGAGACAAGGCGCAAATGCATGGTGCACAGATGCATTACGCTCCAACGGCAGCAAGATCCGCACACCCAGCTCAGGAAGTAAACGGACCTCCCGCTGCTACACTCTCAACCATACCGCAGCCAAGAAGGAACTTCTCCAACTACGCAGAGGCAGCAGGTCTTCAGAGAGGCTCACCTGGGACGTCCAACCAATACCCAGCATACAGCCCTCCGACTGGCGTGGGGGTGGAAGGGCCCCAGTGGTCTCCTCCGAGTCAAGGTATCCCTCCCAACTTTTCAAATTTCATTTCAAGCCTTCAAAACATTATCCAACCCCTCGTCACTCTCCTCACACAACTTTCACAAATGACACAACTTTTCACACAAAATGTCAACTAATTTACTCACCGCTGGTTCCTTGTCAGTTCTTCTGTGGAACGCTAATGGACTTCTACAACACAGAAACGAACTGGACATATTTTTACATGACAGACGGATAGACGTAGCACTGATCTCTGAGACTCACGACATCTAAATCCAGACTTTACATACGTGACTATACAATACACAGAGCTGACCATCCTGACGACACCAGTCACGGCGGGGCCGATGTTCTCATCAAGTCTTCACTCAAACACTACCCACTTCCCAATGAAACAACACCTCATATACAGGCAGCAGTTGTATCACTACACACAAAACACAAAAAAATAGCCCTTGTGGCCGTTTACTGTCCTCCGAGGTTCGCCATAGTACCTGGTACATTTTCAGCATTTTTTCGGAAATGGGGTCCTTGCTTCCTTGCTGGAGGTGACTACAACGCGAAACACCAGCAATGGGGCTCGCGACTCTGTACTCCGAGGGGAAGGAGTCTTAACACCACACTTAATAGGGACCATTTACAAATAATTTCGCCTAACTCACCGACTTACTGGCCAACTTCAAGACGGAAATTACCTGACTTATTGGACTTTTTCATCCATAAAGGACTACGAGGTTTGCCTTATACTGTCAGTTGCCCACCCGACCTCTCTTCTGATCACTCGTCCGTGATTCTAAACCTCTGGGCAGAACCGTGTGAGAAAGAGAAGAAACCAACGCTAACCCCAGGAATCACAGACTGGAAGTTATTCCAGTCAACATTAAGCTCTAAGCTCTCCATTCCTGAAAATTCTGTGGAACACTTCATACGAAGCGTCCAAGAAGCTACATGGACCTCTACAACTCCAAAAATAATTGGCCGTTAACAAGATCAACCATCGTACCCGGAGTACATCCGGAGACTGATCAGGGAGAAACGGAGAGCACGACAGAGATGGCAAACCTCTAGACTTCAATTTGACAAACGAACCTACAACCAGCTAAATAATAAACTTAAGACAGAAATTAAATTATTCAAACAGGACAAACAAGATGACTACTTCTCTAACCAAGATGCTGAAAATGGCAGTCTCTGGCGAAAAACTCGTCGAGTTCTGCGTCAACCAGTAGTGTCATCACCGCTTCGTAATGATGATGACGCATGGGTAATAACGGATGATGAAAAGGCAGAGCTCTTCGGTAGATATCTCGCACATACTTTCACTCCACATCAAGACTCACCCCACACTCCACATGACGACACTGTGTTAAATGCATTACACATTCCACTCCCACTTTCACTCCCTCCTAAATCATTCACCCCGGCCGAAGTGACCTACGAAATTCAACAACTGCCCAGAAAGAAGTCCCCGGGATACGACCTCATTACGGCTGAAATTCTCAAAGATTTCTCACAACCCTGTATAACTGCATACTTCGCACAACATTTTTCCCCATACAATGGAAACACTCACATATTATCATGATCTTAAAACCAAACAAACCATCACACTGCCCTTCGTCATATCGCCCTATCAGTATTCTTCCTATTTGCTCAAAACTTTTTGAAAAATTACTCTATAAAAGACTCATAACTATCATAACATCCCAGCAAGTACTCCCAGATCATCAGTTCGGCTTTCGTTCACAACATTCAACAACACATCAGTTACACAGGGTTGTGGATTTCATAGCTTCTGCCTTAGAGAGAAAGTTGTATGCAGCAGGGGCCTTTCTTGATGTAAGTCAGGCTTTTGACCGAGTTTGGCACCCGGGACTTCTTTACAAATTGAGGCCTTTACTTCCACACACATACTACCTCATCCTACAATCATATTTAGCACACAGATACTTCGTACGACAGGGCTCTGCTGTCTCTTCGTTGCAGCCCATCTTGGCAGGCGTGCCTCAAGGGTCTATTTTATCTCCTTTGTTATATACACTTTACACCTCAGACATGCCCACGTCACCACATACTTTGACAGCTACATACGCCGATGACACTGCCATCTTAGCTGCTGCTGAATCTTCCATACATGCCTCGTTCACATTACAACACCATGTTACTCAAATTGAGAACTGGTGCAACATTTGGAAAATTAAACTCAACACGAACAAATCACAACATATCACATTTACATTAAGACGAGATACATGTCCCGCCGTTTTTATCTACAACAAGCCCCTCCCTCAGACTAACACAGTAAGATATTTGGGACTTACTCTGGACAGACGACTGACATGGAACCCACATACAAGCCTCATACGTAATACACTAAACAAACTATTTAAAATGCTTTATTCTCTTCTGCACAGACATTCAAAATTACCCATAACACAAAAGCGTAACTGCTACACATTTCTACTAAAGCCACTCTGGATGTATGGCTCACAAATCTACGGTTCGGCTAAAATATCTAACCTGAAACGTATCCAGGTTTTCCAGTCAAAGACACTCAGACTCATTACACAATGCCCACCATACGTAAGTAACAGAACACTTCACAATGACCTCATGATAAACTCAGTACACGACACAATTCAGGACCTTTACAGACGTTTCCACAGCAAATTGCACTCACACCCCAATCCATACATCCACTCACTTTCTTCACCACACTTGCCACACAATCCTCCCAGGAGATTGAAGAGGAGGTGGAACCGTGACTTAATATAATCCAAAATTACAACCCCCCACTTCTTGTAACAAAATCATAATATCGCTATTCATTGATAATAACCATAATATTCATTGTTTTAAATTTCGCTCTGAGGAGCTACCGCTGGGTGGCCTTCCTCTCTCACGCCAATCAAGTCATCCACATTCAATGAAGTCCTCTTGGTAGCTGGTTGTTGCGTCATGGTAACAGTTGCGACCAACATTATAGAGACAAAAAAAAAAAATAATAAAAAATAACTAACTTTCCATTTGGATTTCTAAAGAGACATCATTTTTAACAATTTTAAATAATATTTAATCTAATCGAAAGGTTTTCTAAATTATCTTTACAGGGCCAACAGGGAAAATTAATAGAATAGAAATTACTACACAAATAGTTTGGGTTTATTTTTTTAATCAACTACATAATAAAATAAAGAAAACTAAACATTAAAACAAACAAAAAATCAAAGGAAAATATCTTAAAAACTAAATTCTTAAAACTAATTCATTCTTTTTTTGGCTATTATTAAAATTTAAGTTATTTCTGGGCATATATCCTGTACATAAAAACAAACAACAGTACCTTCTTTTCGGATCAATTTAACCGTCAATTCACTCCTATTTAGTTCATCACACTCTAAGCCTAAACACCACTCTCCATGTTTTCACTCAGACCGTACGCCATTCTACCCAGGCCTCCACTCGTCACTACACACACTAATTAAAACAGCTCATGGCCGTGTTTTTGTTTTTTTACTTATTTTTTTAAAAAAGAAGTGGTTTCTTATTATTTATTTACTAATTCAGTCTCTTTTTATGGAAAAATAAATATAATTAATTTTTTTTTTATTAATAATTTAATGTGTGTATTAATTTTATACATCACAGTATACTCGTACATTCATTCTACCTGGAGTTACCTACCCTGTTAATTTTTTTCATATTTGGTATGTAGAGTTCGGAAAACATGAAATTCCGCTGAAAATCCTGATTACATAACTTCCCCTATACATCGTATAGCTGGGGAAGTAATAAAAGATATATATTATTTTGAAAATATTAAAGTTAATCTGCCCCAAAATATTCGTATTAATTGGTTATATAATATGGTATGTATTAATTATGCAGATTGAGTGATTTATGGAACGGGATGAGAGCTGGAGGAAGTTGTATGATCCTGATGGCATTATCAGAGAGATGACGATATCGTGGCTCCAGAGCTGATACCATAAATCACGGGTTGAGTCCCGATCTGTGATAATGCCAATCAAGGCTAATCACAGCAACAGCCCTCTCTCTGTAGTCTCGTCTATTTAGCCATCAACTTGTTTGTTTTGGAAGTAAATATATGAAGGAGTTTGGTCTAATAAAACATGATGCCTTTCTGGATGCTAAATGTGATGGTAAAAAGAAGAAGCGTTGATCGGGAAGAATGTTCAATGAATGGGATGTTTCCAGAAGGAAGATCTGAATGTTAGCTGCAAGGAGAGAGGCAAAGTGAACAACTCTCCAAGAAGTTCTGTCTCTCCTTGTCCTTCCAGTGGGATGGGAAACGCATTAATATAAACCTACGTATTTATAATACTTAGCCTTCGCTGACGATATCGTATTAGTTATTGTGACTCATGCCCGGGCTTTAACTAAGAGGTCATATCGGCTATCTATTGTGCGAGACACATTTTGCCTATCCAGATTCGTTAACAGGCTCGGGACCCTTAGCTTAACTCCCCATCCGAAGGAGGGCGTGCTCAATGTTTTTTAATTTTTAGATAAAAAAATACTAAAGCCCTCGGCCGGGTTGCGAACCCGTGATGTTGAGGACAGTAGACAAGCACGCTACCGGCGCCCTCACGATATCATATTGACAGAGGTTTGTGAAGGGCAGGAGAAAGAAGAAACTAGCATTGGTCTCCATGTCTCCATAATAATGACTCAGAATGTCAGGAAAATTGTACCTCCCCACAACAAATTAATCAATTAACTTTTCGCTCCCCGTCCAACACCAGTCTACTGTGTGCGATAATATTCAACAGTTGACTTACATGGGCTCCTAAACAAATCCTGATACATACTTAATTTTGAATCGATGAATTCATTACATCGGCAGTTACTGGGGTTTTTGAGTTAAGCCCCCTCTGATCCCCCCCTTCCTTCGTGCCGATTCTAGTACTCCCCTCCCTTTTGGCCGATTTGGTTCGCCGGTTCGAAACCCAAAGAGATAAAATTAACTCAAGTGCGCCGTCCTTCGGATGGGACGTTAAGCGATGGTCTCGACCTTGTAAGATGTTAGGTACTCTTTAAAGACACCTGGCGGCCTAAGTGAATACAAATCTAGGATAGGCAAAATTTAGGACTCCCATAGTAGAGTCGGGCTCATGTACACCAGAGTGACGAAAGAGCGCTCTGGTAGTAGGTGATATGACCTCGTAGTTAAAGTTCGGGCATGAGTCATAATAACTAACTAAACCTTTTTCATGAATTCTTATTGCACAATTAACTTAATTAAGTTCATCGTTAAATAAAATTTATTATCGTATAAATAAATAAGAACGAAAAGTGAGTATACTGTATTAGTATTTGAATTAGCGAGGTTGCCGGGGATTAGGAAGGGGGCTTAACTCTAATAAGTGCCGATAGAATGAGTGTATCAAGAAGTGTTATACTCGTGTGTGACCAAAAATCCCAAAGGACAACACATCGATTTTCAGCCAATGGTTTTGACGAATTTAATATTTTTAACTTTGGGTCGAAAAAATTTAGCACTTCCTTGCGCATTTCTATCGCGATTTTTTTTTTTTTTTTTCTCGCTTACTTGTCTCTTGGTGCCGTTTCGTAAAATAATTTTCTGGCATCGTGTCGACGGCATTTGTATTTTTTCAACGGCAGTAAATGGAATAATTGAAAATTCCAACTTATTTCTAGAATCATCTCACTGGGCAGATAACATTACTAACCTGCTCAATGTTACTAACACCGAACCTGCTAGGATCATATAAAATGTAGGGGCAAGACGGGCGGGATATCAGATAAGGAGACCGTTCTGTAGCAGATTTACCCGTAGCAGCCCCCACCCCCACCATATTTCTAGAATCATCTCACTGGGCAGATAACATTACTAACCTGCTCAATGTTACTAACACCGAACCTGCTAGGATCATATAAAATGTAGGGGCAAGACGGGCGGGATATCAGATAAGGAGACCGTTCTGTAGCAGATTTACCCGTAGCAGCCCCCACCCCCACCATATTTCGATAGGAAGCCAGGCTGGGCTACATTTGGACATGTTTATTACGTCTTGCGGGTTTAGCCTAGCTCCTTTCCAGACCCTCCGCTGTACTCCCTTCATATATCCCTCTTATCCCCTCCCTTAACCTAAACCCATCCCTTTCTCTGTATTTAGCACCACATCCTATATTCAGATATATTTATAAATAAAATCCTAAGAGGGTAAACTGTCTGTACAGTGGGTGGATACTTTTGGAAAACTATTTCGGTTTTATCCGTTTAACGAAACTGTTCACATCGAAGTATTATTGTACTATGGAAAAGTTACTGAATCATCATGTAATATATTTTCAACTTCTAAGTTGAGGAACGCGGATATATTGCGCAACTTGTAGTAAATAAATAAAACAAACTTATTTTTGAAATGTCTCTTCCACCAAAGATATTTACAAACTAAAGGTTTCGGCCTTACACCATCGTCTGGTCTAGTTCTGAACTACACTCTGCAAACTGACTTAGTTCATAACTAGACCTCACGATGATGTAAGCCGAAACCGGTTTTGTAAATATTTTTGGTGGAAGACAATATTTCAAAAAATAAGTTAAAACAAATTTAACATATTTTCATTTTTAACATTTCTTGATCTATATACGTACTTTCTTAAACATCGGAAGTATCGTAATCGTTCGAAAATCCGATTTTCCAACGGATTTTCTTGAAATGTTTTGATTAACCATTTTTGCGATTATGTTTGTTTGTGCATCTCTGTGTTTGTATGTGAAACTATGTGAGCGCTCTAACTCCAAAACGATTCTAGTTATGAACATGTCACTTTTGTTTACACCTCATTATAATTTGGCCAAAATCAGACGAAAATTGAGGCCACTTTACTTCGGAACTTTCTTATACCAATCTTTTACAGATCACTCCCCCCTTCTAAATGTTTTCAATTTGTCTTTACTGAATATATGAAAATAATTAGCGTCCGCTGTTTTATTTGTTTCATTGTACAGCGTGATTCTATGTAATTCAGAGTGATACATAGTTATGGCCCCATCAGATATGCATTAGTTTTTGTTTTTTTATTCTTTTTAAGAGAAAACTTCCAATAATAAAGGTATATTTTATAATTCGTTGCTGTGCGATACAATTAAAACATTTCTTTGAAATATTTCCATGTAAATTTGTTTTCCAGTCTCTGAGCCCGACTTTGGTCCTATTTCCAATCAGAGGACACATTAGCAATTGGAAATCTAATATATAACGCTAATAACCAAATTTTCGATAGGATTTTTTTTGGGCTAAATCAAGGAAACGTCTAAAAATATGTTTGAAAACGATATTTCTGGACAGTTTTCTGCATATATCTCGCAAACCAGGCGACCTACGAAAAATCTTATTTTATACAAAATGTGTCTTTCAGTTTTTTCTAAAACTTTTCCCAGGAGAGATTTTTGATTAGGTCATAAATAAAAGCGGTATCTTGTAAAATATACTTGGAGAACGAAGTAAAGTGGTCTCAATTTTCGTCCGATTTCGGCCAAAATCTAAACTAAGTCTTACTAATCAACTCTAACAAATGTGACTTGTTCATGTTTATAGCTACAATCGTTTCAACGTTAGAGCGCTCACAGTTTCCCAATCACACATACACACCCACAGACAGACATTATTGCAAAAATGGTCAAAACGTATACAGGAAACCTTGAAACATGAAAATCCGTTGTGAACTCCATCTCGGATTTTCGCACAATTACAATACATTATAATAAATATATAAGAAAGTAAAAATATGCTGAAAACGTGAAGAGCTGTCGGTCTGGAGTAGCTGTCGGTCTGAAGTAGCTGTCGGTCTGAAGTAGCTGTCGGTCTGAAGTAGCTGTCGGTCTGAAGTAGCTGTCGGTCTGAAGTAGCTGTCGGTCTGAAGTAGCTGTCGGTCTGGAGTAGCTGTCGGTCTGAAGTAGCTGTCGGTCTGAAATAGCTGTCGGTCTGAAGTAGCTGTCGGTCTGAAGTAGCTGTCGGTCTGAAGTAGCTGTCGGTCTGAAGTAGCTGTCGGTCTGAAGTAGCTGTCGGTCTGAAGTAGCTGTCGGTCTGAAGTAGCTGTCGGTCAGAAGTAGCTGTCAGTCTTAAGTAGCTGTCGGTCTGAAGTAGCTGTCGGTCTGAAGTAGCTGTCGGTCTGAAGTAGCTGTCGGTCTGAAGTAGCTGTCGGTCTGAAGTAGCTGTCGGTCTGAAATAGCTGTCGGTCTGAAGTAGCTGTCGGTCTGAAGTAGCTGTCGGTCTGGAGTAGCTGTCGGTCTGGAGTAGCTGTCGGTCTGGAGTAGCTGTCGGTCTGAAGTAGCTGTCGGTCTGAAGTAGCTGTCGCAGTTGTGTTGCGGTTGTAGACCGCATACAAAACCTTCATTTACGTCTGTCAGCCTGGTGGCTGTGATAGCCGTCCTAGCTTCATTTCACAAATGGGTGACTCCTGGAGGGTGACAGCTCCAAGGAAGCCGCTTGTTGTCCGCTCCGATGGATATCGTCACTTCTCTCGCTCTCTCTATCTCTCTCCATATCCCCTTCTCAGCAGTTAGAGACCATCAGATCAATTTCTGTCTGTCTCTATGTCGTAGAGGGGTAAACCCTAGCTTCTATTTTACATAATATGAGTAAAAATAATTGTATTGATAATAAAAAGATTAAAACATTAATTACAAATACTGCATACAATAAAAAAACACCTGTAGACAATAATACTATATTAAAAATATATTAATAGAAGATAATAAAATAACAATAAAAGTAACTTGATGAAGCGCCGCAAAAGAACGAACATTTATCGGTTGAAATTTCAAACAAAACGAACGAGATACATTTTTTTTTCTTTTAAAACAAAACATTGTATGAAAATTGTAACACCCAGAGTGTGCTTACTTTAGTGGACCTTACTTTAGTGGACCTTACTTTAGTGGACCTTACTTTAGTGCTGCTTACCAAATTTAAATAATTTAATTAAACAATAACTTTGACCTTTGCACCCAATAGGGTACAGTAGTACCTTCTTTGGGATGCTCAGTTCACATGTGTGCGTGCTATCAACGAACCTGAGGAAATTATATATGCAACTTTTTTTTTTAAGAATCGATTTTTCGATTGGATAAACAATTTTTGCATAATGGAAAGTTGTCATTTTAAGACAGTTTTCAGAATATGCTCTTTTCTCTATAAATTATATTTGAATCATCTTAATTAACTCGGTAATATAAGCGTTATCAGTTAAAATGAGTTAGGCCCCAAGTTAACTCAATTTTCGTCCATCTCCAGAGAATCTTGAAACAAGATCCTGATCGGTTCAAGAGTTTTGTGGGAACACATTAACAAACAAATGTTCAACATTTCACAAGTATATAAGACTGTTGTTTCAATTTTCTCTAAATCAAAATCAAAAGTATTTTCAGCATTATAAATTCTTCAAATATTTAGTTTACTTGGAAGTAATAATAAACTTATGAATGTTATGGACATTTGGACATATAAGTTAGTTATACACAACAAATTATGGACAAACACCACACGGCATTCCTAATAACTTATATTATACCCATAATTTATAATAATAATAAACTTATAAGAGACACTCAAACTGGCCATAAAAAATAAATGGCAAAAGCAATGGGAGGAGTGCAATACTTTCTGAAGTCGGTTAACCTCGAATCGACACTGCTGATGTAACTCCGTCACTAGAAGTTACGTATGTACCTACATGTTATACGTTACTACATGTTATATATAAGTAACATATATATGTTATATATGTATATATATATGTAAAATAATTGAAGTAAATCTTTTGGAAACTTCTCGGAAACCTTTCTAAAGCACTATCTTGGCTACACTATAGGATATTCAAGGTGCCTTGCCAATAGTTGTGTAGCCACTATTTCCCTATACATGTCGACATAGGACCCAGACTCGGTGGAGTGGAGAGGAGCCTCTAGTTAGCCTGTGATTGGGACCTAGTCGCTAGGGCTGAGGCAATGTTGCGGAAGCTCTCATGGTCTCTATATACTTTTTTACGGCCCCTGGCTGTATTTTCGCACTAGACTGGTGTGACGGGGGTCTAAAACAATCTGAGATAGAAAGGACTGGTCCTGGTGGATACTATTTGAACGGGTGCCAGCCAGGGAGGGAGCCTATCTCTGCCTTTTCGCTACATTTAGCTTGGTCGAGTTTCGCTCCTGTTATCTCCTCGGTGCCATCTAATGGGACAGCTCATCCCATTCTTCTTCACGACTCTGGCTGTGGTCGCCTCCTCTCAGCTATCAGCCCCACATGGAAAACCACTCCTAACTTCTCAGGGTTGCTTCATGAAGACTGATGAGGTTATTATGAAACGTCTGAAGACAGTTTCTGCTTTGTAGCTAGCTCCCTCCCGGCCTCTCCGCCAGCACAACTCATCACGGATCCTACATTAATATTGTCAAAACTTTACGCGGGATTTAATTAATTTTACAGAATTAAACCATATTCGACCGTCAGAAACTATATAAACCGGAGTAGGACATGAGTTGTGACATTTCAGCAAATATTTCCAACATCGAACGAATACAGATATTTCAATTCAAAACGCTCCCACTGATCACCATACATCGAGATTCTCAGTGTGACATTCTTATGCCTTTATGAAATTAATGTGGGGAGAGTGTTCTGTACAAAAATGGTTGGTATAAAAAAATTCTTGTATTCTCATCACATATCCATATTTTAAAATTTTCTCTATATATTTTTTAAAAATTATTTTCTATGCGTCACAATTTAACATTATTTTGAAATATTTCCTATGGAAATTCATTTTACATTCTTTGGGGCGCTATAACTTTGTTGCTGTTGGTCCTATCCCAAAACTGAGGAGACATTGTAAATGTAATAAGGATCATTTCGCTAAGATTAACATTTTCTCTAGGATCAACTGTTTTTGAATAAATCAAGCAGTAAGGAAAAAAGTGGGTTTCAAAACGACATTTTAAGGAAGGTTTTCGGGATTTATCTTGCAAAATAAGTGACCGAAAAAAGTATTAAATATAAATTGTTCTGATAGCTCAATGGTATGCCTGCTTGCTTACTAAGCTCAAGATCGTGGACTCAAAACCCGGTGAGGCTCTTAGATTTTTTATCTGGGAGGTGAAGAACCTTGAGCATGCCGTCCGATGAGACGTTAAGCGATGGTCCCGAGCCTGTGCGATGTCAGGTACTCGTTAAAGAACCCTACCCTAGGTGAATACACCTACAGGACTGCCACAGTAGAGTCGGGCACATGTCTACCAGAGTAACGAAAGAGCACTATGGTAGTAGCGATAAGACCTCATAGTTAAAGCCCGGGCATGAGTCAGTTTTATTTTGACACTATTATGTGAAAGATTTTTCATTACCTAGGTAATAAATATAAGTGGTATGTTATGAAATGTCCGATTTCGTTCAAAATCAAATGAAATCTGAATTATCACATGTGACTTATTCATTCCAAATTTCAAGTTCATAGCTGCAACCTGTAGATAGCTTGAGCTGAGCAGACGTCACTCGAATAAATGACAAATTTTATTATCACTTATAATCACACTCATTATTCTTGATGCTTTTGCGTAATAATAAGCTACCTATTAATTTGTCATTCATGAGTCACTCACTAATCATGGGTGACCCATCACTCATGATTAGTTTGTTTCTTATGTATCATGTATTATTATTCACTCAATTTTTCGCAGTTCAGTGAAATAAAATTACCATGCAACATTTATTTATTATATATATATATATTTAAATATAATTTAAAGGGGCAATAAGTAATGATTCTACCCCCTCTTCAATATTTTTGGGAGGTTGTGTGCTAATTGTTTTGATGTGAGTGCATGTATTTCTGGATTTTGATGAAATGTCTAAAAAAATCTTGTCTAGAGATTATATACAGTGTCTTGTCTTGAGTGTGTCCATGATTTCCTAATGTAGGAGACATTTTGACTGCAAAATCCTGAATATGTTACAAATGAAAGATCCTTGTGTGTTCAGATTGGTTTGAGTTTACGAGTGTTGTAAGTGCCGGTTGAGATCGGTATGAAGGATGCTTATGTTCTGTACACAAACATCTCCTCCGTGAGTGTGCCAGCCTTAACAGTTTCGTTTTTCAATAATTTTCGTCTGTTCAGAAGGGCTTCAATCTAGTGTGAGATGTGTACTGGGTTTCATGTCAGTCTTCTGTACAAAGCTAGTCCAGGGTATCGTACCATATTAATTCGGGAGGCATATTTCCTCGCGAAATGTGTAAAATTCAATTTTCAATGAATCCATGAGGGATGATAATGCCTACTCTGTAGATAGCCCGTCGCTGATAATTACAGCAGTTGACATCCCATTTCACTCAGGACGTAAATATCTTTTATTATGCAATTAAGGGGCCCATAAATCTGTCAGACATTTGATCTGATCCGAAGCTGTTAAAACGTTGTTTCAAATGAACCGGCTTTCCCTCCGTCGTGTGAAAGAAATATTCGAAACTTAGGGCAAATTGGATAAAAGAGTCTTCTTTGTTGATGATTATAAAATTTACAAATTACGATGTAATTTTAATGTGCGATTTCTGATGAATTGGTTCCATAAAACGAAGATGTTTTATCAAGTTAGTGAGGATCCTGAACTGAGTCTAAGTAAATAAGCTTTTAATGAACCGGCCTTTCTTCAATTTTCTTTTAATTTAAACTAAATTGCGTATCCATTGTCGAGGAAATCTACATGGAAAAGCTTTTTGAAAAATATGGTTTCTACACAGTTGTAGAATTTTTTTTTAGTCATTGTTACCAATTTCTTGAATTTTACGTAAAATTTGATTTTTATGTTAGAAAGCTTCCTGATGTAGATGTCCAAAATACATTTATTGAAATGAAACAATAAAAAATGATAATTTGGTTTGGTTCCCCTTCCAGATACCAAGCGACTATTTATTAGTAGTAGTTATTTTAGTTTAACTCGGTGACACTAGAAAGCGCCATCCGATAGCCTTCAAATTCTGGTTTGCCTAACTACATGTTTCTAGGAGATTTTTGTCACTCATAATAGGCCTAATGGAGATATTGGAACTGTTAATTATCAAATGCATATTTACCGATGAAGAGTTCAATATATTTACGTTGGTAATCCTGGAGCCTGTTTCCGTTCCAGTGATAACAAAAGATGAGGAAAAAATATTGTCTCATTACTTTACAGTTACTGATCAGCAAATTACTAATAATTTTAACAATGAAAACGTTACATGGACTTATTCCAAAAAAAAACATTACATTACTAAAATCAAAAACAGAACTAAATATTAAACAAGAACTATATATGACTGAACAAAATTACATCACGAGCTTCGCAGAAATTCTAGAAAAATATAAAGAAAAACTTACGTTTAACAAACTATATGGGAGTACTTTTGGTATAATTGACATCTTCAGCCACGACTTAACAATGGATTTTTTTAAAAAGAACTTTAAAATATATTAAATGAACATAAACATTGCTATGCCTAACTACAAAAAATGTATTGCACTAAGATAGAATAATTTTCCTACAACAGAAATTAATTCACTTCAAAATAATTAGTCAACTTTAAAATGGATAGTTTACACTTTAAAATGATTAGTTTTAACTTTAACTTTGCACATTTTCTTCTGAATCACTGTAAGACACGTCAGAACAGTGATTCAGAAAATACTGCCAGGAAAAAAAAAAAAACACTAATTATTAGAATTTAACAAAAGAAAGAAGAATTCTTGTGTCCGAAAGAAGCAGAAGATTTTGCGTGCAATCTCCATCACAGTGGAAAAAGTGTACTTCTCACAAAGGATTGGAAGGAGTTGAAAGTCAGTTACAGATGCAAACGTGGTGTTTATCGTAAACAAGAATGTAACTTGAGGCTTGCAAAGTTAAAGTTTAAACTAATCATTTTAAAGTGCAAACTATCCATTTTAAAGTTGACTGTTATTGTATTGAAGTGAAATAATTTTTTGTGTAGTTATCGAGACAAAGATGAAATACTCTTTTTTAAAGAGCAGTTTATATTCCTCCTTAACAAATACAGATTAGTATCAGAAATTCTAGAAGTTTGTTTTTATCGATTCTACTCATTGTAAGAAAATGAAAATGCACGATTAAATAAATTTGATAACTTGTTTGTATTTAATTTTTATTTAACGTCGCATGGACTTCAGGGTCATTTGCGACGACTATTGTGTCTGCATGTCCTCGTGGAGTTTTGCGTCTTTAAGGAAGTGGATGAGTTGTATTCATAGTTGGATATTTGGAGTAGTTTTTTCATGTCAGTCGGTAGTTTATATTTGTTTCTTAATGTGGTGTAATTTGTGCAGTCAGTCAGTATATGTTGTACTGTGAGCTCTGTGTTGGCTGCAGGAGCATGTCGGCTGTTCAAGTCCAACAAGTAGGTAGGAATGTATCAGTTTCCTATGTCCCAGTCTTAGTCTTGTGATGATCACCGTGTCTCGTCTGTTCATGGTGCTTGGAGGTTTCCACGGCTTGTTGTCTTCCATCTGTGTCCATTCATTGTTCCAGTTTGTTCAGTGTATTTAATGTTGAACCATGTTGAGGGAACAAATATTACTTATTCAAATATTCGAGACACGGGAGCCTAGCACATTTTTTTTAAAATGCATTTTTCAATAATTAATAATCAGTGCAAGCTAATGATATACTGCATTGGGATAGAATGAAACACCTAATTTGTACATGGGGTGAGGGGGGGGGGAGCAGACTCAAAGGCAAACATTGGAGGTAATATGTAAACGAGGCGGTCGGGGCGGGTATGAATAAATGAATGAGATGGCTCGGCTGTGTTGTGTGTGCTAAAGTTCATTAGGGAGTAATTAGTTAGGATTGGTGATAGCATTGAAGCTTCAGACACTGCCTACCATGAGCGCTGTTGTATATATCTATGCAGTCCAGAGGAACACATTTGGAGATAGGAGAACCACAGGGAGGAAGTCGAAGATGTACCTGGGGGAGGATTCTAGGATGTTGGGGGTGTTCCTGAGTCTCAATAAGAGCGAGATTCGGCATCTAACAAGAATCATCAAAGGGCACGGTCCATTCAACAGACACACATTATAGGAGTTGAAAGACAGTCCCACCTGTGACAGATGTGGAGAGAAGAAGACTAGACGGCAGATCGCTTTCTGAGAGATGAAATATTGGTATCTTATTAGATCCAGGTAAGACATGGTAAGGGGGAAACTCAGCGCTTCCAGGGATGAGAGCTCAAGTCCCTAGGTGCATATCAGGCTGGGTGGGTTACTCCAGTACATATGTCATTAGTTAGAATTGGTAATAGCATTGGAGCTTCAGACATTACCTACCAGGAGTGCTGTTGTATCATTCCAGAGGTACATACACTGCTGCCTGTGTTTGTACCTTTAGAAATGATGCTTTGATGATACTGCTGGTACTAAGCATTAGTGTTCTGGCTTGTCCCACTACCCTCTGTGACCTATTGCATCTAACTGCATACAATTTCACCCTAAGGTAGTTCAAACTTTGACGGCCTGAATAAAGGACCCATTCATTAAAAAAAATCAAGTGGACATCTTAATCTTTCCCCCAGACTTTGAACCGCCACAGGAAAAAAGAAGGTATTAGACTGTATCATTGTCTTATCGACCGATAATATACAGTATAGAAGAAGTTTGACGACCTCGATTATCCGAATATTCAGTTGTTTATAGGCACATTAAATACATTTTTTGAAAGCCGCCCGGTTTTGGAAATACATGTCTTGAAATTACATATCGAAACCCATTGTTTTAGATGTTTATTGTATATACTCGAAAAACTGTTAATCCTATCGAAAAATTGGTCTTTTCAAAAAACGTTTTTTAGTAAATTTCTAAACATCAGAATGCCTTAAAATTTAAGATAGGACCAATACAATCCTTATACACTCTAAAACTAAAAAAATAGTTCAAAGTAATATTTAATTAAATTGTACTTTGCAACTACTTCATAGTGATAATTATCAAATATTACAGATTATATTATTTTCCAAATTATCAATAATAAAAAAATATATGTGATGTAGCCATTACAGGACGTTCTTATACGCTTATAGACGGCTCTCTCCACCGCCTCCTTCTCTAAACAATGGTCACACTGACATTACCGCAAGTCATGTTTTTCTTATACCCAGTAAAGCTAGTATGAAATCATTTTGAGAAGGGGGAAGAGGAGAGAGAGTGATCTGTCATATATATTGTTTTATTAATTATTATTTGGAAAATAATTAGTAATTATATTTATAGAGATAGAGAAGGATTGTCTCATGATTCTTCAGCAGTTTTGAAAATTGGTTCTCCATATACGATGCAGTTACTGCAATTCTTGCTGAATATCGATTTATATAATAAAATATAATAGGAGGTGGGTACTCTCCCCCTTCTGCTGCTCTTGAAGTGACAGGGAGAGAACCTCGATGTAGAGGAGTACGGAGCGTTACCAGGGGCTGCTGCTCTCTGTGCTCTGAAAGTCAGAGCAGTCAGGAGAGATCGCCGCGCTGAAGATGCCCCCACCGAGCGAATATCCAGGTTGTGCAGACGCTAATGACCTCAGTCTCAATGCGCCAAAGTTTAAAAAAAAAAAATGATATTTATATAATTAACTTTATGGAGTAGTTGCATTTTTGAAATGCAAGTAAATGAGACATAAAGAATATTCTCATGTTAAACGAGAATACGACTAATATTATGGTCTAGTCAATATGGTCATTTAACACGGTAATATTATGGTTTACTTCGTTATACCCACTACAGTTTTACGGTTCACTCCCCTCTCCTCTTTCCCTATCTCCTCTCCCTCTCAAATTCATTTCTCCTCCTTTTCAAACTAGCAATTGGAACTAGAAAACCCATTGATGCCAAAACTTTCATATTTTTTTTTCAAAAAATATTTAGTTTCACTCAATAGCAATTTGCTTATTTCTTTAAAATGTTCATAAGTAAAAAAAAAAAAAAAACTGAAAATTAAAAAAAATATATTTAAACAAATAAGAAAAATGAGATATTTCAGAAATGAATTAATTAGAGATAAGTTGATATAAAATGAAAAGTGTTGAGCTAGAAGGGCCCGTTAATGCAGCAGCCAGGGCTCTCAATTCTGTTTGGCCCGCTATAAATATTTCATTAGGCTCTTTTAAAGAGCTCTCCTCTCTTCTATTAATTATTAAAGTCATCTGGTTGGTGTTTTCTTAATTTATTTATATCTCTGATGATATTTACCTGACAACGAAAGGGGGGGTCATCCTTTGAGGAATCTGTGAGGTTGGTGCTCTGAGAGACCGATATGGCGGCGGGAAATATTCTTAGTATTCACTGGTATGACCGGAGTAACACCCATAAATTTTTGGAAGAATCGGCCGAAGGAAAGGGGGGGTTGAGAGGGGGATCAACTCATCTACATGAA
The DNA here is from genome assembly GCA_963662175.1 of Aradus depressus. Classification (NCBI taxonomy): domain Eukaryota; kingdom Metazoa; phylum Arthropoda; class Insecta; order Hemiptera; family Aradidae; genus Aradus; species Aradus depressus. The sequence continues at coordinate 53,644,695 of OY759217.1, read as the reverse complement.
ATTTCATTTTTAAAATTCAAAACGCCATGAACATGGTATCTATTAATTTTCCGCGAAAACAGCCGACGGGAAGGGGTGCATCAGAGGAGGGGAGTTCGACTCATAAACCCTAATAGCAGCCGATTTTAATTAACGTATCGACACAAAGTTTAGTATGAAGATTCATGATATTTAGCTCAAACGGTCGATTGGTTTTGGAGGGAGAGCGAATACGTAATAGATTAATTCGTTCTGGGGAAGTACATTGCGGGTGATTCACCGACATTACAGGTTTTGCTAGAAGGCAAAATGCAGTTACTCGAGAGCAACGCTGGGTAATATGCTAATTGGAAATACATTTCGAATTATGTTGGCATTTATACAAATGCATTGATGATACATGGAGAGTGGGAATGGGGAGGCCATTAGAAGGAAGTTAGGCTGGTTATGGGGCACATGGCACATAGCACATGACGCATATGGCAATATGTAGCCAGCCTGTGTTAGCATATATATTGTGAAGCTAGCCATGTGCTCCCAGCTGCACACTAACCTTCCCATTCCTATCCTAACTACACAAAGAGTATAACAGGACCCCCCCCCCCCCCCCCCCCCCCCCCCCTCACTCTTCCATTGAACAAGTTATGGCATCGGTAAACAATTCCATATTCAGTTCTCATACTTTCGATCACTCCGAGTCAAAAAATATAGCAAAAAAAGTCCACCTCCCCAGCTCAAATTAAGTGTTGACTCTCCCACCAAAACCAATCGACTGTGGGCGAAAAATATAGTCGAGTTTCTTTCTGAATCCTGAAACTCAATTTTGTGTCGATATATTCATTACATTGGCAGATATTGGGTTTTTTGTCCCCCCCCTGAGTTGAAAATCAATAGGTCCTTATTGGTTTCTGTAACACATATCAAATTTCTTGCCAATACATTCATTTTATTGGGAGCTTTACAAGTTTTATTTTATTTATTCATTTACTTTAAATGTTCTATCTGATGATGAGGCCAACCTCAAAAGACGGTTATAATTTCATAATAAAATCTGTGAGAGGTCAGATTACATTTTATTTTGCAACCTTTATAACAAAACTTTGTAGATAAAAAGCATGCTGAAGCAAGACCTACCTTGCTGAATAATTCAGTTGCACAATTCCCCACTAGAGTGCATAATCCTTAGCTGTAGATCCCAATAGGGACTGTCTGGTAATCTGTCTGACCATTATTCGAGGAGGTGCTGACTGTCTGACCTACATTTCCAGAGAAGTTTCCCATTTTCCAGGTCAATTTCCCTACCCGTCTTTAATGAATTGTATTCCAACGTTTTCTCCCCAACCGCCCCTGAGGGCATGGGGATGGTCTAAGGTAGAAGGGACTCTCAAGACTGCTCATTTCTGGTCAGACAGATCAGCTAACCGGCTCCTTGGGTTTCAGGCCTCTACCCTCTTCACCATCCTCCATTTTGGAGAAATCTACACAATTGTGATGCACTAATAAAAGTCTGCCAAATAACTGCACAAATCTAACTTACTTTTAATTATTTTTTGTCCTTAAAAAGTTCGATTTTCGAAAATTGTTGCAGATTAACTGTCTTTATAATCATTAGCCGATTTTGAATATATTTAATGAGTACTATCATATGATATAAACGGCATCCATCACCTCAATGAATATTTAATGAGTACTATCATATAATATAAACGGCATCCATCACCTCAATGAATATTTAATGAGTACTATCATATAATATAAACGGCATCCATCACCTCAATGAATATTTAATGAGTACTATCATATAATATAAACGGCATCCATCACCTCAATGAATATTCTCATCTTTGTCAAATTTGATTCCCCCCTTCCCTGCCCCCCAAGGTCCCCTATGAAGGGAGGGGAGTCTTCTGGGTCCACCCCGTAATTTGTTAGGTCACTTTTTTGCCCCCCCCCCCTTCCCCCCCCCCCCCCCCCCCCCCCAAATAGTACGTCCCTGACCCACTGTGTTATGATGGAGAAATGTCAGTTTGGGTGTGGAGTGAAGGGAGGCTGGATGTTTGCCATGGGCCTCCCTATAAGAGAGGGTGTCTATCTAGTTGCTGGGCCCAGTCCTCCTTTCAGAGAGCCCACTCTGTATAAATCTGTTTGTTAGGACAGTTGTTGTTCCACCCTGGGGCCCTTTCAACCTGAATTAATAAAATCATCCCAAAGGGCCCGTCTCTCTCCCTAATTCTTCTTTACCACCAACTTTATATTCTTTGTCACGGGTTCTCTGCCAGCAGTTTGCCAATATAACACATGTTATGTGTGAGCAAAGTATATCGTAATTATTCCTAACGTCAATTCAATTCGAGGACAACAAAAATTGATAAACAGTAGTCGGTGAATCACCGACAATGTACTTCTCCAGACCGAAATAATCTCCCCCTCCAAACCTAGTCGACCGTTCGCACTAATATCAAGGCCCTAAGGTTTTTTTATGTGGGTGTTAAAAAAATCTTGAGCATGCCTTCCTTCGGATAGGACTCCCACAGTAGAGTCGGGCTCAGGTCCTCCAGAGCGACGACTTTCGTCGTTCTGCTTGTAAGCGATATAACCTCGCAGTTAAAGCCCGGTCATGAGTCTCAATAACTATTCATTTTAATGGAAGTAATGATGTTCGTGGACACACACACATAGATCCGATAGGACATTGTTTTTTCATTTTTTGAATGTGGGACCGTGGAAACATGAAAGCTAAGTGTGAATTGATAGTTGGTTTAGCAAATTGCAAACAGAGTATGGATTGGAGGTGGGTAATCTAATAAAAGCTGAGTGTGGTGTGTTGGTACTTTGAGTGGGTGGCTCTGACGGGAGCAAGTGTCCTGTTAATTCAGAGGGACTGCTCCCCCCCCCCCCCCCCCCCCCCCATCCCCTCCCCCCCTCCTCCCAAACTCTTCCTATAAAAGTTATATCATCAGTGTTTCCAATTTCGTTCCAAATACTTCCTCCCTCCACTGTCATCATCTCACCCCCCTCACCAATTCCAATTTTATCATTCCCAGTCTCTTCCTCCCTTTTTCTACAAAACACACCACTCAACACATTGGCGCCGACTTACAAACCCATTTGGGGGGGGGGGGGGGGGGGGCAATTTAATTATACCTAATTGGGTGAAAACCCAGAAATAGAAGGCCAAACCTGCTAATAGGTGAAAATCAAAGAACTTCTTTTATGTGAAGCTAGATAAGACTTATATTATTACTTATTATTTGAAAAAAAAAAAAAAAAGATTCTGACCTTCATAGTTTTATTATTATATACTAGCCGGCTTTCGAGGTTGCCCCAGCATCAGTCAACAAACTTTGAAAACTTCAACACCCCCGAAGCATAATACATGAGGCCAACTCGTTATTACACAATGTCCAAAAGTAGGAAGATATTATTAAAAGTGTAGAGGTAAAATTGGAAAGAAATTAATTTCAGTAACACTTTTCTGTTACATCAAATGAGATTCTGTATGAGATGCTACTATCGAAAATGTATACTAAATCTTTTTATATCTGTAAGAGGTAGGTATATAGAAATAAATATGTATATGAAAATGTCTAGCTATAATAATATTTAAGAAATATGGGAGAGGAAGGGGGGAGGTATGGTGGAAATAGGATTTGCCCTCTATGGGAGGGAGGGTTATTGGGCCGCCATATAAAATTGGAAAATGCCGGTTATCAAGGGAGCTAGGGTGCATAATTTTGTGCCATCATTTTGAGTTCTTCCCAGTTTCTTCCCTTTCCTCTTCGACAACACAAGAACCATTACTCGCCTTATCCCGTATCGATCTGGCGGGAGGGGGGTGGCACACACAGGAGGGGATCTTCCACAACTGGGACTCTTGTCTTTAGATCTCTAGGTTCGTAGTTTTTGTCGAAAGAAGGTTACATGATGTTGGTGAGAAAGATTTCGTATTTTTGGAGTTCCGTATGTTGGAGCGTCTACAAAAAATGAAACCCTGTTGTCGAATGTTTGACGTCTATTCCTCCTGATTTCTGGGACAGTTTTGAAGCTACATTATTGAAAATTTTCACAAGATTGAATGGGTGTAATTATGGGTTTGTTGACATTTTTCTTTTTGATTAATTGAAATATTATTTTGAAATAAATTATTGACGACACAATTAATCAATCAACTTATTACGATGTGTTTTTTATTATTGTATGAAAAACATGTTTAGATACTTATAATGGGAGTAGTTCCCGTATCGGCTATAATTGTAGAGCCATGGAGAAAGTAATATAATTCGTGCTGGGGAAGTAAATTGCTGGTGATTCACCGCCGCCTTTTTCTTCAAATGAACAGGACGGAAGGACGGCGAGGTTCTGGAGAGGACGCCAGGAGATATGGAATTTCTTTTTGGACGTCTGTGTTGGTTGGACGGGTAGGATGAGAAGTGCCTTCGCGATAGAGATGTGTTCTTTCTTCGCTAGGGCTGGTGGAGCCCGGGCTCCGGGCTCACTTGGCCCCTTATTATAAATTCAGAACGGGTTTTGACCCGTATGGGAGTCATGGTGAGAATAGTGATGAGAAAGTCGGGAGGGGGGCCGCAATGCGGCGGCGGCTACATCGCCCCCCCAACACACACACATGGCTGGGGTCACGTGGTGTTCCGACCCCCCATATTGTGTGCCCCCCCCCTAGTGGGGCAGACTCCCCCATTCTGCTAGATATCATATTCCAAGACATGCCACCTCCCATATCTTTCTCTTTCAATCGTTCGCCTCTTCTATCTATTGCACGTTCTTGCAAGAATACGTCGATGGTAATTTTTTTTTTCTTTGGTGTGGAGGGGCAATAGAGGGGCGACTAAGATCCTACAGACGGATTGCTGCTCAGTCTATCTATAGGTTGTTGCATCCACCACTGTCTCATCCTGCGCTGTTCGTGGTCGATCAGGTAATTAGTGCGAACTCTACATAGGGCTGATACAAGCTCAATCAGCACCACATCAATCTAACCTGAGAAGACGAAGATGGTCGCTTTGCATTAAAAAGTCCGGCTCAAAATAGTGCTTGCCAAGGAGAGGGCTTTGTGCTTGCCAAGGAGAGGGCTTTGTGCTTGCCAAGAAGAGGGCTTTGTGCTTGCCAAGAGGGCTCTTGAAAGGAAGCTGTAATACTTCACAATAGTTTCCTTCTTGATATTTGAAGACACGAATTGAATAAAATATCCTGAAATTCGAAATGAAATACTTTTAACAGTAAATTGTTTTCATTTATTTTCTTCATTATATCACTTCTGAAGCGGGGATGCGACATGTTTAAAATATTAATGTGGGTGGTACTCAACTCTCTCAGCAAACCTTTTTCTCCTCAGCTTAAAGCATATTAAGTATATTACTTTAATTATGTACATAACAACTTCATCAACTCGTGTCTTCATTTGTGAAACCACTGCAAGGACTTTGTAAAACTTCACAATAGGTTCCTCTCTGATCTTTGTACAACCCCTGCAAGAACTTTGTAAACATTTGTAATAGGTTCCTCTCTGATCTTTGTAAAACCACTGCAAGAACTTTCTTAAACTTCGTAATAGGTTCCTCTGATCTTCGTAATACCACTGCAAGAACTTTGTAAAACTTTGTAATAGCTTCCTCTCTGATCTTTGTAAAACCACTGCAAGAACTTTCCAAAACTTTTACATTCTCTTTGGCTCGAAGTGGGGTCTTTAGAGTCTTCGTGATATTGGGAAGAAAATTGAAGTGCTTCAAACGTTGAGTGAGCCTGGCTAGGTGTGAAGAAGAAGCGAGGCCTGGTGTAAATTGAAGCTGAACCCAGCCCATTGTGAAGGGAAAGGATCTACTTCTAAATGTAAATGTGGGGGGAGAGGGCTCGTTGAGAAAATATCCTTCTTTGAGGACTGTGAAGAGGTCGGGCCCTCGGCAGCTAAAAGGACCCACCGTCTCAGTCCCAACAAAGAAAGGAACAAAAGAGGTTTATTTTAATGATGGTGACTGCATTAGCCAGGATTTAGTGGGGAGGGCAACAGAACTATAGTGAGAGGTGTCAGCGTCATAGATGCCAAGGGCACTTCGTAGCTGCACTTGCTCATTAAAATGGTCAAAGTCAATTCTTCTAACTGAGCTTATTTCTCAATCGGATGCTAAATCTGATCTTTGGGTAACTGAATCTATGTTGTTTTTCAGTAGAAGATCCGATCGGCTACTATTTCGCTGGAGTCCTAAGCTTTTCTTTGGAGTGTGCCCAGACATGTGGCTAACTATAAATCAACACATAAACTTCAAGAACATAAACTTCTTGAAGCTAGTGCATGTGATTAGCCAAGAATTCACAATGGGTGTCAGAAATACTCAATTCTGTACTGAACTGAACTCGAGTGGAGGAAATGTTCAAGGATTGAAGAGACGGTATATTAGGCCCTCATGGATCCATGAGGAAGGCTACTCTGGAGTGTGTGAACCACAGAGAAATCATCACTGAGTTGAATTGCGCCTTTTAAGTACTCTCAGGCATTCCAATGTACTCCAGGCTTCGAAGGAAAGTACGACAGCGGCTTTCGCAAAGGTAAATCTACGATCGATCCTTCGGCACATTCTGGAGAAATCCTTCGATTCCGAGACTATGGTGAGGAAGTCTCAGCTATGTTCAGCTGGAGGAACTGGGAGTGGCCAGGAAACTGATCCGACTGATGGTATAGCTGACCATATTTGACCTGACAGACACCCTGATGATAAAGAATGATATGAGGTAGGGTGACCTGTCTCCTGTTGAATGTAGCACTGGAGAAGATGGCATCGTACTCAGGTATCATCATCTTTAACAAGTCTATGTAGATGTTGACATCATAGCCCGATCTGAGCCAGTCTTAAGATGCTCTTTTATGGCTCCTGAAGTGGCGGCATGGAAAATGTAGTCAATGAGGTCAAAACAATATATGGGGCAGGAGGAAGAAGAAGAGAAGGTATCTTTGGGGAAATGGTATTCCGCAGAACCTACGGTTCCATTTAGGAGCAGGATGTTAGCGCATCCGAAGGTTATCCGTTGCCAAAGTTATCGAATTGGATTAGAGTTGCCAGACTCGGTTGGGTTGGACACGGATGGGAGGACCTTGTGGAAACTGGTCCTCATTCATTGGAGTGTATTTAATTGATTGGCTGAAGACAGACAGACAGAAACTGCAGTTTCGATCCTTGGCCAAAAGTGCTTTAGAAAAGATGAATGACTAGGATAAGTGATAATTTCGAAAAAACAGAATCGATCCATAGCAATCATTTCAAATCACAAACAAACGTCGACTCGGTGACAATTTAATAAATGTCATTGTTTTTGGATGTGCTGTTTGGGGGGGAGGGGGGTTTCAACTGAGGTGCTTTTGTCGATGATTTACCACTCCAACTCAACAACCGTGCTATATATTTCAGTGACAAAACAATACATAATTCTGTGTCACCCCAGTACAAAATATATAAATCTCTTTTGGAAGATAAAATTCAGAAGTGGAATTTTTAGACAAATCATTTTCCAGGACAAACAAAAGGGAGGGGGCGCTTTCTGCTGTCAAAACGATTCCACTTCTGGAGATAAATCTATATTAATGAAACTTTATTGATGTGTTTGTAGATCCTGACTATTGATGCACCATTATGTATGCATCCCACTCCGGCGGAGAAAATTCGCTCTAGTTAAAACATATCTCTCTCTTTGTAAGTTGTTAACGTGGTTTGTGTAAATTGGTAATGACACTATATCAGGTTCGTTGAGAGACAGCAAAGAAAACAGGCGCAGATAAGAGCTAGCTATACACCATTGCAGAATACACAAGGGTCGACTACTGAAAAAAATTCTCGTTGAAGGAAGTTAAACTGAGCATGCAAAATGTATGACTCCCATAGCGGGACCACATCCACCTGTGTGACGAAAGAGCGCTCTGTTCGACGACTTTAGAGTAGAGCCAGGGGATGAGTCACAAAAACAAACAAACGACAAGAATACTTTTTTCAAGAATAAAGCAGTGCAGCCATATATTTTAAAAATTGTGGACCTGCGACATTACACTTAGGTTTAATTGGCTAATAATGAAGGTTACTGATGGTCTATTTAAAAATAGTGGACCTGCTACATTACACTTACGTTTAATTGGCTAATAATGAATGTTACTGATGGTCCATTTAAAAATTGTGGACCTGCGACATTACACTTAGGTTTAATTGGCTAATAGTGAATGTTACTGATGGTCTATTTAAAAATAGCGGACCTGCGACATTACACTTAGGTTTAATTGGCTAATAGTGAATGTTACTGATGGTCCATTTAAAAATAGTGGACCTGCGACATTACATTTAGGTTTAATTGGCTAATAGTGAATGTTACTGATGGTCTAGTTAAAAATAGTGGACCTGCGACATTACACTTAGGCTAATAATAAATGCTATTGAGGATCCATTTTGTTCTCCTTGTCCACGAACCGAGTCTAGTAGACTGACTGGGATAAAACGTCACCAGAGCATCTATCTCATAGTTGTCTTTGAGATCCTATTTTTTCTGCATTACCAAAACGACGAATGCAGTTTGAGGAATGGAGCCCAGGCTAACTTCTGCATGATGTCTGCTACCAACCAAACTTTCTTTTTTCATTCAAAAAGAAAATGAAACTCCAACGCTCTTCATTCAGCCCAATTAACTGCGAATTTAAGTTACTTTCCGGACAGATAATTATTACCCTCCATTGTTCTTTGTCTGAAGTTTTGGAAGGGGCTATCTTCCTCATGGCTACGCCATCTTCTGCTTCTCAACACGGTTTTCCTTTTAATCACCAGACTTTCCTTTATCTTCTCTAAACTTGCTCTTCTTCTTAGTTCTATAATCTCTTCCTTTGCTCCCCCCCGCCCCCATCACCCAGTTGTTCTCTTTCAAATTGGAGCAAGTACAAAAGGAATAGAGAAAAAAAATAAATAAAAAAATGCGATAAAAAAGAAGAAAATTTAGAGGAAATGTTAGGAAACTTTTTAAATCAGTTCTGTCTCTCTTTTTGTTTCCTCTTATAAAAATATTTTTATTTAATTCTTTTTTTCTTGTTTTTATTCCGGAAAATTTTTATAATCGAACAGACCCGATAACTCAGTTTCCAATTTTTTTTCTTGTATAAAGCAAAAGTTTCAAGCTTCTATAATTTGTAAAACTCCTTCTTGAGACCTGATTAACTGTGGAGTTGGTAGACTTAGGAGGGAATATTCAATGACCTGGTCAGATACCTGGAGGAAGACTTAGGAGGGAATACTCGGGGGGGGGGACCAGAGAGACTCTCCAGTCTTGGTCAACAAGTTGAATGCGGAGTAGTCCCTGAGAAGACAAACTGGAATAAGTCATATCCGAGGCTGGAATTTTATATGTTAGCGGCAGAAGCCTAATTCCCTAATTGTTTTAGGAAATTCTATACAAGAGCCTATAACAAAATTAACTATCTCAGAGAGCTTAACAACCAGGTGGTCTAAAGGGACTTACGTCTTTATGGAGTTAAGGGACTTACGTCTTTAAGGAGTTAAGTGTCTTAAAGGGCTTGTGTCTTATCCTTGTGTTATAGGCTCTTCTAGAATTCCCTGAATTCGGCTTTTGACAACATACACACAAGTGGCTCTCTTCTTCCCCCCTCACTCTCTCCTTCCCCCAAAATCAATATCATTATGACAAACATTTTGCAAAAGAAACTCTCAGATCGGCGAATTTTAGAAGAAATTATCGTAAAACGCTCTGCCGCCATGCGGAAAACTATTTTTCTTTACGTATTGAGGGCAGCACGTTCAGAATCTGACCTTATATCGGGGACTTTTCTGATTTTCCGGCCGCATCACCAGACTGTCGATTAATGGGAAGTGATTTATTCTGAATTCTGACCAAAATTAGATGCTTATCCTCGTCAAGCGAAGATCTGGCCCACTTTGTTTACCCACTTCAAGCGATGATCTGGCCCACTTTCTTGTGGAATGCCACATTGTATACTGTTCCAACCCCCCTGGATCAATATTTTGTAGCGCCCCAAAGAATCCATTCAAGACAAGAGGGGGGTGAGAGAGTGATCTCTACAAATGTGGTTGGTATAAGAAAGGCATATAATGACTTCGTTATATATTTTTATTTAGTTGTACTTCTGAAACAGTTTCATGTACATTATTCTTATATTGTCTTTATTCTATATTTCCAGTAGCTTGATCCGATCCTGGAGTTGCCTAAGATATGGTTAGTTCCTATTGAAACGTGCAAATCCAAACTTAAATAGAACGTGTATAAAACATTTATTGAATTCTGAAGTTTTGTTTTTATTTCTGTAAGTCTTGTCAGGAGGATGTTATATTAATTAATTGAAGTGGGGGTAAGGGATAACAATTTGTCAGTGAATCACCGTCAATGTACTTCCCATGCGCCAATTCATCAAATAAGTTTTCACTCTCTCTAAAAGCAATCTGTTAAACCGCTCCCTAATCCCCCCTTTTCTTTGGCCAACTTGGCTGAAAGTCAGTGGTGTCAAGCTATGTGTATCTGTGAACAAGAAATGAATGGATCGACATGAAATTGTATATGTGTTTCCAGATTATGGAGTTCTAGAAACACAGAAAATTTAGGTGTCCCAATTCCTCCCCTATTCCAAGGAACTAACTCCACCCTAGACCAAATTCCACCCCAGTGGGATGTCCTATATATTTTTTAGAAGGTTGGATTCTATATAATTTAAATAAAAGACAGTTCTTGTGTTTTCTTGGCCCACTTAAATACTGTTTTATTGTGAATTGATTTTACTTGCATGTTTCCGTTAAGAAATGGAAGCCACACGATGGAGTTGAGATATTCTGTCACATTCTGATTGCCCCTCCCTCAAAATGTAAGTTTTCCTGATAACCGTTGTGCATGTGTTTGTCGATATGTCGATTTTTTTTTTTTTTTTTTCATTCAATGATATATACAAAAATGCACCGATTTGAATATGTTCCTTTTTGCAAAATGTTGAACTGGAAGGAAGGTCTGTTGACTGCGGTGACAATCGTATCAGCTGTTATTGAGCTATGCGCATTTTGGCAGTTATTTTTGTATCTGTAACAATATCGTCGTAGTTAGATATAAGGACTTTTTGGCAAATTCCACCGAAATCGGTCAACAATCCACCCATATACTATCCACCATTTTATACTTAAAAGATATATTTCACAATCAGTTTTTCCTACCTATTATTCATTTTTCATTATGAAAATTATTTTGGACAGTTTAATTAAGTTAATTGTTTATTGAACAGTTTGTTTCATTTATTTACTTTTTAAATTGTTGAATTTAAAAAAAGATGTTAATCAGACTCCCTGAAGATGAGGCAACCTAGAAAGTCGGCTAGCTTATATTAATAAACTGTATGAGAGATCGACTACATTCTTATATATCTTCTAAGAGGCCGCCGGTAACTCAGAAATAGAGTGCTTGCCTACTGAGATCAAGATCGCGGGTTTGAAGCACAGCCAAGGCCCTTCCTCCCTGAGCACCCCGTCCTCAGCTGTATGATATCAGGTACTCGTTAAAGACTAGGCAACTAAACCTGGGTTGGCAAAATTTAAGACTCCCACGATAGAGTCGGGCTAATATCTACCAAACAACTCAGTGCGCACTCTGGTAGTTGGCGATATGTCCTCAAAGCCCGGACATGAGTCACAATTACTGACTGACTAAGAAAGACATCTATTGACTTTTAGAGAAATCATGCAATAGGAAAAGGTCACATAACTCAAGAGACATTTTGAGACATTTGCCTTCCAATTTGTTCAAAAATTGGTTTGATACTACTTTTCTGGACATTAAATCTTCTCCGAAGGTTTTTTTATCTGGGATGTCATTAAATCTTGAGCACCGTCTTTCATCATTCATCATTAAGCCATGGTCCCGAGCCTGTACGATGTCAGGTATTCGTTAAAGTCCCCTATCCTAGGTGAATACAAATTTAGGGTAGGCAAAATTAGGTCTCCCATAATAGAGAGTCGGGCCCATGTCTATTAGAGCGACGAAAGAGTGCTCTGGTAGTAGGCGATATGACCTCGTAGTTAAAGCCCAGTCACAATAATTAAGTAACCTCTCCGAAGATGGCCAATATAGCACATCCTTCGAAAGCTCTTCAAATGTTCTACACAAAACAAACAAAGCTCCTTTCATTGCTTACACTGCGTAGAGCGGGGATACCGCGAAAGTAACACTGAATCGTCACGATTGTATATGAGTAATCAAAACAAGTTTCAGATAAAAGTTGTTTTGCTGTATTTGTATCTTAGAAATGATGTGCAACTCGGCCCCCGTTAACACTGGACATTCTTAAGATAACCACCCATTAAAATATCCCGTTTCCGAAAGAGGATCCGAACCCCCCAATTTTTTTAATGTAATTCATCCTTCGAATGGTTATTTTATGGGCTCTTAGAAACAGAAAGAGGTTACTTCATTTGTGAACTAGAGAGAGTGAAGGACACTCCGGTTCGGTGCCTCCGCTCCTCTGCTGTGTGGTCTTCTGGCGTCCGGGGCGGTTCGCTGCTCACTCAGGCACTTCATGACTATGGTGGCCCCATTTGTGAACTAGAGAGAGTGAAGGACACTCCGGTTCGGTGCCTCCGCTCCTCTGCTGCGTGGTCTTCTGGAGTCCGGGGCGGTTCGCTGCTCACTCAGGCACTTCATGACTATGGTGGTCCCATTCCTCTTCAGGGGCATTCCTCATCCCAATCTTTTTCATTGGAAAATTATTACTAATATATTTCAGTTTTACTTTCAATTTCATCTATCATGTAATTGTTTGCCTCTAGTTGCTTTGTCTTTAAACCAATTTGGCTGTGAAAAAAATTCATTTTTCGTGTATCAATCTACCCGTTCCGAAATTACAAATAATTCCCAATCTGGGGAAGCAGATTGGGAGGGATTCTCTAGTATCTTTATTTGTTCCTAAAATAAGAGGGCCAATTTGTTGGTTTCAATATTAAAATGAGGGAAAAAAACCCTTCTCCAGCCAAAATTGAGAGGGAGAGAGATCTTGAAATGGATTTTATTGGAATTAGTGTCTGGAACAACACCAACCCCCAACCCCTTCCCCTGGTCTCTTTACAAATGGCCTTCATCCTTTGGTATTTTTTCTAATGATATTCTGAGGAATGAAAAATATTTCAATGTACAACGGTCCTTCTTTTGTAAACGTTGAGAAGATTAGAGGAAGTATAGAATGGCCTCTTTCTCCTTAGGTACATACTTCTCTCTCTCTTCAATCTTTAATACAATATAAACAGGATAAATGGGAGTAATAACCAGTTCGGAAAATAAAAATAAATTGCTCTCGCAAGTACCTTTTATTAATAAAACAAATTATAGTTCAGCTGATTGTTACTATGTGTATGAGTGGAAAATGAGAAGCAACAGGGAGCTGAGGGACAAAAGCGGACCGTAGTAGCAGACATAAGGTCAGATGGCCTGCGATGAGCTGAGCATGTGGCAAGAGGCTGATCGCATACGCCAGAACACGAGGAAGACCTCGACTGAAGAAGAAACAGGGAGCTGAGGGACAATAGCCGAACGTAGTAGCAGACATGAGGTCAGGGGGCCTGCGGTGGGCTGAGCATGTGGCAAGAGGCGGATCGCATACACCAGATCACGAGGAAGACCTCGACTGAAGAAGAAACAGGGAGCTGAGGAATATTAGCCGAACGTAGTAGCAGACATGAGGTCAGGGGGCCTGCGGTGGGCTGAGCATGTGGCAAGAAGCGAATCGCATTGGCCAGATCACGAGGAAGACCTCGACTGAAGAAGAAACAGGGAGCTGAGGAATATTAGCCGAACGTAGTAGCAGACATGAGGTCATGTTTATCTCCAGTATTTCCAACTTTAGCGAAAAAATGTGATTTACCTGCTTAAAGTTACTTTCTAACTGGAAAACGCCCGGGTAACCTGCTGCAGAGAGAGTTTGCTGTATAGAGTATAGAAAGTATGTTTCGTGTACATTCAGACCTTGAAAGTTCTTGTTGAACTCTGATTTGAGGAAGAAGAACATGGGCTTCTTGTGGTAAATTTTGAGGAAGGAAAAGTGACCAAGTTTGTCTAACAGCGACGTTAGATCATAAATAATGTGTTTGTTTTGTAACAACAATGTAACAACAATTCCATTCCTCACTATTAGTAGAGAAGTCGGGTTTCCGGTCCGAGGGGGGAGGACTTTGAAAGAGAAAAACATATAAATAACCAAGAGTAGTGGGCCGAGGACTAAGCCCTGGGGCACTCCACCAAAGATAAGGCTTTGCATTTAAATGACATTCAAATCTGGGAGTTGTACAATTCACAGTTTACTCAGAAAACACTTTCAATGAGATACATTTGAAACAGTTCTCTTTATTTAACTGATTTTAGTTTAAATTAGCAAGCGTTGTTTATTTAGTTACCTGAAGCAGGTTAGTAACATAAAGCAGAAAAGTAAGGTTGCTATAACCGGTTAGTAGCTGTAACGGGGATTATAAGGATCCTAACTGTAATACATCTCTCATATAAGACATAGTAAGAAAGGGCGCCGGTAGCGTGGAAGCCTACTCAACTCAAGATCTCGGGTTCGCAGACCTTCCACCAGAGGCCTTTAGGTTTTTTATTTGAAAGGTAAACCTTGAGCAAGCCCTCCTTCGTATGGGAAGCTGGGCGATGCTCCCGAACCTGTGCGATGTCAGCTATTTGTTAAATACCCCATAGAGCTAATAGGCAGGGATAAGAGCATTGGATGCTTAGGTCCCTAGTTGTACACACCAGCCCTCCCAATATATCTAAACATATCGGTTGTCTGTTTCTGTATGAATTGCCCGGGCTTCGACTGCGAGTTCTTCGCCTACTACCCGCTCAAAGATCAGGCTTTTCATTTAAATGATATTGAAATCTGGGAGTTGACCTTGATAAAAAAAAAACCAAGGGGGGGGGGGGGGGGATCAAAGTCACGATTTGTTGTACATGGTAGTCAATGGCAACTATTTCAGTGCTATCGGCTCCCTCAAAGGTAAACACACACAAAAAATCACAATTTTGTATTATGGGATCCTGGATACTCATAGAACATTTTGTATCCATATATTTATTCCATCACAAACAGGCAGGAAATATTATTGTAATCAGAGGGTTGAAATCGTGAGTTTGAACTCAGGGACAGCGAACACTTAATTGACTAATTCACACTGGGGAAGTACATTTTCGGTGATTCACCGACGACTTTTCTAAATATGGTGCAACATAAAATGGAACACTCTAACCTCTAATAGAAGCTCTCTTTCAGAAGTCTTCATCTCACGGGGAAGACTGGAAGCTATTATTTCATGTGGGGAAATTTAAAATGAAAGGAACTCAAAATGAAATCTCAGGATGATGAAGATGGGGCGAATTGCCTGGAGCTTAGTAGGTTTCTTTGTGTAACTCCAGCAGACCACAAATCCTGGAGCTATTCTGGTTCAACGAGATATCATTTGTTGCCTTTACTTCGAATTAATTATCTATTTACAAAAAATACTAATGAAAATAATATACTAATGCACATAATATACTAATGAACTAATGAATACTAATTAAAATAATATACTAATGAATACTAATGAAAATAATATACTAATGAACTAATTAATATTAATGAAAATAATATACTAATGAACTAATTAATACTAATGAAAATAATATACTAATGGACTAATTAGTACTATTGAAAGCTCCAAAAATGTACTGTTGTTGTGTATTTAAATATACAGGATGTTCGAGAATAAAGTAGTCATCTTCCATAAACATTCAAAAGATTGTTCTATCGAGATGAGACTCTGACATTATGCTGTGATTCCTAAATGTTGCCTAAGGAGTCTTTATCGAGTACCTGACACCGCATGGGATCGGGACCATCGCTTAACGACACATATGAAGGACGGCGTGCTCAAGCTTTTTCTTTAGCTCTCAGTTAAAAAAAACTAAGGGCCTCGGCCGGGTTTCGAACGTAGCAAGCACGCACACCACTGAGCTACCGGCCCCCTTTTCATATGATGTGTTTTATGACGAATATCGGAATATTTGAGGGGTTCGAGCCCCCAACCGAAAATTGGATATATTACTGGAGGTTATGAATCTCAAGTAGTAATGAAAGTCGAGTTGTGTCTCCTTTTTAAGGTCTCAAACGAAAGAGTTTTTATCTGAAATACGATATGAAAATTATTTTAGGAAAATGTTTGGATCCATTTCATAGGCAATTCAAATCTTAGCAAAAATCTTTTCAAATGATAAATTTACATTTTAAGAGCTTCAGGAATTTTGAATGGCCGTGTGTGTATAAATCCTGCCAATTATATGTATTCACGGTTATGATGCACTTTTCCGAACCTCAAATCCAGCGAGGATGGTCGTATAGCACACCGTTGGAACGCTCTTCAGCCTGCTTCTAGTCTTTGAATTTCCTATGACAGAGATCCTGAAACTTTCCCTAAAATCGTCAGTAAAGCAACATTTCGAGCTACGGTTATTCCATTCAAAAAGAGTCAATTAAAATATTCCATTTCCGGGAGGGAACCCCTCAAATCTTCTGATAGTCGCCATGTAACACATCCTCGGATAGCTTGTTTCAAGGGCTCTTAGGACAAGGACAGGAAGCGATTGCACTCTTTGTGAAATATGAGTGAGGACAGTTTTATGAGAGTGACGTCATGCCTTGAGCCGCCATCCTGTAGCAATGAAAGATATGAAGATATCTGAAAGAGAAAACTTTCTTCATTTTGGAAAACCTTTAAAATTAGTTACAATTTGAATTTAAAAGGTAGTGTGCTTGCAGCGCCTCTGGTGGAGGTCTGAGTCAACATAATGTCACTGTCCATATTACCCCTCGTACTAATGAAGATCACACTTTATCCCGTTTCGATACAACCATTCGTTGTAAAATGGTAGTGTGCTTGCAGCGCCTCTGGTGGAGGTCTGAGTCAACATAATGTCACTGTCCATATTACCCCTCGTACTAATGAAGATCACACTTTATCCCGTTTCGATACAACCGTTCCTTGTAAAATGGTAGTGTGCTTGCAGCGCCTCTGGTGGAGGTCTGAGTCAACATAATGTCACTGTCCATATTACCCCTCGTACTAATGAAGATCACACTTTATCCCGTTTCGATACAACCGTTCCTTGTAAAATGGTAGTGTGCTTGCAGCGCCTCTGGTGGAGGTCTGAGTCAACATAATGTCACTGTCCATATTACCCCTCACACTTTATCCCGTTTCGATACAACCATTCCTTGTAAAATGGTTGAGACCGAAAAATGAATAAAAAACAATGGACTTTTTTTAACTTTTATATTGTCTAATTCCACAAAAATATATTCATAAAAAGTTCCGGTTTCGACTTTCGCCATCGTCAGCACAAAGTTTTAAAGAGCACTCACTAAGAACACTTGTTTATTCATTTTATTAGCTTTCCGGTATATGACATAGATGGCAGAAGTGTATTCGACATTCGCGTTACAAAGTTACAGAATCCATATAAAAGAAATACTCAATGTAAACTCTTTTCTTGTTTTATACATATGACGTAGTAAAGTAGTAAATAACATTTTCTAATAGCGAAGGAGGGTACAGGTAGCCAGGTGCGGATGGGAGACTCACCTGATCAGCCTAATCTACCTACGTTAGTAAAAACTGGCTATAAGATTACGTTTTTCGATGTTCAACCTACAGAATCCTGAAACTAGGTTGAAGTCAGATTGCACCCTGGAAAGCCGGTACTGATTTAAACTGTAAAAAGCAGTTGGAGGGAGAAAGGTAGGTAAAGGGTTGGTTTGGGTTGGGTGGGAGAGGAGGGGAGGGCGTGGCTCGGGACACAAATCAGCCGATGACAGGGGTCTGGGGCTCCTGGACTCCTGGGCTGAGTGTACCCGCTGATTTAGTGTAATGGCTGCCCGGTCGGCTGACCTCTGACAAAACATCACTTAGCTGCTTCCCCTCCAGAGCTCCCCCCTATCCCTCCATATCTCACTTTGCTGCTTCCCCTCCAGAGCTCCTCCCCTCCGTCTCCATATCTCACTTAGCTGCTTCCCCTCCAGAACTCCTCCCCTCCCTCTCCATATCTCACTTAGCCGCTTCCCCTCCAGAGCTCCTCCCCTCCCTGTCCATATCTCACTTAACTATTTCCCCTCCATAGCTCCTCTCCTCCCTCTCCATATCTCACTTAGCCGCTTCCCCTCCAGAACTCCTCCCCTCCCTTTCTATATTTCACTTAGCTGCTTCCCCTCCAGAGCACCCCCCTCCCACTCCATATCTCACTTAGCCGCTTCCCCTCCAGAACTCTTCCCCTCCCTTTCTATGTCTCACTTTGCTGCTATTGTTATATTATTCGCTGTGTTCCCCTCTCTCTTTTACTTTCTCAGCTATATGTAGTATCGGGGAAGTTATGTAAACGACAGTCTTGTTCCCATTCGTTTGTGAAAACACCGATGATCTTGACCAAAACAAACGAAACGTTCCCGAATACAGCTGACAAAATAAGATTTTATCTTGTTTATCTCTTGCTAATGATAATAAATAAAAATATACTTTAAGCACCTTTACAAACAAAAAAAAGGAAATCGCAGTGCACCCTATACGGTCGCCAGGTTCGCTGAGACTCGCAGAGAGAGACATTTCTTTCCGTCTTCTGTTTTCCTTTTTAACGTAACCAACAAAGAAACAGTACCTGTAGAGGCAATACCGAGCGAAGAATTGTTCGTAGTAAAAGGAGAGAAATGGAGAGAAGAGAAAGGAATTGTCACATAAATTCGAGTTGTGAGCTCGATTACTTGGCTGACAAAGAAAACTCGAATCAGTTTTATAAAAGAACGTGCTCAAAATGGAGCAACGAGGAGGAAAGTAAACCTAATACAATTTGGGCCAGTCTTTGAGTAATTTGTGAGGACCCCCTCCCTCAGGGCTGTGAAGATTTAATTAAAGACAGACTGAGTATTAGTATGCGGGGACACGGTAGGTGGAGCGAGCGGGGATGTTTTTATATTGCCACCCAAGTGGGCTGTGTACTGTGCAGACATTCCTGTCGAGCTCGGAGTCTGCTACATAAGGCCAGTTTGCAAGACACCTCCATCTCTACAGGAGGAAGGCTGTCACGTCACTTTAATGACTGAATCCAGACGAAACCAACATAGAAGGGGCAGGTTTTTTGTTTTTGTTACTTGCCCAGCTCTACAAGTATAAGGGAAGTTATGTAATCTGTCAAAAAGTTGAAGTTGAGTTTTAACCGGAATTTCATTTTTTCCGACATCCTAATTACAAAAATGAAAAAAAAAAAAAAGTGTGTAAATACGTAATGCCAGATAGAATGAATGTATCGACACGAAATTTTCTATGTGCATCCAGAACCTCATAAGGACGACATCTATTGATTTTCAGCCAAGTCGGCCAAAGGGAAGAAGGGGTTAGGGGGAGGCTTAACAGAAAAATTCGAATAAATGTATTGTATGTAACAACATAAAAGTTCGTACGTAATTCACAACCCCATGAGGACAATAACTGCGATATTGGTTGTGGGGAAGGGGGCCCAACTCAAAAACCCTAATAACTGCCAATAGAATGAATTTATCGACCAAGAATTTAGTATGGGGATTTAGAGGTCCTCATGTAAGTTAACTATTGACTGTTGGCACAAACTGTAAACTGGTTTTGGATCAAACTGGAGACAGGTTTTGGAGGGGGAGCGAAAAGTTAATTGAATAATTCGTCTGGGGAAGTACATTTTTGGTGATTGACCGGCGACTATTTTTTTTTGGTCTAATACTTTACACTTTAAACATATAACCCAAGTTTTTGAATTATAGAAGAATAATAATATTTATTTCCGTTAAAACAAAACAGAATACTTCGTAAAAATGTCTGACAACTTATAAATTTAATAGTTATTAGATCCTAGAATCGACAGAGAGAGATAGAGCGTTGTCTTTGGTTATTTTTGATAACTATTTTTGGACAAAATATTTTCGTGAAATAGACAATATTTTGAAAAAAAACATAAGTTTTTCTTTATTTTTCGTGTCTGTTTGTTTGTCCCCATCAACACGGAGAAAATGGCTGAACTTTATTTCAACCAAACTTCACATTTTGTATCTGTCTATTCGTAAATAGAATTCAGGATTTTGTCAAAATCACGGAATAAAGAAGATACTTGGAGACAGAAAACGTTATTTCATGTTTTCTCAGTTACTATTCATTCTATAAATTTACAGAACTAATATGAAAGATGTTTTTTCGAAGTATAATAAAGTGAATATGGATCCAAAATGTTAATATTTAGGAGGTTAGCATCAACATGGCCACCTCTGGCAACTGCTTAAAGAATGGTCTGGTCACGGGTCACTGCTGACCACCTCCCTCATTTCAATATAATTGCGGAGCGCCGCCCCGCCCGCTCCCCACAGTCTAGTGTCTAGGATCGCGTTATTTATTCCGCCTTGGCGTGGGATGTATCAGGCGATAGTGGCTGATTAGGGCCCGTTGGGGTGGTCCAATGGCCTGGGGGGGCCTCTGTCTACCTGTCAGCTATAAAATATTTTTCAGGATCGCTCTTTGCGGTTTGTTCTGCACGAAACACAACTGTCTGGCAGCTTTCTACCGGTTGTCTTGGAACAGTGAGGGTCCTCTGGGTGGGCTAGAGCTAACTTCCCCAATCCTATAAACTCCTTAAAATGACAACTCGAACCCATTTAAACATTTTATTTTTTACCTCCAAAGTATAGAGGAAGTTATGTAATTGGTCAGAAATTCATTGTTTTCACTATTTCATCATATGGATACACCTAATGATTTTCAGCCTAATCGGCCAAAGAGAAGGGGTGAAGGGGGCTCAACTCAAAAATCCCAACAACTGCCGATGTAATGAATGTATCTACATGAAATTTTATACTTTATATATTTTTATTATTTTCTCAGATTTTTACAAATTATTTATCTGAGTTTGATTATTATCGATAGCCATTTTGAACTGGGGGAGAAATTTGAGGGGGTGAAGGGAAGGGGGTAGGCGGAAAGAAGTGCAGTAATTCAGTAAAAACGTAAAAATATTTCATAAATATTATTTTTTCCTCTCTTGATATTTTGACTTTGCCATTTTTTCTCCAAAGCACATTTGCTTGTATGTATTCTTTACAATTGTGAATATCTGTACATAGAACAAATAACATTTTGACTAATTCAAAAATGGATCCAGATCAGAATTTATCGGGAGGGGGCTCAACTAAAAATTCTTATGAGTTTCAAATGAATTTATCGGGCTTCATATTTATTTTTTAAGTGGCCTGTGAAGGGAAGGAACCTAAGGGGGCCATGGTGGCCGTGCGGGCTAGAGCGTAGGGCTTTGGTCGCATGGTCTCACCATGGTTTGCGGGTTCGAATCCCGTCCGGGAGAGAGTTTTATTTCGAAGATAGAACTCCCTCCCGGGGCCATGGATGTCTTAAATAATTATACATAACACATTGACATGGCTAATATGCACCGTTCATAAAGCCAAAAGAAAAAAAAAAAAAAAAAAAAAAAAAAAAAAAAAAAAAAAAAAAAAAAAAAAAAAAAAAAAAAAAAAAAAAAAAAAAAAAAAAAAAAAAAAAAAAAAGGGAAGGAACCTAGAGGGAGAGTGAAAACAGTTGATAAGAAATAAGTCGAGTTGGGGCAGTACGTTGCCGATGATTGTCCTACAAACCCTCTTGTTACAAAACTTTCCTCCTGATGTCTACTAGGCTGGACAACCTCCCGTCTGCTTCATCTCCCAGGCTCCTTTATTACCCCCAACATATTTCCCTGGGGTGGGGGGAAGGCCCTATATTTTTTGTTGAACCAACTTTGAACATCCCATTACCCAGTTTAATAAGGGTGAAGTAGACTTCCATCTTTAACCTTCATTTCCAAGCAAATAATGCTAATGGTGATTCTCTGCTCTCCCTCTGTGGCTCAAAAAGGCTTTGCTATCCTGGAATTCTGCGATTAGGAACACGAAAATCCGCGAATTAATATATGTACATCCCCCCGCATTTAACGGTCATCAGAGACAAAATGGTAACATAATAGTTTTCATGTTAATAAATTTAACTTTCATTTGCATATCTGCACAGTATAATTTATGGTTTCCAGATTTACTTTGTGAAGCTCCATTCTAGGAATAGATAATTAAAATGCACAATTTCTTTGTCAAACTTCACTATATACTCTCAAATACTCAACTAGTTTCGCCGTGTTAAGGCATTATCAAGAGTCACTTACAAACTGACAGAATTGGTTGACAGGGTAGAAGGTACAGTTATGGAGGGGGTTTTTAGGTAATGACGGGGAATCCCTTATTTTTGTTACTCTATACATTCCAATAAACAGATATTTACAAGATAATAATAAATATAAAATAAAAAGAAGAAAGAAAGTCATACCTATATAAATACCAACACTTTACTGTTAGATTCGCTCTATTAGATTTTATATATATATCATTTTCTTTCTTCTTTTTATTTTATATTTATTATTATCTTGTAAATATCTGTTTATTGGAATGTATAGAGTAACAAAAACAAGGGATTCCCCGTCATTACCTAAAAACCCCCTCCATAACTGTACCTTCTACCCTGTCAACCAATTCTGTCAGTTTGTAAGTGACTCTTGATAATGCCTTAACACGGCGAAACTAGTTGAGTATTTGAGAATATATAGTGAAGTTTGACAAAGAAATTGTGCATTTTAATTATCTATTCTGCACAGTATGATTTTTAATCTCAAAAATAATTCCAATGCTTTCAAAAAGCACTAAAAGAATCGTCGGAAGATCACCGGTTTCGTACTTCCCCAGTATGAATTAATCGATTACGTTAATCTCTTCCTCTAAAGCCAATCGACCGTTTGGCCAATATTTAACTTACATTGTGGCTTATGAATCCTCATACTAAATGTGTCGAGATATTCATTAAATCGGCAGTTATTAGACTTGATACCCTCCCCTCCCCTCCCCTCCCCCCTTCAGCTGTTGCCGCTGAAAATGGATGTCTTCCTTATAAGGCCTTGAATTTGCTTAATACTTTAGTGTTGATACATTTGTCATATTGACAGTTATTACAGTTTTTGAGTTAAGCCCCCCCCTCCCCCCCCCCCCCTCCTTCCCTTTGACTGATTTGGCTGAACATCGATAGGTGTTGTCTTTAGAGGGTTTTGAATTTACATATAAATGTTCGTGTCGATACATTCATTCTAGTGAGTTATTCTTGTGTACACAGACAGACACACTTCATATAGCTGGGACAGTAAATAGTCAATGTGTTCCTTAAACTTCTCTGGGATGTTCCACTTTTGGTTGTTTCCGGCATTTTTTCTCCAGAGGTGTCTTCTTATTTTTTCGTTGGACAATATTTCTTAGTACGAACAACTAGTTCTTAGAAGCGAGAGAGGTTTTAGCTATAAAAAGGAGGGTCCCCAGGAGTAGAATGTTCATAGTGACCAGAAGAAGGGACCTGCAATTGTCCCGAAATATTGTCCAACGAAAAAATAAGAAGACACCTCTGGAGAAAAAATGCCGGAAACAACCAAAAGCAGTAAATAGTCGTCAATGAAACCAGGAATGTACTTCTACAGAACGAAATAATCAACTAATTTTACTCTCTCAACCAAGTTTACGGATTTCATTGAAAATCAATAATCGTCATATTGAAATCAATAATTAAGGACTTGTGAATCATCATACTTACTTAGACAGTTATTACAGTTTTTGAGTTAAGCCTATTCTCTGATGCCACAATTTTTCTTTGGCCGATTTGACTGAAAATCAATAGTTCTCGTCCTTAAGGTGTTCTCGTTACACATATTCAAAATATATTCCTTCTTTCGTGAATCATCGTTGGTTACTTGGAGACAAAATTTTCGAATAGCTAGGAAGTGGGAAGTGTTGAAGGGAGGGGAGTGTGATGATGAGGCGGAGGGAGGGGGTGTGATGATGAGGCGGATGGAGGGGAGTGTGCGGGAGAGAATAAGCTTTTTTACTTCCACAGCAATACGTATAGGGGAAGTTATGTAATCGGTCATAAATTCGATGCGGAGTTTTCAACGGAATTTCATATTTTCCGACCACTAGATTCGAAATATGAAAAAAAGAATGTCTGTTTGTGTGTCTTTGAACATGATAACTCCCGATAGAATGAATGTATCGACAGGAAACATTGTATTTTTATTCAGAACTCTCTAACGACGATACCTACTGTTTTTTAGCCAAATCGACCAAAGGGAAGAGGGGGATTAGGTGGAGGCTTAACATAAAAACATGAATAACTGCCGATATAATGAATGTATCGACACGATATTTTATATGTGTGCCCAAAACCCCATAAGGACAACACCTGTCGATTTTCAATGAAATCGGCCAAAGGAGAGAGAGGGGGTGAAGAGGGGAGAGGCAAAACGCAAAAATTCCTAATAACTATTTGTAATAAATGCATCGGCAAAACATTTCATATCAGAATTCAAAATCCTATAAGTAAGAAAGTTATTAATTTTTAGCGATATCGGCTGAAGGGAAGGGGGTTTCGGGGAGGCGGCCCCCCAATTGAAATACCCTAATAACTGCCGATGTAATGAGTTTATCAATACAAAATTTAGTGTGAGGATTTAGGAGCCCCTATGTAAGTCAGCTGTTGAATGTTAGCACAAACGGTCGATTGGGTCGACTGGTATTGGAGGGGGAGCAAAACGTTTATTGATTATATCGTTGTGGGGAAGTTCATTGCGGGTGATTCACCTACAACTTTTTTTCTATCCTTATAAGTTTTAAACTGAAATCAGTATAGAATAAAATGTTGCTTATCTTCCCAACCATTGAGCGGTCTGCTTGAAAGCTCCTCGCTTATAGGTTCATGCCATTGTATCGTGCATTATTCCCAATTTGATCGACATCGTTCTAACTTAAAAATATACAAATACCCAATTTGAAATTTGGTCATCATTACATAACTGTTTCCATGGAAAAATAATACATTGAATTGGGGAGGGGAGGGGTGATGAGAATGAAGGGGTGTGATGGCTCGTTCAGAATATGCACCCCAGCTGATGTGAGCTGAGCCCGGTGAGATAACCTGACAATTAATGGGCCGATAGACAGTCCAATTGGCTGAATATGAGCACGACTGCTCGTCCTCCTACATTGGACAAACGGGACACTCAAATTAAATCTACCCTTTATTGCTTTTCACCGTTAAATGGCCGCCCACTCACTTCCCATCTTAACTACCTTCGATATGTATTAAAATAAAGTTTTCCCAATACTTTTTACTCGCTGCTCTTTACCTTCCCAGCTGCTAAGTATAGGGTACATTATGTAATATTTCAAAAATTCGATGCCGAGTTTTCAACGGAATTGCATGTTTCCGACTTCTTGATTCCAAAAATGAAAAAAAAAAAAAATGATGTGTGTCTGTGAACACGATAACTCTCGAATGATGGAATGTATCAACCCGAAATTGTATATGTGTTACCCAGAACCCTCTAAAGACGGCACCTATAGATGTTCAGCCAAATGAGCGATGGGGAGGGGGGGGGGGGGGGGGGGGCGTAACACGAAAACTCTAATAACGGCCGTTGTAATGAATGTATGACACGAAATTTCACAGGTAATTTCAAAGTTCTTTTAGAACGACACCATTCAGCCAAATGGGCCAAATGGAGGGGTGGGGGGGGGGGGGGGGGGCGTAACATGAAAACTCTAATAACAGCCGTTGTAATGAATGTATGACACGAAATTTCACAGGTAATTTCAAAGTTCTTTTAGAACGACACCATTCAGCCAAATGGGACAAATGGAAGGGGGGGGGGGGGGGGGGGGGGGGGCGTAACACGAAAACTCTAATAACGGCCATTGTAATGAATGTATGACACGAAATTTCACAGGTAATTTCAAAGTTTCAAAGTTCTTTTAGAACGACACCATTCAGCCAAATGGAGGGGGGGGGGGGGGGGAGGCATAACACGAAAACTCTAGTAACGGCCGTTGTAATGAATGTATGACACGAAATTTCACAGGTATTTTCAAAGTTCTTTTAGAACGACACCATTCAGCCAAATGGGCCAAATGGAAGGGGGGGGGGGGGGGGGGGGGGGTCAGAGGGGGCTCAACTCAAACATCCAAATAACTTCCAATGTAATGGAATTTATATTGCAATTTTGTACTTAAATTGAAAACATCATAAGAATGGCATCTATTAATTTTCCGCGGTGAGTCGAAGGGAAGAGGGAGACCAGAGAAGAGGGGCTCGACTTTAATACCCTAATATCTGTCGATGTAATGAATGTATCGACATGAAATTGGTTCGATTGCTGTCTTCATCTACTACTTTGGTTCATTTGAGCTTCACTAGAAAACGACTGTACCTACGAGTATGTTCACAAAATATGCAAAGTCTGAATGATTCTTCTCAAATGTAGAATACATTTCGGGAGACCTAAAACTTCAAATTAATGCTAGCTCCTTAACATTCCCTTCTCCAACATAGGCCACGGCATCTTGACATTTTGAGTGGGAAGGGGGGGGGGGGGGGGGGGGGGTCTTGGAGGGCCCGAAACATAATATGAGTATTTAACTAAAATCTCTCCCATTTGGCTGAAAGTCTATTATTGGTGACGTACCTATGAACTTCTGAATTCAGTTGTAAAATTTAAAATTAATTAGTTCATTCCTTCGGTTGTTATTGCGAATATTTACAGAAATTGCAATATCGAATAATTTGTTCACAGAATACATTGTAAGTTCCCGTACACTGTAACTATAGCCGGGAAAATGGCGACTTCATAATGAATATTTTGAGAGGGAACAGACGAGGCTTGGCCTCTAGGGGTCAGGAAAAAATAGGGATTGATTCGTATTTATTTAAAGTAAGTTGGGGGGAGGGGGATGATGAAAGGAACCAAGGGGTGATCAGTCATTGTCTGCACGCAACCAACACCAGAGGGCAGACTTTATAGGACAGGGACATACTAGCACAATTCTGGCTTTACTATCTCTCTTACATAGCTGCTTTTATGGCAAGCGATGGCGTAGGGGGAGGGGGGGTGTATTGTTTTCATGAATTTTATATAGACAATATCCCTCGTCTTACTCTTTAATCATATGTGATAGTAAGATGTTGAGGGACGAGATTTATCATAGAAATAAAGGACGTTGTCTTCCCACTGTTTTATTTTAAACCAGAACGGGTTTTCGACGCAACAGCATCATCAGTGGTTCATCTATGATTGGATAATAAAATATACAAATAATGAAAACGTACACGTATATACTTTTCATTATTTGTATATTTTATTATTCTATCATAGATGAACTACTGATGATGACGCTGTTGCGTCGAAAACCGGTTCTGGTTTAAAATAAAACAGTGGGAAAGCTTTCTAAGTTGAGAAACGCGAACATATTGTGGAAAAATATTGAAAATAAATAAAAAAAACTTAACGGAATACAGTTTATTCCATGAAAGTTTCTAGATTTAAAGATTAATATTGTTAATAACAAATTCGACATTAGGATTTACTGAAAGTGACAACGGACATCCTACATCACATTGTCCTAACAACTTCAAATCAAATGTCCTACTACTCCTTGATCCCAATGCGCCACAAATCTATAGCAAAAGAACTTCATGCCTTAGAGGAGAGCCAAAAATAATAATTAATTACAAAAACCATAGAGAAAGGTTAATTACACAGTACAAAGTGATAAATGTACAGTAAACAGTAAAATGCAACACTGTAAATACAATTTTTTTTTTTTTTTTTTGGCCTTATGTACGGTGCATATTAGCCATATCAA
Source organism: Aradus depressus (assembly GCA_963662175.1). Lineage (NCBI taxonomy): Eukaryota > Metazoa > Arthropoda > Insecta > Hemiptera > Aradidae > Aradus > Aradus depressus. Next base: position 53,616,881 of record OY759217.1, on the reverse strand, counting down.
TGTGTTATATCTAGTTATTTACGACATCCATGGCCCCGGGAGGGAGTTCTATCTACAAAATAAAACTTATTCCCGGACGGGATTCGAACCCGCAAACCATAGTGAGACAATGCGACCAAAGCCCTACGCTCTAGCCCACACGGCCACCATGGCCCCCCAAATACAATTTTAACCCAATAACTAAAAACGTATTGCCTAGTAAGTTAATCCAATAACACGGTTAATAAGACGCAGTAGAAAATTTCAGAACACTAGGTAAAAAAATTTGAATGCCCAGTAAAAAAAAATAAAGATTAAGATTTAAAATGCAGTACAGAATTGCAGTTTACCGAGTAAATCCAGTTAATATATCCGAAGAAATAAAATATAGACCGACATTTTTAATGAAACAGTGCAGGTTCTCCTGGTATAGAGAAACCCAATGGGGGAGCATAACAAAAATATCTAATTGCCAACAGGCTAATTTATTTACCGTGAATATATCCTTTTTACTGGGCGTTTATTTTGTTTACCAAACGTTAAATATTATTCTGCTAGCATTTCATTTATTTACTGTCAATATATCCTTCTTACCGTAAGTTTCTTTTTTTTGCTATTCGTTTACTTTTTTAACCGTGTTATAAATTTATTACTCTGTATTTAAACTTGTAAATGTGAATTAATTTTGTAACTGTGAATAATATGTTTTCTACTGAACATTAATTACTGTGCACAACGTTTTGCTACTGTGTATTTAATGTTCAGATTTTTATTTAGCGAGGAAGAATATAATGTAGGCTTTAAGACTACCAACCCCAGGTAGGGACAAATCTGAAATTGTGAAAAAAAAAAAAGTGGAGTATATTGTCTATGTGGTTCAATCTAGAATTTGAGAAAATGAGTTGGCAGTTTTCAAGAGCACATTTCGATGGAACTTAAGTTTTCGCCATGTTGACATTTTGGTAGGCTCCATAAGTAGTGACATGAGCTACATGAGACTGCCAGCTGTATTAGAAGTAATAAAGGTATCTCCAATGGGAATCAGTTCAGCGATCTGGCCTCTCTGTCATCGCTGAAGAAGAAGGAACGAGAAGTCGCTGTTTGTAAGATTACATCTCCATTTTCTTCCAGAACGTCCTGAAGCTGAGAACGGAAGAGCCAGAAACCCTTTCTTCTCAGGTCATGTAAATGTAATAAGTCTAATGGAGGTAGCCAACATTTGAAGATCATTTATTGGCGAACCATATAATAAATAATTCATTATATTGTCCTATTATGTTTTTTGATTATTCACAGTTTTTATTGGTAATTCTATCTTCTCATCCGTCATCAAGACGTTATTTTTTAGATAGTATTTTTCATCTACGTAATTTTGGAACCATAATTATTGTTTTAAAATCGAACAATTTCCGTTGCAATATGAATTTTTTTTTTAAATATGCAGTTTTTCTTTTAAATATGTTTCAACAGGTTTCGTATCTTCTACCTCGTAAGGTTGAAGAAAAATAAGAGGGAGTGTGGCTGATTGCTTCGTAGCTCTTCAGGCCGATTTCCAACGTTACTTCTTCATTTCAAAGGAGTTTATTTGAGACATTAATAGAGATCACGGCGTGTTCTACCGTCCTATTTAGTGCTATCTCTTCAAACTATGATTGTGGTGTAGAGAAATGTGATGTTCACTAAATTTTGGAGATGAAGACGAGGCGAAACCCTGTGATGTTTGCGCCAGGATGGAAACAAAGAAGAGGTCAGTTGCGGTGGCTGGAGGGACCTGGAAGGAAGCAGTCCTGGATCGGGACACCGGAGGCCAACCTAGTAAGTCAACTATGAATTACCTGACGTCATGGACCTCACAAAAGGTGAGAACAGAGGAGGGTTGGTGATGTAGTGTTTAGTGACCCCCCCTCACAACTTTGTGGGAGGGCTGCTGTATAATTAGAGAGCGGGCTCCAACTCTTTCCTCGAGTTGCCGCCGCCATTGTCCTATCTTCTTAAAAACAAGTTAATAATGGTTGGAAAAGTTCAGAAATGTTTCCTGTTGGAAGTGCCCCCCCCCCCCTCCCTAACATAAATAATTCCTTAATAAAAACCCTTTTAGAAGATAAATTTAGCCCCGGTGTGGAAGAGCGCCCCCCCCCCCCCCCCCCCCCCCCCCCTTCTCTTCCCTTCCTTACAAAGGCCTAGCTTCCTTTATTGTGTCCATTTTTTCATCCTCATCTTATTTCTCGTCTTTTTTTTTTTTTTTTTTAAATCAAGAAAGAAAATGTCATCACGCATACGAATCCTTCAATAATAACTGATCATCATCACTCTGCGCGATACCTACGCGAAAAGAAATGCTTGGGCAGGCGGCCATGCCAAGTTCTTTCATGAAACTTCCTCTTCAGGAAACTTTCAGGAAACTGTAACCTAACTAACTGTTATGCCAATTACCTTATAAAATCATTGTAGTTATGTCAATATTTTTTAAAATTAGTATTGTTATTTATATATTTTTTTATATATTAGTATTGTTATTTTTGTGATTACATCTGTAGGTCAAAATCAAACAATAGTCTGACTTATAGCCTTTTACCTCCGACAGCTATTAGCAGAACGTTAGGGGAACCCGAGAAATGAGGGCAGAAGAAGTAAGACAGTGTTAAGAAAAATAGGGTATTTTCTTGAGGGTTATTTTGTCATTTCTGGAAAAGAAGTTATAAAAAGTAGTAGAGAGAGTTGTTGAGTGGGTGTGGTGTGTTGGGGGTGGCTGGGGGCGGTATGAGGTGAGCTGGAACTTTGGTCCCCGGGGCCCCCCCCCTGGGCCCCCCTGTAATTGCGGTCTGCCCCCACCCCCTCTAGTTAGCATAACTGCCGCAGGGGGGCTGTACCCCCTCTTTATGGTCCTACAACTCTGCTCTCTCCCACAATCCTACTATTCCCAGCCTACTAGAGAAGAACACCTTATATTCCACATCTCTATCTCTTTAGATACTCTTTCCCTCCACTTGGTACCCGCTTAGTCGAGTCAGTACAAACCTGAGAAATCAGTTGTGCAGTATGCACCTGAAATTAAATATATATATTTATATGTGTATATATACTAAGAGATCTAAACTTCAAGGCCCTTATCCCTTCCCTGGAAGCGCTGGGCTTCCTCCTTGCCTTTCACAGTAGATCCAGCCTCCCAGTTCTTTGCCAAATCCGAGGATTCTTCCATATTAAAATCTTCTCAATTCCTCCTCTGGGATTCATGTCTCTCATGTCTGGGGGGGGTCCCGTCCTCCGTTGGAGGCCGCGACACCCATTCGCCGAGTTGTCGGGGAGAAGGTTCTAACATAACTGTTCATTTATTAAATAAAAATAATAATCTGTTGCTTTAATAGAAATAAAAGACGTTGTCTTCCCACTGTTTTATTTATACCAGAACCGGTTTTCGACGCAACAGCGTCATCATCAGTGGTTCATCCACCCACACAGCACAGCGGATCTTCCAACCCACAACATCTTACTATCACATATGAATCTGTTGCTTTGGTCGGCTTGGAGCGACCATCTGCGACGACCGGCGGTCATCCCCAGCCCACCATAATTTCATTGAACCTCCAATGATTCTTGTCTCTGCTGAAAATGCGTTATCTCATCCGGCTAAATCCCGGTTATCTGGCCAGGAAGTAAGCTCCCATCTCGTCTTCTTCTTCGCATCCATCCCAGGTAGGTCTGTCCTTTACTCCTATGATGTGGAGGTGGCAACTGAACTGACCGTGTCCTATGATGATTCCTACTATTGGGAAGTTCACTCCTTTTGAGGTTACGTACTCCTTTGGAATTCTCACCCAGGAACATCTTGGACTGTGTGCGTGTGGTTCCTTTTCTCCATGACCTCCGAAAGGACTCTAGTCCACTTCTTTATCAGTGTGCGGTCCTTGGACCTCCTGTCGGCTCGCACTCTAGGAGCCTCTCTGCATTTGTTTAACTGCATATTTGAGGACCTTCCCTTCCTCTAAACTCTCTTTCTCTTTGACCAATTTGACGAAAATTTCGTAGATGTCTTTCTCAGGTACTTCTCAGTCCTCATATAAAATGTTATATCGACGCATTCATTACTTTGGCAGTTATTGGAATTTTCACGTTGAATCTACTCTGACCCTCTTTCCTTTTGGTCGATTTAGCTGAAAATCAATAGGTCCTTATGGGTTTCTGGATATACATATCAAATTTTAAGAAATTTATTCATTATCTCGGTAGTTACCGTGTCCATAGACGACAGTAATTATCATTTATTGAATTCAGGGGGACGGAAAACTGAACATGAAATTTCTGATCCATCGCATAACTTGTCCTATATCTACTTCGTATATCTGGGAAAGTGGAAAGTTATTTCATCTCGTTTTGTCCATTTATCAGGCCTGACTTTGGCCGTTGCAATGAAAGTTCTTTAATAGTTTCCATCTCATTTATAACACTAGAAGTTGCAACTAATTATAACTACTTAAAGTGAAATTAGATGTACACAAGTTTTAGTTATTAAAATTTATGAAGAATCTTATGTATAAAGCTAACAGCTAAAAGCTTTACTTATTTTATTTTCTCCATTAAATTACCCTAAAGTATACTTACCCGTATTTATTTTTCAAAGACCCCTCCGTAGTTATTTTCAAGGCAATTTGAATTAAATTACAGTCGTCTGAAGCACATAGTCTTATGTCACTTATTTACAGAGCAGGCTTAACGTCTAAGCGGCGGCTAAGCAAACAGCCTGTAATGCACAGAAAAATATTACAGAACGAAAAAAAAAAAGTTAATTCGCACTACATTTCATTTGTAACAAGTGTAATTTCATGTTTTCTGACCTCCTCAATTTCAAAAATTAAAAACAAAATGTCTGTGTGTGTGTCTCGATATCTCCCGATAAAATGAATTTATCGTTACGAAATTTCATAAGTGTATACAGAACCCAAGGACTTCTATTGATTTTTAGCCACAAGTGCCAAAGGAAAAGGGGAAGACTTAAAACAAAAACTATAATTATTGTATTGACACGAAATTTCATATGTAAATTCAAAGCCTTGCAAGGACGACACCTATTAATTTCCAGCGAAATCGGTCGAAGGGAAGGAGGACCAGAGAAGGGAAGCTCCACTCAAATACCTTAAAACCTACCGATCCAATGAATTTAGACACAATGTTTAGTTTAAGGTTTCAGAACTGTCGATTGGCTCTGGAAAAAATAGGAAAGCGAAAATTTAATTGATTAATTCATACTGGGGAAGTACATAACCGGTGATTCACCGATGAAGTTTTTTGGAGGAATTTTTTTAGATACTTTTTTTTTTAATTTAGGGGGTAAAACCTTGAGCAGGCGGGTCGCTAAGGATGTGTGATGTCATCTACCCTAGGTAACTTGAGTGGGCCAAACACGAGGGTTTTTTATTGTTTGTATATATGTTTATTTTTTAAGGTTTTGTTGGCCAAAGACACAGACAATACAAAACTTAGGGTTTCGGTCGTGTGTCTGTTTGTGGGCAGCCTCCAGTACCTAGTAGCTCCCACATAAAAAATCATAGTCACACGAAACTCAGAATGTATCTGAGTCAGTGGCAGCTATAAACAGAGCTATAAAAACATCGATATCTGGGACGAAGAAAATCAGACTTAAAGTAGTTACTACCGGGAGGGGGGAGGGGGGAGGGATCCGTAAAAATGTAGCGGGTATAAAAAAAAGTCATTTTATGGTCACATCAGATTTTTTTTTTTTTTCATTTTATGCGTATATTTGTCAAGTGAGAGTATTCTTTTACGTTACCTGTATTTGTATCAGTATGCGAATACTTCATTGTGATGATATTCAAATACTTATATATTTTATTATTTTCTAAATCCGGCTGAGTTCAAAAACAAACAACCAATTACTTTGAACTATTTCTTACAGACATTTATTTTACGTTCTTTGGATCGCTGTAGCTTCGTGTTGGTTCGGTCTCAAATCTGACGACACATTGATAATTTGAAATTTAGCAGGTTTAACTTGTTTCGTCTAAAAAAATTGATTTTGAGATGTAATCTTTAGAAGAATTTCGCCATCTATTTCGCAAACTGAGCGGCTCAAGAAAAACTGTGTCTCTTTTTGAAATGTGTTTTTCAGATTTCTTTACAACTTTTATTTCTAGCGATTTTCGATTAAGTCCTAAATATAAGTGCAAACTGTACTTAGGCCCCAAAGTAAATTTCTCTTAATTTTCGTTTGATTTCATTTGTTCTTCATTTCAAATCTTAAATTCATTGTTATAATTGTTTCTGAGCGCTCACAAAATTCCAATCACATGCAACACACAAACATAAATCTCTAGTTGAAAAGAAACAACATTACATTTTCAGAAGTCAGTTCACAACCAATTACTAGAGAACTCGACCAAACAAACACTGAAATCATCCATTTTTACATCTTTACATACTGGTCAATATACACTGTCTTGTCTGTCTCACTTTGTTTATGTATATTTGTTGAGAGCGCCAGTAGCGTGCTTGCTTACTGAGCTCGAGATCGCGGGTTCAAAACCCGACCGAGGGCCTTAGTTTATTTTATTTTTGGAGGTAAAAAAAAAAACTAGCACGCCGTCCTTCGGATGGTCCTGAGTGTGTACGATGTCAGATACTTGTTAAAGACCCCTCTACCCTAGGTAACAATACCCGAGTAGGCAAAATTTGAGTATAAGAAAGTAAAAATACGTAAGGAATGACAATATAATATAGTGAATATGGAGATCATAGTGAGCTCCCGAATGGAGGTCTGACTTTATAGAAAATACAGGAGATCATGGAGAGATTAGACTAATTTATAGAGAGGGTGGAGATTTATATTCCATTATAGAGACATGTCGAGTGGGGCTGAATGACACTCCATCTTAGTGAGAGGAAGATGGCGGGCAAGTGCAGCACTATCTCAGATCGAACAGTTTGTCTCCACTCTCATCTTATTTTAGATAGATCTACCTAGTTCACAGCCAACACATCAGAGTTCCCTCTTCGAATCCTCACATCCATTAGTTGTAAAACCTTCTAATTGTCATTATATTATATTTACACGACTATCGTAAGTCTTGGCAAAAAATTAATTGTAACAAACGATAAATTAATAGATCCTCTATTTGGATACATATTATTATTAAACAGAACATAAGATTACACAACGTAACGTTATCAGATTATAGATGTATGAATGTACAGAGTGACATATATAAGGAATGTAGAAGGAAGTCGAGGTTCTGTCGTGTAATATAAACAGATACTTTATAATTTGAGAAAGATATGGAAACAATTTTTTTTTAAATAAAAATAAATGAGAAAAAAAAAATTAATAAATAAATAATAAAAATAAACAGTCTAATTTGTTTGTTTATATTCTGTAGGCCCTGAAGAAGAAAATAAATAGTTTTCGAAACGTTGCCCACATTTTGAATTTTTTTTTACACGACAGAACCTCGATTTTCTTTTACATTGAAAAGATACTGTCAACTCTATTAATCATTATATAAGCAACTTACGTCATCTACACCCTGTATATTTCACATGCATCTTGTTTTAGTTATCATGAGCCCATTCCGATTTTACCAAAAATGAATTGAGCAAATAAAATGAGGCCAAAGAGTACTTTCTAGTAGGTTTCAGAACAAATAATACAATATACAAACATCTCAACAACACTAAAGCAGAAGAAGAAAGTGGAGTTTAAAAGCTAGAATGTAATTCTTGTAATTTAGTTTATGTAGGTCAAACTGGAAGACCATTCAAAAACAGGGTAGAAGAACACACATCAGGAATGGGGTTAAACACTGACACAACATACAACTCAGTAAAATCAACTTTTGCACAACACATCAACGAAAAGAAACACCATTCGATATAAATACAGGCATACAATACCTATATTTTTGTGACAAAGGTACATTACTCAACTCACTGGAACAACTAGAAATAAACAGACCACTATAAAAAGGAAGTTGTATGAACGATCAGACCAATCTCAAATATTCACCCCTTTTATCGCCAATAATATAATCCTCCAGTTTCTGTGTATACATACCTACTTTCTCAAAAAACTGTATTTTTATTCATATATTTATTATAGTCACCTTTGATTTATTTCATTTGTGCATATATTTTCTATTTTATCAGCACATATTATTTTTTTTTTTTTTAATCTATCATTATTAAGTAACATTTCAATTTATTTTTTAAGTTTTCCATGTTTTCAAGACGTTACTGTACAGGAGGGACAGGGTGTGGTGTCAAGTGGTGGCTGAAGATGGTAGCAATACCGAAAGTATTCCTTCCATATTTTATATATAATTTGTGAAATAGACAATATTTTAAAAAACATAAGTTTATTTATTTTTTTAAATAAAATGTTGTACATTAAAAAAGTTGCTATTGAAATTTCGTTTTTTTTTGGCCTTGTACCGAGCAAAGCAAAGCCTATATGATCAGCAATTTGTTTAATAAAGAGGGATTTTTGATGGGATATTTTAACTAGATTGTAGAGACAATAGGGATTTTCAGGTAGGGTGGTAGGGATTTTTTTTCCAAGCTCCGGCTACACTTCTATGTTGTATCAGGTAATAATTCCATGTTGACGCTCTAAGTTCCAGTCCTGTACTCTTCTGTTCCCTTACGGCAATATTCAAATATTAAGACCTGGGTTGTGCATATTATCGTTCTGTAAAAATATGTAAACAATTCATAATTTAGTTGGTGCAATTATGATATTGTTACAATTTACTGAGAATGAATGTTTGATAATTGGTCCGAATTGTGAATTGGTGAATTTGTAAACAAAAGGAAAGGAGGAGGTGGAGGGGGGGGGGGGTGAGGGGTGGGAGGTGATTGGACAATGCCTATCGTATCGGCGGAGGTACAATGTAATAGGAGAACAATGGAGCATTTGAGGGCATTTATCATAGTATGCCAGGATTGGAGGCTACAAAGCCGGGCCATCCTGAATAGTTGGCCAGCATCCATGCCGAACAATAATGGACTATAGTACAACAGGAAAGGACGAGGATCTAGGTTTATAATTGAGGATTGACGCTGATTTCTGTATTAAAAATAAATGATTTGTCTGTTGTTGTAAATCTAATGTAGCGACCGTGAAAAGCTCTGAGCAAAATATCACCTCGGTACATAATAAGGAATCTTCCTCTACCTGGAGAACAGAATCTCCATCCAGAGAACATAAGCTGCAGACTGTTGGAGGACCCGGAGAAGCTAAGCTGCAGACTGTTGGAGGACACGGAGAAGCTAAGCTGCAGACTGTTAAGAGAGACAGAGGAGCTAAGCTGCAGACTGTTGGGAGAGACAGAGGAGCTAAGCTGTAGACTGTTCGAGGACCCGGAGAAGCTAAGCTGCAGACTGTTGGAGGACACGGAGAAGCTAAGCTGCAGACTGTTAAGAGAGACAGAGGAGCTAAGCTGCAGACTGCTGGGAGAGACAGAGGAGCTAAGCTGCAGATTGTTGGAGGACCCGGCGAAGCTAAGCTGCAGAGTGTTGGGAGAGACAGAACAGAGGAGCTAAGCTGCAGACTGTTGGAGAACACGGAAGAGCTAAGCTGCAGACTGTTAGTAGAAACCGAGGAGCTAAGCTGCAGACTGCTGGGAGAAACAGAGAAGCTAAGCTGCAGACTGCTGGGAGAGACAGAGGAGCTGAGCTGCAGACAGTTAGTAGAAACAGAGGAGCTAAGCTGCAGACTGTTAGTAGAAACAGAGGAGCTAAGCTGCAGACTGCTGGGAGAGACAGAGGAGCTGAGCTGCAGACTGTTAGTAGAAACAGAGGAGCTAAGCTGCAGACTGCTGGGAGAGACAGAGGAGCTAAGCTGCAGACTGCTGGGAGAGACAGAGAAGGTAAACTGCAGACACTGATGGGGAACGAGAAGGGCCTCTCATCTCCAATATCACTAATGTACCTGAGCCAAATTTGGTTTTCCCATAGTTCTTCACTGTACTGGCCTCTTGCTGTCCCTCCCTATTAACGTTTGAAGCTCCTCTTACCATTACTGATATCACCCTTTCTGCTAAGCTCCTACTTCACTTTGTTAATACATCTCTCGACCACACTTCTCGTTTCACACCTCCCTCCACTAACATTCTGATGTAATTGCTTTCAAAATATTTCTTTTGCAAAAAAATAAAAAACTTGGAAAAACTTTTTTCTTGTGGAGAATTTTCTTTTGCTTTATTTGTATTCATTGAATTTTGTCCAACATTTTTCCAAGATGTCGACGTTTGCTCAACTCTGATCGTTGGGAAGAGTTTTGATTTGTTATATTAGAGTAAGAAGCTTTCTTTGAATTTTTTTTCAATGGCCGTCAAAGAAGCGACCAAACTTGGCCCGAGGGTTCCTCATCTTCAATATTACTAATGTACCTGAACCCAGCCTGTTTCACCTATACTCTGGCCCAGCCGTGCCCCCTCTCCTCCTATTAACATTTGAAGATCCTCTTACCTCCCCCTCCCCTCTTACTGTTATTGTTATCACCGCTTCTGCTAAGGCACCACTTCCCTTTATTAACACAATCCTCCGCGGCGCACATCTTCCGACCACACTCCTCATTTCACACCTCTCTCTCCTCCCCCTCCCTCTACTTCCCCCTCTCCTCTCCACCCCCTCCCTCTCCTTCCTCCTCTCCTCTCGGCCCCCCTCCTATATCTCTTCTCCCCCTCCCAACTTCCTCCTATTCTTTTCGACTCCTCTGCCTCTATCCTTTGGTTATTTGATACTTTATTTATTCCCAATTCGGCTTACCTTTAACCTTCCTATTGTTATTACATATTTGTAACTTCTTTGGAACATTTACTTAGAACATACACAGACACACGATTTTTATTTTTGGAATCAAGGGATCCGAGAACATTTTCAAAATTTTATTCCGGTCAAAACTCAACATTGAATTTCTGACCGATTACATAACTTCCCTTTTCCCTTATTCTCCGTACAGCTGGGTGAGGCCCTTAGTTTATTTTATCTAGGAGGTAAAATAAACTTAAGCACGCCTTCCTTCGAATGGGAGGTTAAGTGATGCTCCCGAGCCTGTACGATGTCAGGTACTCGTTAAAGACCCCTAGGTGAATAAACATTTAGGATAAGCAAAATTTAGAACTCCCACAGTAGAGTCGGGCTCATGTCCACCAGAGTGACGAAAGAGAGCTCTGGTAGTAGGCGATATGACCTCGTTGTTAAAGCCCGGGCATGAGTCATAAACCCTAACCTAATACTGAAAATAACTACAGAATTCGAATTTTAAGCAAACAAGTACAAAACGGATCACGTTCAAATTACCAAGTACTCGATATCATCCTATCAAAAGTGACTTTTTAACTTTAACTTTTAACTTTTCCAAGACCTGCTAGTATTACTTTCCCACCTCTAAGTATAGAGGAAGTTATGTATTCGGCCAAAAATTGGATGTGGACTTTTTAACGGAATTTTATGTTTTCCGACCTCTAGATTCCAATATGAATAAAAAAAAAAATCTGTGTTTGTTGGTGTGTCTGTGAACTTGATAACTGCTGACAGAATGTATGCATCGACACAAACTTTAATATGTGTAACCAATACCCCATAAGGACAACACCCATCGATTGTCAGCCAAATCGATCAAGGAGGCGGGGGAGATTAGGGGAGAGGGGGAGATTAACTCAAAAACTCTAATAACTGCTGTTGTAATGAATGTATCGACACGTAATTTCATATGTGAATTCAAAATCCCATAAGGACGATACTTATTAATTTTCAGCAGAATCGCCAGAAGCAAGGGGGGGGGGGGGCTCAATTCAAAAACCCTGATAATGGCCGATGTAATGCATTTCTCGACAGAAAATTTAGTATGAGGATTTAGGAGCCCTTATGTAAGTTAACTGTTTAATATTAGCGCAAACTGTCGACTGGTTTTGGAGGGGCAGCGGAACGTTAATTGATTAATTCGTTCTGGGGAAGTCAATTGTCGGTTATTCACCTACAATATTTTTTCAGGTAAGTTCCAGTATTTTGTAGTCTTTAGAATTAAGTACTATATAATTTAAGAACAATTGTGTGGGAAGAGCGCAGTTATTGAAATGTTAGTTTTTATATTTGTTATTTTAATTTTGAAATTGGTTACCGTCGGTGTATCCCCGGCAATGCATATCACCAGCAATCTCAGGCGCCAACTCATATCACCGGCAATCTCCTGCGCCAACTCATATCACCGGCAATCTCCTGCGCCAACTATGTATTTGCTCTCCCTCTCAAACCAATTTAATTAAGAAACAATATTTGTGTTTCCCAGGTATTTGTGAAACTTCATACTAAATTTTATGTTGATAAATTCATTACATGGACAGTTATAAAGGTCCTCTTATCCCCTGCCCCCCCCCCCCCCCCCCCCCCCAGTGCCTGTGCTAGTTAATCATCGGATGTTCAGAAATCTCACATGCAGCACCGTTTCGTTCTTTTCTCGGACCTCGCACGTAATTTAATGTCCTCATTGATAATGTCAACATACACCTAAAACCATCTAATCTGGCAGATATCGTTACTAAAGTTACGCCGGGTAACCAGCTAGTTCTTTCGTATACTAGATTAAAAGGTGAGTTTACGTAAATGTTTTACCTATGTGTTCTGTTTATGTAAAACTACGGTTATGCTGGGCATCGCTAATTAATGTTTTCAGAGATAGCAGGTAATTCAATTTGCAGGTAATTAATGGGTGTACCTCTGTGGTACATCATATGTTGATTTTGTAAACACACCATTCGGTAAACAGAGGTCCTCCCTCCACCTACATACATACATATATACTGTGTGTATCTACAACTTGCACGTCACTCGGGCTTAACTTTCGCCTACATACTGGAGACATTGGTAATCACATTCTAGTTCGTTCACTTAATTAGTTTGGTCTCGTTCACTTAAGTGAGTAGTTCAACTGAATCCTGCCAAAACAACAGAACAGTAGTTCATTCTATTATGAACCCGAACCCTGTGATATTGATGATGTTATTTCATCAAACGAACTTTGTGCTAACCTGGCGTCCAATTTGGATTAACCAAAATGATCAATAAACCTGAATACGTGTCGGTAAGAACTCAAATTTAATTTAAAATTCTCAACGTGGTGGAGCAATAAGCGTGGACAGTACAGAGCTATGTGTGAAATAGACTAACGAAATTATCGTAATTAAAGTTGGAAAATGTAAATTGGAGATGGAAGGTTGGTCGGTAACTTGCCGGAGTCCTCGTAACTAGTTTAGCGCATCTCTCACCTTTCCTGGCCAGGTCAACGGTGGAGCTGACCACGCCTTAACCCATTTGGAGATAGAAGGTTGGTCGGTAACTTGCTGGAGTCCTCGTAACTAGTTTAGCGCATCTCTCACATCTCCTGGTCGGGTCAACGATGGAGCTGACCACGCCTTAACCCATTTGGAGATAGAAGGTTGGTCGGTAACTTGCCGGAGTCCTCGTAACTAGTTTAGCGCATCTCTCACCTTTTCTGGCCAGGTCAACGGTGGAGCTGACCACGCCTTAACCCATTTGGAGATAGAAGGTTGGTCGGTAACTTGCCGGAGTCCTCGTAACTAGTTTAGCGCATCTCTCATCTCTCCTGGCCGGGTCAACGGTGGAGCTGACCACGCCTTAACCCATTTGGAGATAGAAGGTTGGTCGGTAACTTGCCGGAGTCCTCGTAACTAGTTCAGCGCATCTCTCACATCTCCTGGCCAGGTCAACGGTGGAGCTTTTGAAAAAAAAATTAAAAATATTTTACGTAGGCCGTGAAGGATACGAAATTGTTCTTTCATTCGTAAAGGAATGGGTATGGGAAGGATCACTTCAAAGATCTCTAGATCGTTGAAATCGCATCACTCTTAAAACCGAGGTTACCAACGTTGATAGGGAGGGGGGGGGGTATTCTCGATTTGGAAAATATGTTCACATTACATTTTTCAAATATTTATTATTTACTTTATTATAACAACCTCGTTTTTATCGAACCCTCTCACACAATCATTTCCACCTCACTTTAAACTGGCATTACTCAGAATTACACTGCACAATGGTACGAAGCTAATGTCAACATCTTACACCCAGTAATGCCAGTTTGGAATGGGGGAGAGAGGGGAGGGGGTGTTGTGATCTGTAAAAACTTATTTGGCATAGGAAAGTCCTCTTATTATATGGGTCATGTCTCTATGTGAGTGAGTGTGTACGTCTCTTTGTGAGTGAGTGTGTACGTCTCTTTGTGAGTGAGTGTGTGCGTCTCTTTGTGAGTGAGTGTGTGCGTCTCTTTGTGAGTGAGTGTGTGCGTCTCTTTGTGAGTGAGTGTGAACGTCTCTGAACACGATAACTCCCTATAGAACGGATATATATATATATAAGACACGAAATGTTTATCCAGGATCCTTAAGAACGACACCTGATGATTTTCAGCCTAATCGACTGAAGGGTAGTAGATGACCAGTGATTGGCCTACGACTTATTTTAGGTTTTACTACACCACTCGACCATAACGCCAGAAAAATCAGGTTACTGTCCATCTCGGAGAGCAGACTGAACGCTGGATAGGTAAAATGGCGTTCGTTAAGATGTAGGATAGTGGGATTGAACCCCCCTCCCCTAGTGGGGACCTGTCCTGTTTAGGGGCCAACCTTGCCCTTTAAACAGAATATGCAAAGAGGGATGATATCCTATAAAATTTTATTAAAAGCTCCCTGTTTAGAGCGAACCAGGCGAAATGTTCAGTTTATCAGTAATATTATCAGAAGAATGGGCTGTAGGGGGCCATTATACCTGCGACTCGGCGGCTAACTTTAGCTATAACCAGTGATGGAGCCCTGTCACGAAGTCCAACTTACATAAGTTCGATAAAGTCGACAGAGGGGGCGGGGGGGGGGGGGGGGGGGGGCACGTTGCGAGTTCTCCGTTCGATTTCTCTGGGTTTCCAACCCTTCAGATTGTGTTTTCCTGCATGTAGTACTGTGATAATGGAATAATGATGTTCAATAAAATAAAATAAAATTAATAATAAATAAATATTTAAATAATAAAATTAGCACATTTCCTGTAATAATTGTAGCTGGTCTTCTACTAAATTTTGATTTCTTCAGTAATTTCCGAAAAGGACCCTAAAAAAATCATATCAAAAGTTCAAGACGTGTGCAACTTTGAAGAAAGTGCACATATTAAAAAAAAATTTAATTAACAAACTTTCCATTTGGATTTCTTCTAAAGATGTTTAAGAGATGCCATATTGTTATTCTAAATTTGCAAAAATGTTCAATCTAATCCAAAGGTATAAATTATCTTACTTTGTTAACAGGGAAACTGAATAGCATAGAATAAGAGAACAAATATTTGGGTTTATTTTACTTAACATACATTATAAATTGAATCAAAATATCAATATGAAACAAAAAACAAAACAAATTACTTATAATAAAAAAAAATCTTACAAACTAATTACTTAAAACTATATCAGTGTTCTTTCTGTTTTGTTTTTTGGCCATTATTTAAATCAATGTTATTTGGGGCATATATAAGTATAAATAAATAAAAGTACCTCCTTTGGCATCTACTTCAATATTATTTCACTTCTACTTCGTTCACCACACCTTAAGCCTAATAACACTTCTCTCATTAGACTGTCCACCTTCACATCTCAACTCCCACTTCTCACCTCTACAACTTGACTTAGACTGGTCCACTCTATTAGAACAGCTGATCGTCGTCTTTTGGACTACATTCATTGGTTCTACAAAATGCGTCTTCATATACACATTTATTCGCTAATTTAGTTACTTCATTTCTTACAGCTGTTTTTTCATACAAATAAATATAATTAATTTTATTATATAGATTAGGTTAGAGGGCGCCGGTAGCTCAGTGGTATGCGTGCTTGACTTCTGAGCTCAAGAACGTGGGTTCGTAACCCGACCGAGGCCCTTAGTTTATTTTATCTGGGAGGTAAAATAAACTTAAGCACGCCGTCCTTCGGATGGGACGTTAAGCGATGGTCCCGAGCCTGTACGATGTCAGGTACTCGTTAAAGACCCCTACCCTAGATGAAAAAAAATTTAGGGTAGGCAAAATTTAGGACTCCCACAGTAGAGTCGGGCTCATGTCCACCAGAGTGACGAAAGAGCGCTCTGGTAGTGGGCGATATGACCTCGTTGTTAAAGCCCGGGCATGAGTCATAAAACCTAACCTAAACCTAACCTAGATTAGGTTAGGTTTTATGACTCATGCCCGGACTTTAACTGCGAGGTCATATCTAGGGCAGGGGTCTTTAACTTTTTTTATAATACCTATATTATTAATAATTACAATGTGTGTAATTTTCTACATGCTAATTCTGTAATCTGTAATATATTAAATTTTGATTTCACAGGTTGTAAAATGAAGACATAGATTTTTATTATTTAACGGCATAGACTTTAGAGGCTGCCCTCAACATCACGCTGTCTAGATAGATATAGATCGGCTATGGGGCTTGGAACACCATAGAACCAGTTAATTTTCCACATATTAAAAATGAAGACTATTCTTCATTCTGGGACATAGTTCACGTCCCCTAAGAATAATAACATAAGAAATAGACAAAAGAAAACGAGTATGAGCCAGTTGAGACAGAATAAAGAAAAGAGGCCTCTAAGAATTAATTGAAGAAATATTATTAAATGTTAAAAAAATGAATGTAAACAGGGCTTTGGTCACATGGTCTCACCACGGTTTGCGGGTTCGAATCCCGTCCGGGAGTGAGTTTTATTTCGTAGATAGAACTCCCTCCCGGGGCCATGGATGTCGTAAATAATTCGATAAAACAGTGACATGGCTATTATGCATCGAACATAAAGCCAAAAAAAAAAAATTAAAAATAAGAGATCCGAGAGAATATTTATCTATCTATGTATGTTAGTTAGAGAATATGACTTTTATTCCTTACATAAATTTTAATTTATTGCTTTATTTGTAATAACATAGCAAAAAGGTGCAGACAACAACTAACTTTATTTTCAAGATATTTTGTCGAACACATGTAAAGGTTGGCCAATATGCTCGGACATAAGGCCAAAAGAAGAAAAAAAAAAAAAAAAAAAAAAAACGTAAAGTATAATTGTATTTAATATAATTTAGAAAAATAATATTATTATTTTAATAATTACTAATTTCCAACATTATTGTTATCTATCTATTTATTTATTTAACGAGAACCTAAACCCTAATCTGGATTCATACGTCCATATGTAAGACACTCTAAATGTGACAACTTAGTTCGGGTGGAGGTGGGGGGGTTGCCTTTGGACGGTGAATTGTGGTTCTCGATTTCTCTAGGGCTCCAACTCAGGATCTTTTTTGTTTTCCATACACAATAGAATTGGATGAAGGTGAAAATGCGCCCCCCTCCCCCCTCCCTACAATAAAAATAAGTGGTTAGAGTGACTGAAGAGGGCTCTTGGGAAATCAATCGTGGTAGGTCCACATCACCTCCAGCCAGCCACCTACCTACCCACCTACCTACCTAATTATATATCTCTGTGTATATACAAAAGTACAGATATACTACTTCCAGTATCTATTATAGATATGTATAATACAGATTGTTACCAGTTTTTACGTTATTATACCTATGGTATAAGGAAGTATTGTAATCGTATAGTAATTGTGAGAAAATCCGAGATCCAGGTTTCAACGGATTTTCACGTTCCTTGGAATACGTTTTGACCATTTTCACGATGATGTGTCTATGTGTGCTTGCGTGTGTGCCTGTGTGATTGAAAAGTTGGACCTGATTAGCGGCGCTTAAATTCCCGTGGGAAATATTTCAAAATAATGTTTAAATTGTATCGCCTAGCAAATAATTATAAAAATATAGAAAAAAATAGAATGTAATGTGATGTGGGCCATTGTGGGACTTTCTTATACCAACCACAATTTTACAGATCTGCTCTCTCCCCCCTCCTCTCTTAAATTCATTTTATACTGAAATAACGACGTATAATGAAACAAAAAAAAAACCGGTGACGCCAAAGCATCACACTCATATGCCCAGTAATAATTTCAGTATGAACTGAATTTGAGAGGGAAGGGGGGGAGAGCGATCTGTAAAAGCGTGGTTGGTATAAGAAAGTCCTGTAATGGCAACACCATATAAAAAAATGTATTTTTTATTTTTCATAGTTAATCCAGCTCAGTTTATGGAAGCCCTCGATAAGAAACCTTCTAGATAATAAATGTAATAACAAAAGGAAAGATGATAATACAAAATAAAATAGGTAATAATAACAAAAAATTAATAACAATTATTATTATAATAGCAATTGTTGTATAAAAGAAATTGTCGGTGAATCACTGGCAATGTACTTCCCCAGCACGAATTAATTAGTTAATTTTTCGATCTCCTAAAACCAATCCACTGTTCGGGCTGAGTGCGTTCAGTACATTGGCAGTTACTAGGGTTTTGAGAAGGTATGGGGTATGAGGGGATGCGCGACAAATTAATAGGTGCTGTCCTTTTCGGTTTCGAATTTAAATATAAAATGTCATGTCGACATAGTCAATTACATCGGCAGTTATTAGAGTTTTTGAATTAGGCCCCTTCTAATTCTCTCCATTAGGTCACATAATATTTCGTATCGATATGTTTATTCTGTCAGAAGCTATCCTGTTCACAGACTCACACTCACACACACAGACAGACAGGACATTTATCATCGGTTGGAAAACACAAAATTCCAATGAAAACTCAACATCGAATTATTAAATGATTACATAACTTCCCCTATACTTCATATAGCTGGGGAAGTACAAGTGAGATGATCGGCCAGAAAGTCACTGGAGCTCATTCCGGGCCCCTCATTCAAGAAACAGAATCCTATTGTCTGCGTGTCCATCAAGTCGTCCCTAAAACATATTTCTTAAACAGCTGATCCACCATAATCAGCAGGCCTTTAGTCCTCTTTCTGACAAACATTTTGCAAATCTGTGAATGTTTGCGGGAGAATTCTCATCGTAAATGTGAGAAAAAAAATACACATACACACTCAGCCATGGTGTAAATCACTTTTTTTTTACGTTTTGACTTTATGTCGAACGGGATTTTTCGAAAATTATCAACATAATGAAAATGTTTGTATTGCCTCACATTAATAAAGTTGAACAGATTTTTGGCGAAACAGATCCCCATCCTTCACAGGAGGAGGAATGCCAAGAAAATTGCCAGAGATGAAAATTTAAAGTCATCATCACTAAGGTTCTTTTCTTCTCAGGGTGTTCCTTTTTTCTCTCATCTTGTTCCCTTTCGTCTACTTGGCCAGATTCTCAAATGGATGGAATTTATTATATATTTAAATTATATTACATTTTTTTTATCAACTAAAAAAATTCTAAAATGTGTCTAAAATCAGGCAAAAAAATAAGAAGAAAATAAAGAGAGACAGCAAGACTGGCGGGTTCTCTCTGAGGTGAAACTCAACTTTTCATAACACATTTTTCCTTATTTTGTTATTCTCATTTCATCTTATTTGCCCTCATTTTCATTCCTCATGAGGACTCAGCTCCCAAGTTTTGTTGAAAAAAAAAAAAATCTCCCTTCTTTTTGTAGCTTCTTTTTTGTATAAAATTTGTATTTTTGACTTTATTCCATTCATAGGATTGTTAACGTCCCTCCCCTGCCTCTCCTGTCAAACAACGCCTCCTTGGCCTATGTTCGATCTGGACTTGAAATGTGAAAATCATTTCATAGTATTAGTAGGTATGCTAATACTAGCAGGTTACCCGGTTAGTAACTGAAATATGCCTTCAGAAATATGAAGAATCGGTGCCACGAGGACCACCTTATTCTATATTTCTTCCTCGGCTATTTTCGTTACAACCAGTATAAATGTTCGATGTCAATAATGGACATTGAACATTTATACTGGTTATTCTTATGGTTGACTATCATCGTATCTGGTTGAAGCCTCTGTAATACATTGCTGCGCTAATGTGTTTTTCCAGGCAACAGAGGCTACACCCAAACTTAAAGGTAAGTTTCTGCTCTCCATCTAAAACTTTGAAATCTTTATTTGCTGGACCTCCTCGCCTTCAGTTCTTGAGTTTTTGTGGGTCCTTCGATCTCTGAATTTGAGGCTACACCATGACTCACACATAAGTTTCTGCTCTCGGTCTAAACCTTCAGTCTCTTTTTTTGGTCTATTAACTTCTGTTTTTTGTTCTTTTGAGGGTCGTCTGGCATTTGAAATTGACTTTATATCCAGCCTCATACGTTTGTTTCCGCTCTCCCTATAAACATCTAATCTCTTTATTCGTGGACTCTTATCATCTCACGGATCCAGAAAAAAAATTGAAAGAAAAATAAATAAATTGAGAAAATTGTTAACTTATCGATAACTCTAATATCTGTTTGGGTGTTGTGTCTCGATCCTGGAAAATTTATTTTGTTCGTCATGGAAATTTAAAATTGAGATTCCGTGACCACCCAGGACTTAGTATCTGGTGTCAGAGTTTCTTTGGAGAAATGACAACTTGACTGCTACGGAAGGAAGATTCAATTTCATGGCTTCCTAGGCCGCGGCCGCCTCGTCATCTGATCAAAATCATCTCTCCCAACCCACTAAATTTACATCCAAATTAGATTCTTATTTTTCAGTTTTTCTTCTTTTTTTTTTTTTATTTTATTTCTTTTTTTTCTTATATTGAAAAGTTCAAATGGAAAATGTTCCCCCCCATCAAAGCAGCAGAAGACCTGTAATGAACAGTACGTAGTTGTATGTCCTCTAGTATAGGGGAAGTTATGTAATTGTTCAAAAATTCGTTGTTTCCACTAGAGTAACATGTTTCCTGAACCTTTGTATCCGGAAAAAAAGAAACGTCACGGGTGCACCGACTATATACTTCCCTAGTTCGAATTATTTGTAACTAAATGTTGGCTCTTCCTCTAAGGTCCCTTTCTCTAATGTCCCTTCCTCTAAGGTCTCTTCGATATATACCGATGTCGTCACAAAATCTATCTCATATATCTAAACGCACACAAAAAGAGGCCCTAACACAAAACCCTAATGATTGTTGATGAAATAAATGTTGCACCTACTGACCGGTAGTTTCATTTCAGAGGGAGGACGAAAAGTAGTTGACGAATTTGCGCTGGGGAAGTACAAAGCACGGGCTGTATCCACAAGCAACTTTTTTTTTGGTTTTTTAAAGTTTTTTATAACTTTTAATTAATTTTTTTTTATTATTGTCACTGCCACATGCTCTAGTTTCATTTCGTCGAAAAATTGGTTGAGTCTTTAAATTCAATTAACAGAAAAAAAATAGAGAAAAGGCAATGTATTCATTATTCATGGCCGCCACTTGCGAATAAACTCCATTTTCACAATTTTTCCTCTAATTGAATATATTTATTCAGGCCCTGAAGGTCGGGATTACTTTTTAACGATCCAATATTACTGATGAAATTTAAAAGTCGTGTATAACGTACTTCCCCAGCTCAATCAAGTAAGTTCTCACTCTCCCTCTGAAGCCAATCTACCGATTTGGGGGAAAACCAAAAGATGTATAATTCAAGGACTTCGAATGTTATTGGTATTTTTGAGTTGCATTCTCCTCATCAGATCTCCCGTTTCCCTTCGACCGATTTCGCTGAGAATCGGCAAGTATCCATGTCCATATGGGATTCTGGATATTCGGGTTGATTTATTTATTCTATCAGAAGTTATATATATATATATATGTTAAGGGTAAAGTTAGATTAACGGTTAAACCTAGGATTACCCGGGTAAACTGCGTAGTACCCGCTGCCGCTTGGTTAAAGTTGGGTATACTAATAATGACAAGGCCATTAGTGGACGTATGTTCCACTATAAAGATTAGGTACCTACTTATTATTTAGCTCGACCACACCTCAATTTCCATTGTTGTAAGCTGTCAAACAGCGATAATCATTCATCTGGGTACACAAATTCCTAGAACAAACATAAATCGAAATATTACAAAATTTGGGGGCGTATTTGCCGGCGTTCCGCCGGCGGGACGATATATCTGCCCCTCCCGTCGTTCCTATATTTGAAGTAGTACAGGTTCTACCTTTAACATATACTTTACCCGGGTAATCCTAGGTTTAACCGTTAATCTAACTTTACCCGTAGGATATACACACACAAAGAGATACACAGACACACAGGAGTATATCATCTGTATATCTTTTTTAGATTTTTGGAATGTGGAAGTTGGAGAAGATGAAATTCGAGTGAGCATTCAACTTTTATAAGATAACTTTCCTTGTACCTAGTATTGCTGGGAAAGTTACAACGGTGGACTCTCAGTCCGTTGTAAGGGATACTTGTACAGCAGCCATCTAATTAGAGACAATATCTAGAACTAAACAGAGAAAAAAGTCAAATAAAATGAATTAAGGGGACAACTTTTCCATTTTCGGGGCTCTGGAGTTTATAAGTTTATTGGTTGTAAAACGGCTTGCTTTCTACTCTGCTTGTAGGCTCTCTGGAGATGCTTGGACCCAGCTTGCTGTTCTGGCCAAACTCGCTTCTGCCTAGTTATCCCCTTCTCTTCCAACCAACTCAACTCTCCGCTCTGCTTGTAGGCTCTCTGGAGATGCTTGGACCCAGCTTGCTGTGCTCGCGAAACTCGCTTCTGCCTAGTTACCCCCTTCTCTTCCAACCAACTCAACTCTCTGCTCTGCTTGTAGGCTCTCTGGAGATGCTTGGACCCAGCTTGCTGTTCTGGCCAAACTCGCTTCTGCCTAGTTACCCCCTTCTCTTCCAACCAACTCAACTCTCCGCTCTGCTTGTAGGCTCTCTGGAGATGCTTGGACCCAGCTTGCTGTGCTCGCGAAACTCGCTTCTGCCTAGTTACCCCCTTCTCTTCCAACCAACTCAACTCTCTGCTCTGCTTGTAGGCTCTCTGGAGATGCTTGGACCCAGCTTGCTGTTCTGGCCAAACTCGCTTCTGCCTAGTTACCCCCTTCTCTTCCAACCAACTCAACTCTCCGCTCTGCTTGTAGGCTCTCTGGAGATGCTCGGACCCAGCTTGCTGTTCTGGCCAAACTCGCTTCTGCCTAGTTACCCCCTTCTCTTCCAACCAACTCAACTATTTCCATGTTTTCTTACAATACTACCTTCGCCTCCTCTTTTGTCTTCTTATAAATAATTGACTCCTTTGAAGTGTTTTTCTGTTTTCCTCCTCTTTCTTATTTTCTCTTTCTCCTGATCCTCAAAGATACTCCTTTTTTTTTCCTTTTATTTTTTTTGGTTGAAAAGAAGATTTTCTTTCAATTCCCTTTAAAAAGCTGGCTGGCAGAGAGAGTTGGAAGGGTGAGGGGAGGGGTCGCTTTGCTAAGGTAGAACCAATGACAAATGTGATTGGAGAGCTCCAATAATCCTTGGGGGGGGGGGGGGGGGGGGCGCTATTTACTAGCCCCAGATAAAAATATCAGGGTTTAGCTGTGTCGATAATAGGAAGGTATAGCCCCGTCCTTCCTCTCCCACAGTTAACTGTCCTTCCGCCTCAATACACCCCCTACCGATACATTAAGAGCCTTCCCAGGGAGTTTTTTTTTTTTTCATTTTTGTGTGGTTAATGAAGTTAACATATCAATTTCTAAGTTACAGAAAGTGGTCAAGTAAATCAGAAAGATGTATAGGATAATAATTTATTTATCGAAAAGTTGCAGTTAACAAATTATTATTTGTGAAACTCTGGAAATGTAGCTATTGTTGTATTTGAAATAAAACCAACGCGAACGCAGATATAGCGTAACAAAAAACGCGAAATTTATGAAAGTTCAGTTGGAAAACAGCTTTTTTTATTTAGAAGTTTGCTTGATTAATGCGAAATGAGACTATTCTATCGAACAGTTATCCATTACCATGTTCCTTAGGATAATTTCTGACTAAACAATTTTTTTTTTTTTTCATATTTGAGGACGTAGTCGGAACTGCAGCGTCCCATTTAAATTATCCAGATCTTATCCGCTTCAGATAAAAACAAAGACCATACAAATGGTGTCTGTTTCTCAACTGGAAAAACACACAATCAAAAAATACTTGAATAGTTGAAGGAGTTTGGAAAGAGAAAAAGTTATTTCAAGTTTTCTCAATTGCTATTAATATTATCTGAAAAAGTTGCAGAATCAATATGAAAGATGTTTTCATTCCAAACATTTTTTGTTCCATATGTTGTTTCGCTAAAGTTAGAAATAACTGAGATAAATAACATTTTTGAGTAGCGAAATAGGCGAGTGGTAAGGATAACGCTTTGTTACTCCCGAGTAACCTGCTACTCTGTAAACAGAAAGGAATTGTAGATGAACAGCTGTCTTAAATAACATATTTGTACTTTGAAGCTATTGTGACTCATGCCCGGGGTTTAACTACAAGTTCATATCGCCTACTACCAGAGTGCTCTTTCGTCGCTCTGTTAGATATGAGCCCGACTCTGCTATGGGAGTCCTAGATTTTGCCTACCCAAAATTTTCAGTCACTTTAACGAGTACCTGACATCGTACAGGCTTAGGACCATCGCTTAACGTCCCATCCGAAGGACGGCGTGGTTAAAGTTTTTCTACCTTCCAAAAAAAAAAAAAAAAACTAAAAGCATCGGCCGGGTTTCGAACCTGCGATCTTGAGCTCAGTAAGCAGGCACGCTACCTCTGAGCCACCGGCGTCCTCCTTGTACTTGTGTCTGTACAGGAAACACAAAGTTAATGTAGAAAGAGAAACAAGAACAGAATGAAAAGTAGAAAATACGAAATGGCAAAAACAACTTTTGAAAAAGTTTGTCGACTTTTGTTAAGTTCTCGAAAGTAGAAAATCAATCTCTGTTTCTTTGCAAAATATGCATTGTCAACTTGGTTCGGAGATTTGTGAAAGTGAGTGGCTAATTCAAGTCTAAAGCAATGGTTCACTTCCTAGCTTTACACTTGTTTTCATCTCAGCCAAGTGTCAATCTGAAAATGTCGATGATTATTTTCCAGAAACAGAAATTTTGTGGTTGGAGTTTATGACTCATGCCCGGTATTAGTATTAATAAATACTAGATCATATCGCCTACTTACCAAAGCGCTTTTTTGTCGCTTTTGTTGACATGAGCCTGACTACCTGCTGGAGTGCTAAATATTGTCTACCCAGTTTGAATTAGCGTAAGGTTCTGTCGCTTTTGTTGACATGAGCCTGACTACCTGCTGGAGTGCTAAATATTGTCTACCCAGTTTGAATTAGCGTAAGGTTCTGTCGCTTTTGTTGACATGAGCCTGACTACCTGCTGGAGTGCTAAATATTGTCTACCCAGTTTGAATTAGCGTAAGGTTCTTTAAACGAGTAGCTGACAAATTGCAATTGATGATACAACTGTTGACTAAGGGTGGAGAGGGACGTCACAATAGGTCTATATAAACTTGACTAAAGGTGTCTAAAGGTGTCTAAACACGACTAAAGATCTATAAACTAAATAGTAATTGTCACTCATGCCGGTGCTATAACTACGAGATCATATAGCGGCTCTTTCGCCTCTCTGGTGTACACGAGCCTGACTGTACTGTGGCAGTCCTAAATTTTGCCATCCCAGGTTCATTCGCTCAGGGTAGGGGTCTTTGGGCTTACCTGTCATCGGCTCGGGACCAACGGCATCGCTTTACGTCGAAGGACGGAGTGCTCAAGGTTTTTTCACCTCCAAGATAAAAAAAACCTAAAGGTCTCGGCTGGGTTTGGAAACCGCGATCTTGAACTTAATAAACGAGCTTTCCAGCTCTGAGCTACCGGCGCACAGTGTGAAATTTATGTTTTGATTTTCAAAATTCGAGCCCCCGCTCAATTTTTGATCAATTTGGATGAAACTAGGTACAAAATATTTGTGAAAGCTGGCTTTTTATCAGATAACTGCGGGTTTCACAATCAAGGTGTTGTGGGCCAGTGGCAAAAATAGCCAATATATTGAATTTGGACCACTTTAGGCCAAAATGACAACATTAGGGCCATTTTTGGCTAAAATAAATATTGAATTTGTAATCAGCGAACCAAAAAACATTCATTTAAGTTGTAAAAATCCGTTAACAAAAACTTAGACAAAAAAATAAAAATTTTTTAAAATTTTCGCGGGGTTTTGGCAGCTGAACGAATTTTGAAAATCAAAACTCACAAATTTCACACTGTGCGGCGCCCTCTAAACTACATACTGAGTGTAAATGTGTCTGATTATAGTCACATTCAAATGTAGTCCCTAAACATGACTTTTGTGACTCTTATTCGCATACTAATTGATGTCTGTTTTAACAATGGTGCATCCTGGTGAGGGCCGGGAGAAGCCCTACCCGTGTTAAACTTGATTGGGTGTGACATTAAAAAAACTGTAGAAATGAAACAATAAACACTTTATTGATGGGTGAGGATGGGAGCACTCCCGCTTTCAGTGTTGAGGCTCCTCTCCGCCGTTGGGGGCGGCCAGGAACCTGTACACACGGATGGACGTGTTCACGAAGCCGAGCATCGTGTTGAACATATCCGAGAGGGAACTCACGTATTCGCCAAAGTTTTCCACAAATTTGATGAGAATGCCGGAGATGACGTTCGTCACAGGTCCGCCTTCATCCTTCCTCGGATCTGAACAAAATACAAGTATATAGCTTAGTCTCCATCGGTACAGAAATGTAGTACACATTCTTGTTGGAGTGGTTCCAATCTGGGTGCTCAATATACAAGTCAGTTGCAATTGTCCATTCAAATATGTACATGTTATATTTCCCGAGGGGAATTGGGAAATTGTTTATTTTTTCTCATGTTCACCTCAGAATCAAAAAGGGACCATTTTTTAAAAAGTCTGTATGTACGTGCATGTGTGTATGACCGTCGTTCCTCATACCTCCAGCATTAATAGATCGATTTCGATCAAATTTGTAACACTTTAAAATAGTGTGAAACAGCAACTTTCGAGCATAACGCTCAAGCGGCTTGGAACATGTGTAGAGTTTATGCTGTAGTAATTTCAGTTTTGAAATTACAAGGATGAACTTTTGCGCATACCTAAAAAAAACTGGTTAAAATTGTTTCGGCGGCTGCTCTATTTATTTTTTAAGAAATAATAATAATAATTTACATAGTATGAACTGTTGGCATGGGAACTATACCAACTAACGTCTTTTATTAATTTATTAACTTAATTAATTTATGCAAGCCGTCCTTCTGATGGGACGTTAAGCGATGGTCCCGAGTCTGTACAATGTGAGGTACTCGTTCAAGACCCCTATCCTAAGTGAATAAAAATTTAAGATAGGCAATAGATAGGCTCTGGTAGTAGGCGATATGACCTTGTAGCTAAAGCCCGGATATGAGTCATAACAACTGAGTGCTTGCTTACTGAACTCAAAATCGCGAGTTCGAAACCATGCCGAGGCCCTTATTTTATTTTATCTGGGAGGTAAAATAAACTTAAGCACGCCGTTAAGCGATGGTCCCCTGTACGATGTCAGGTACTCGTTAAAGAGACCCTAGGTGAACAAAAATTTAGGGCAGGCAAAATCTAGTACTCCCATAGTAGAGTCGGGCTCATGTCCACCAGACTGACGAAAGACCGCTCTGGTAGTAGGGATATGATGTTGTATAGTTAAAGCCCGGATATGAGTCATAATAACTAATTTATTAATAAAAATAATAATAATATGTACAAGTCCGGTGCTGCTCGGAACTTTCCCATAGGTCAGTTTGTGGTTTTCTATAGCTAACTGGTATTATACCGTTCTAAAACTTTTTTAATCCTATTTGGAGCATTATTTATACAAAGCCCACAAAGAGTCCTATGGGAAAGTTACGTGCAGCTCCGACCTGCTCACATGCCAAACCGAGCTTATGTACCAAGTCTTATAAAAATCCGTGAGATGTCCTTTTTGTCAAACTTCTGGTATATTTCAGGGGTGAGGTAGTGGCTAAAAGAGAATCCGGACTGTGATACGGACTTACCAAGAGAGGACTTACCCTCGTCAGGGCGGGAGTTGCGAAGAGGAGTAGGAAGAAGATGGGGCTGGCTGATGGGGACAGACTACATAGATGATACATGTCTAAATACGTCTAAATATGTCTAATCATGACAACATGTATATAAATGCGACTAAAGTTGAATGAATTGGATTAAATATGACTATGTCTCCTTCCCAAACTTCAAGGTGATATCATAAACCTACTTTTTCTTGCAAAATAAACTAAAAGTGTCTCCCTTGAAAGGAAGTCATTTGAGAGAGAGTTGGGTCATTGGAATCCACTCAACTCTAGTCCCTTGGGTACTTAAAGGGTAGGATAAAAGAGAATATAGCAGGGCAGGAGTATCATAAAGAGACGAGCAAGAGATGGACTTACCAAGAGAGGAAGTGGCCAGAGTGGAGGTTGCAAAGACCAATAAGAGGAACATCGGGGGAATGGGAGGTGATGGAGGCAGGGGTGTGGGGACAGGCTATATAGCTAGAGAAGGGCTCAACTGGGAGCACGTTCGTCACGTGCTGGTCGTCAGTCTGAGAGGAGGCCAACCCAGCGGCGCGGGGAGAGGACATAACGGAGGACAACTGCTAATAACCCGCCACCTACTGATGCTGTAAATCTTAGTCTTCTTTATTGTTGTGTCTCCGCAACTTGCCCAATAAAACAAGACATGGCCATGAACAATCTAAGGCTAGATCCTTAACAAAGTATGCGACTTTCATATCAACGTTTATTTCCTCAGGTAAAGGAAAGTCTTCGAATCATTCAAACATTTGATATTTAATTTCCAGCGGAATCCCAGGTTCTCCGTATCCTTCATCCTAAAGACACTAACGAGACTGTGGACCTGTACAACGTTCCCCGGCCGTACGTTAATGAAACAATCAACAGTGCATAATGGAACGAAATTAACGTGGAATTGTACATTTGCCCTGATTCTGGGTCTCCAAAAATTTTTCACATTTGCCCCGCATCAATATAAAAATGCCTTTTACACATCGCACGTCCCGAAGAAAATTTTCGTAGCTAACTCAAAATGTATGAAATTTCGTTTTATGTCGGAAGTAATGATGAAATAGTGTTATCGTTGCACGGAGAAAACCGTATTATGATGTTTCCATTAATAGCCGCCAGATGGCAGAAGAATCGTTCTTCTTCGGAACTAACTGGCAGGATTCATCCCGAAGAACACAGTAGTACTTTGGTACACTGCATGTGGGGTTGCGTTCGTTACGGCGAAAAGTGTATTATTTTGGATCGAAACACTTCTGTTTATAAATAACGAACTCTGTTGCCCGGATCATACCTACTCATATTTCGAGATACTACAGTTTTTGATCGGAACGTGTAATCAGTACTGACAGTACTTGTTTGTACTGTTCTGCAGTGTATTATTCTTTTTCACAAACTAATACTAAAACGTTTATTGTAAAAAAACAATCCATTCGTAAATCAAAGACTGAACCAGACGGTTTACCAACTTTGAATCGTGCATGTTAAAGTAAATTAAACTTAAATGAAAATAAAATTAAGGATCTGAAATAATTAATGACCAATGGTTACATTCCAAAATTTTATAGTCAGTTACAACTTACAATTACTTTTTTTTTTTTTTTTAATAATAATTTTGGGTATTTAGTAATTTTGTTGTCATAATTTTTTTTTTTTTTTTTTTTTTTCCGTGAAAGTAATGTTTTAAAGAAGAATAAAACCCCAACTGTGAACACTGCAATGAGAATGAGGACGTAATCCACATTTTCACTAACTGCAAAAAATACGACAACCAGAGACAACATGAGACACTACTATCCAACGAAAACACATTTCTTCAAACAATAGCTAACATTAATAACATAGAAAACATTAACAAACTCATTAAATTTATTACCAAATCAAAAATAGAATTATAGGATCAATAGACTACTACATACTCGCTCCGGCTTTATAGGACTACAATTAGTCTTACGGCATAATAATAAAAAAAAAAAAAAGAATAAAAGAAACAATTTTTCCGAAATAGGTAAAAATAGAAAATTAGTAGAAATGTATTTAGTAACATAAATCTAAAATATCCTATTAATTTCTGAAGAAAAGCGTCGCAGTTAAGAAGAGGTGCCCCCATAAACCCACCCCTAAAGTATTGGCTGAAACAATAAAGTATATTAACATATGGTAAAGCCCACTAGTAGTTGCAGCTTCGTGTCATATGAATCAAAACATAATAACTAAGTTAATAAGGGACCTGGCTAATGTGCTTCGCACGAGGCCAAAAAACTAAGTTATTAAGAAGGCTGTGAACGTAACCGTTTTCATGATAGTGCGTATAACTGAATTTATTTCTCATGATGTACGCTCTACACTTGCAAGGATATACTCAAGGCTCCTGACGGTGGTGGGGTGGATAGCTCTTCTGCTTACCAACCATGAGTCACTTTCAGTCTGCTGGACCTTTAACAGGGTGGCCATCCCTAACCTTCCTTTGTTAATGTTCTACAGAATATATTTTTTTCTCCTCCTTACGACCCTTAGTGCATCAAAATACATAAATTGAGGACTATGAACCAAGTCTAATTGATAAAGGTGTGTCCTCTGAAGTAAAGAGATGTAATTAACTGAGGTAGAACTGAGAGATAGCGCCTGCGGAAGGAGCCTGCCAACATCCCGCCTTTCTGTCTCTGAGGGCTACATAAAGATATTGAGTTATTAAAACAGTTCTCAGCCAGAGCAGACAGTTAATTTCCCGCTGAACAGGTGCAGATAATGACGTCAAGCCCTCCAGGAGGTTCCCGCCAGTTTTTCCCGCCATAAACATGATTTATCCCGCCAGATCTCCCCTACCTCGCTTTGTTCCCCTCGCTCTATCCCCTCCTAAATTCTCCTTCTTTGGACAGATTTACCGTTCTGCCTCTCCTCCTCTCTTCTAGACTTTAGCTACTTCTAAAATTTCCTTTTAGCCTTGTATAAATGCTTCCCTTTTTGTGCAATAAACAACTGTAACTTTTTGTGACTCATGCCCGGGCTTTAACTTCTTGGTCATATCGCCTACTACCAGAGCGAGACATGAGCCCGATTCTACTGTTGGTCTCCTAAATTTTGTCTACCCTCATTTAGCCTATGATAGGGGGATATAACAAGTTTCTGACATCGGCTCGGGACTATCGCTTAACGTCGCATCCGAAGGACGGCGTCCTCAAAGCCGAATTTTGAACCCGCGATCTTGAGCTCAGTAGATAAGCACGCTCTGAGCTACCGGCGCCCTCGACACAGTTCCCCTCACGGGCGCCACAAAAATTAATTAATTTTATATGAATGTTTCACTATAAAAATAAATAATAAAGATGTTTTTTTAATATATTTCTTTGTTACAGGTATGTTTTTGGGGGATTTATTTGCAAAAGATTAACAAGAACGTAAGTAAATAAATATTTTTTTAGTTTTTTTTTTCTTTTCGTAGAAATACATTTGATTACTATACTCAGATTAATATAAATTAGATCCATGGATCAGTTGCTTCGCGAATGTTACAAAAATATTGTATATATATTTCGATTTTATATTATATATACAAGATATTATGTATACATATTACGTAGTTTCAGTGGATATAATCATTTAATTAGTGGATATGGATTCTAAATAGATTCGATCTATATCCCTATATTTACCCTATTTTAACATTTCCTTTTCCAATTCATACAATTCACAAAGGACCCGAGTAATATTATAAATTTACTTACGATCAAGCAATCAAAACTAACTGAAAGAAAACAATGTTTGAGCGCTAATGAGACGGAAAATCAAGTTTAAAAAGAAGTAAAATAAAAAATAAGCTTAGTGAGTATGAAATGAAATTGTGTTGGTTCACCTAGGAATATGTTAGATCAAGTGATGGAGTAGGAAATAAATATAAACTTAATTATCTAAGGGAATATAGCAACAGAAAGATTTTATATATTTGGTACAACAGAAAATGGAACTGATACATATATTACATAAATGTACATAAAAAGGAAATAAATAAATGCAAAATGTATCTAGTTAGAGAAAATAACGAATGATTGAATAAATGAATATTCTTACCCTTATTTAAAAAGAATGATATAAAAAAATTCCAACAATGTATTATTCAGTCTTCATTTGTATTTTATTCAATTAAGCATTAATAATAAAGATAATAAAAGAGGGCGCCGGTAGCTCAGTGGTATGCGTGCTTGCCTTCTGAGCTCAAGATCGTTCGGGTTCGAAACCCGACCGAGGCCCTTAATTTATTTTATCTGGGAGGTAAAATAAACTTAAGCACGACGTCCTTCGGATGGGGCGTTAAGCGATGGTCCCGAGCCTGTACGATGTCAGGTACTCGTTAAAGGTGAATACAAATTTAGGGTAGGCCAAATTTATGACTTCCACAGTAGAGTCAAGCTCATGTTCACCAGAGTGACGAAAGAGCGCTCTGGTAGTAGGCGATATGACCTACTAGTTGAAGCCCGGGCATGAGTCATAAAACCTAACCTAAAGATAATAAAAAGTGGGCGAATCACTGGCTATGTACTTCTTCAGCACAAATTAATCAACTTTATTGTTAAACTACTCTCTAAAGCCAAAGGACCGTTTGGGTTAAAAGTCAATATTTGAATAATATAGTAGCCTTTGAATCCTGATATTAAATTTTGTGTCGATACATTCATTACATGGGCAGTTGTTCGGATATTTCAGTCAAGTTTTCCCCCTTCGCGGAAAATTAATAGATGCCATCCTTATGGAAATTATTTATATTTAAATATAACATTTCATGTGGATATATTCATTATATGGACTGTCATTGGGATTTTTGGGTTGAGCCCGCCCCGCCCCCTTTGATCCTCCCTCTCCTCTTCGTCTCATTCCGTTTAAATTTAATACGTGTCGTCCTACAACTTTGAACATACAGATGAAATTTCGTTTCGATACATTCATTACAAGGCCAGTAATTAGAGTTTTTATGTTAAGCCTCCCTCCTAATCCCCGCCTTTGGCCCATTTGGCTGAGAATCAATAAGTTGTCCTTGGAGGCTTCTTGGAGGTACATTAACATTTCTTGTCGATATATTCATTCTATCGGGAGTTATGATACCCATATACACACACAGACAGACTGAACATTTTTTTTTTTTCTGATTTGGAATCTAGAGGTCGGAAAAACATGAAATTCCGTTATAAACTGCGCATCGAACATCTGACAAATTACATAAATTAGCATTTACTTCGTTTAGCTGTGGAAGTAGAACGTAGGGTTTAGCGTCTTTGGACTAGATAACTGCCACAAGAGATCCTATCAATACTCAGCCGTATTGGACAAAGATAAGGGGGGGGGCTTCAGCTCAATAACTTTAATAACTGCCCATGTAGTGAATATATTATTGACATATTGGTTTTATACCTATTTTTTTCTTTTTACCCTTCTGAAGAATACTAAGGATGGACCCGCAGCTAACTGGGGTGGATTGCTTGCCGTTATTTGGGAGGAAAGTAAAAAACAGCCTAAATTAGCTGGGGGCCCCATCAGACTCCCCCCCCCCCCCCCCACCCCCTCTCTCTTAGACAATTTACATAAATTTGAATAACAATTGGCCCTTTGATTAGTGATCATTATTACCAGGAGAGAGCAGGTCGGTCTTCTTCCTTTCCTTAACATCACGAGCTAAACCACATCACTCTCCTTCCTCCCTCTAATATCACCTAATATCGCTAAACGTGGTATAGAGGCAGTTTCGTAATCGTTTTAAAAATGGATGTTGAATTTTCAAGCCTCCTCTGAGCTCAAAAATGGAGGAAAAACAAAATGTCTGCCCAATGGAAAGATCATATCATAGAAATAAAATACGTTGTTTTCCCACTGTTTTATTTTCGACCAAAATGGCTTTCAACGCAACTACATCAACAATGGCGTTCATTCAGACACCTTACTGTACTGATGATGACGCAGTCCTTTCTGGACGGAAATAAAAAAGTGGGAAGACAACGTCTTTATTTCGTTGAGAAATCTCGTCCCACACACATCTTGTTATGAATGAATTACACCAGGATATTTCGTACGTCAGCAAAATGGTAATTGTTCCGAATAACTGAAAAATAATGTTTCAGAGGATACTGATAGGACAGAAGTAGCGTGCTTGTCTTCTGTGCCAAAGATTGTGAGTTCGATCCCAGCCGGGGCTCAAGGAAACCTTGAGAAAGCAGTTCTTCGGAAGGATCGTTAAATGACGGTCTCGAACCTATCTGATATCAGAACACATAAAGACTAAACTTTTAGGACTATCAGAGTAGAGTCGAGCTCGTGTCACAACAGCGCTCTGGTAGTAGGCGATATAATATGCCGCCTGAGGCGTCCCAAGTTTAGCGTCCTTCTGCCCAGGTTCCGTTCGTTGTTGAGTTGATGAGCGACCTGAACCAAAACCATCCAGTCGTCGGTAAATCAGCGGCAATATACTTCCCCACCATGAATTACTCAATTAATTTTTCGCACTCTCTTCAAAACCAATCAACCCTTCGAACTAAAAATCAATATTTCACTTCCATTTTTACGGGTTTTGTATTTATACATGAAATTTCGTGTTGATATATCCCCCTGGGAAATTCTGTTGAAAACTCAACATCGAACTTCTGATGATATCTTTGTTCACCTATACTTCGTTTAGCTGTAGAGGTAATACATGCGACCGATCTAGGTCTAGTGCTGAGTGTGTTTCCAATGAGAATGAGGGACTATCACCAAATACATTAGAGATAGGTATACATAATGAATTCTCTACAATTTTGTTTCGTACGACATGCATTTTTATAAATAAAATTGGAAAGGTTTTTCAAAATCTGATTCAGGTCAAACAAAGACCATTCAAGCGGTTTTTAGCTTCCATGCCTATGTATAGTTACTGAATCAATATAAAATGAATTTACATTTTAAACATTTTTCCGTCATATATATTTTTTCTAATAAGAATATCGCAGATAAAGGCGAGAGGTGGTGGTGGGGGAAGGAGGGGAAATCAGCTTTTCTTCCTTGTTCCCATATATGGCGCTAATAAGTTATCGGTCTCCCTCTGAAGTCAGTCTATTTATTTGGTTGCCTTATTCAGGGACTTCTGAATCTCGTAGTAAATATAATGTTGGTACATTCGTTACATCGACAGTTATCAGAGTTTTGGAGTTAAGCCCCCACTTCCGGTCCCCCCCCCCCCCACTTTCTGCAGTAAATTGATAGATGTCGTCCTTATTGGGTTGGATTAAAACTTCTTGTTGGTGCATTTATTATTTCTGCAGTTATTGTTAAGCCTTTAGATTTTGTTTGTCCCCCGCAACATCCACCGATTTACCTGGGCCGATTTGGCTGAAAATAGGTGTCCGTTTAGCGATATGGGTTCTCATATAAAATATCGTGTCGAGATATTGATTCTATCGGGAGTTATCGCGTTCACAGACACGCACGCGGACATGAATATTTTTTAATTTTTGGAATTAGGGGGTCTAAAAATATGAAATTCCGGTGAAAATTTAACATCGAATTTCTGACGGATTACTCAACTTCCCCCATACTTGGTAGTTTATGAGATGTACGTATGTTTTGTTTGGTAACGACTATCACAGGTAGTGATATAATGACGGTGAGTAGCTGTGACAGACACACTCCCTGCTACATAGGTAAATTGACTCTAGTCACGACATCAGACAGTGATTATATCAGAATACTTTTATTAACTATCATTTATCATAATCACTGCATCACTTCATACTCTTTACAAATCACGATCTGTTATTTTATTTTTTTTTATTTTTTTTTTTTTCACCTTTATTACTTAATTTCCAACTATGAATTACTTCACAACTAGGAAATATGAACACAACAAAGAAAAACAGTAACACCACTTGAGTCTCTTGATGAGACGGCTGGTCAACACCACCGCCTCCTCAGGGGTCCTCCTCAGGCAGGAGGTCACGCGGCCAACGACGATTCAGTCGCCGAGGAGGTCTGCCCGGCAAGGACCGGACCGACATTGCTTCCACCAGTGTGTTTGGATGTGACGTGAATTTGTTGTGCAAATTTGTGTATAATTGTTGTCTAACTTCGTGTAAGAATGGTATGTTCAGATCATGATGTAATGTTATGTTTGATACGTAGTAAGGGCATTGTGTGATTGTTCGGAGGATTTTATTTTGGATGGCTTGAATTCTTTTGGTGTGTGAGGGCTTAGCTGAACCCCAGAGCTGAACGCCATACGTCCAGATGGGTCTGATAACGGTCTTGTAAACACCCAGTTTGTGGTTGAGGCGAAGTTGAGATCGCTTGTCTAGTAGTCTTTTGAGTAGTCCAAATCGCCGTTTCATTTTCTGTCGAGTCTGTGAAACATGTTTATTCCATGTCAGTCGTCTGTCAAGATAGAGTCCTAAGTATCGTACGTCTTTGTCATGTTTCAGAGGGACATTATTCAGCCATACAGTTGGGCAGTCACCGCGCCTCAAGGCGAATGTAACATGAAGGGATTTGATCTCATTTATTTTTACCTTCCACAGATGCAACCAACCCTCTAGAAGGTGTAAGTGCTCCTGCAGAGATTTGGATGCGTCCCCAGCCGATTTATTAGTAGCTAAAATTGCTATGTCATCGGCATAGGTGGCTAACACCGTCTCAGGCGATGTTGGGATGCTGGATGTGCTTGCAACATAGAGAAGTGGACCCAGAATGCTCCCCTGTGGGACACCAGCTCTTATGGGTTGAACGTCAGAGTGGACACTGCCCTGTCTGACCTGGAAAAAACGATCATCCAGGTAGGAGCGGAGGAGACGATAATATCCGTCAGGGATCACATGTTTCAGCTTATACAGCAGCCCAACATGCCAGACACGGTCGAAAGCTTGACTCACATCCAAAAATGCTGCAGAGCAATAACACTTCCTTTCCAAAGCAGAGGAAATCTCATCAACTATTCTGTGACATTGTTGAAGTGTTGAGTGTTTCTGTCGGAATCCAAACTGATGATTCGGAATAAGGTCGTGTTCTTCGAAGAGAGGTAATAGGCGGCTAAGAAGAATTTTTTCAAAGAGTTTAGAAGGAGTGGGAAGAAGACTTATGGGGCGGTATGAAGAGAGCAAGTGTTTAGGTTTATCTGGTTTCGGGACTAAAGTAATGATAGAAAATTTCCAAAGAACTGGGAAGTAGGAAAGGCGAAGGATGCAATTGTAAATGTAAGTAAGAAAGATGACAGCTTTGCGCGGAAGATTTTTCAACACTCTGGCAGTAATGAGATCATAGCCAGGGCTCTTCTTGTTGGGAAGCAGAAGGATAGCCTGTTGCACCTCAGACGGAGTGATGGGTTTCGGGGGTAAACTCAGTTGTAGAGGTATATTGAGGAAGTCGTGTATGTGTTTATGAAGTGGATGATGAATGTCATGAGGTGTAAAAGTGTCTGTTAAGTGTTGAGAAAATACTTGTGCTTTTTCCTCGCCCGACTTAGCCCATGTTCCGTCCGGGTTTTGAATGGGAAAGGAGGAGGAAGAAAAGTTCAGTAGACGTCTGGTTGCTCTCCACAGAGATCCATCGTCAGTGGCTAGTGTGTCAGTGTAAAGTGAAAACGTCTCTGCTTTGTATTGTGATATAGCTGTTTTGAGTTCGTGTGTGAGTCTGTTGAGTCGTGTTTTGATGGATGGGTATCTATGTCTTTGCCACTGACGACGACATCTGCGTTTTTCAACCAGCAGTCTTCTAATGTGCTGTGGTACGTTGTGTGTGTGTATGTGGACAGGCTGGGCGGAGGTGCTACTGCTCCATGCCGCCTCCTGAAGTGTTGTTGTGAAAGCGTTCACTGCATCATCCAGGTCAGGAGGTGCTTTCAGGGTGACTGACAGATTAAGTCTGTCTGTCACAATATCTCTGAATCTGTCCCAATCAATGAGCCCTGAAGTGAGGGAAGGTCGGGGTGTCTTCTGAATAGGTTGGGAGTCTAGGGTAAAAATTACTGGAGAATGGTCTGATGTCAAGTCGGGAATTATTTCTATTGATGTATAGGGAAAGAATTTCGAAGCTACAAAAAAGTCTAGGATATCGGGAAGTTTTCTTCTGTTAGTTGGCCAATATGTGGGTTCTCGGGGGGAATAGACTCTGTATCGTCTGTCCGTCAATACGTAGTTAAGTGTCTGTCCGCGCGGGTTGTTGACCCTACATCCCCACTCCAGGTGCTTAGCATTGTAGTCTCCACCGGCTATGAAGTCATCACCCAGAGTGTCGAAGTAGTTGTTGAAGTGTTGCGGGGTAATGTTGTGGCGTGGAGGACAGTAAACTGAAGCAAGTGTGAAATTGTGAGAAGCTGATGAGATTTCGACCGCTGTCGATTGAAGGTGAGGCTCGCAGAAGGAAGGCAGAAAGTGATGCACCAAACCTCTCCTGACAAGCACCGCCGTTCCTGCATGGCCTGTCCCGTCTGGATGGTCCGTCCGGTAAGTCGTGTATCCGTCTATGTGAAATCGGGTCAAATCTGTGAAGTGAGTTTCAGTTATTAAAGCGACGTCAATTCGCCTCTCCCGAAGTACGTAAGTCAGTTCACCTGAATGTCTAACAAGACCATTAGCATTCCATAGGAGCACTATCAGGGACCTGCCTGTGAAAGGATTAGACATGTGTAAGGGTTAACTTTTGGATAAGCGTAGTGAGCAAGGAAAATAGAGGG
Organism: Aradus depressus; assembly: GCA_963662175.1. Classification (NCBI taxonomy): domain Eukaryota; kingdom Metazoa; phylum Arthropoda; class Insecta; order Hemiptera; family Aradidae; genus Aradus; species Aradus depressus. Next base: position 53,578,226 of record OY759217.1, on the reverse strand, counting down.
GTGACCAAGTTTTGAATTTGAGAAATGAAGGATGAAAGAAGATCGTTGATACCTTGGAATGAGTTTGGCTCGGTCCCTGACTGTACTGGGTCAGCCCGGGGTTGCTGCATTCGCACCCTCTTTAGGGGAGGCGGGGGTGGGGAGGTGACGTGTGCATAGGACAATGGGGGTTGTATGGTGTTGGTGGAGAAATGGGGCAGGGTAGCTGGCCGGGCAGCCTCCCGAGGACCTCCCAGAGGCCCACTTACCTGAGGAGGCGGGGCGGTGACCAGCCGGCTCCCCGCATTGGTCACTGGTGCTGGAACTGGGGCCGCACGTTGACTGCCAGGGTTGGTCCGCCGACTTCTGAGATCCCGGTAGACAGTGCACCCCTTATAGTTGGCAGGATGCTGGCCTTGACAGAGCGCGCATGTTGGGGGCTCCTTAAGACTCCTAGGGCACTCCGGGGATGGATGCTTCTCGCCGCACCGCACACAGCGCACTACGTTATTACAGTACGTGCGAGAATGCCCGTAGGACATGCACCTCTTGCACTGTATGATTTCCCGTTTCTTATTGGGTTCTTCCACTTTAATCCTTGTATATAACAAGCAGCTTAAATTAAAAATTTCTTTATTGTTTATTGCAGGCTCTAGATCTACAAAGAAAAGAGGGAGAGCCTTCTTCGTGCCCGCTTGTAGAACATTTGTGACGTTCCTTACGCTGAATCCTTTCTCCTGCAATCCTTCCTTTATTTCGATAAGGCTCGCAGAAGGGTGTAGGTGTCTTATCACCACCCGGAAAGCCCTATCCTGTTCCAATTGATAGGTGTGGAACTCATATCCCCTCTCTCGGAACAGCGTGACCGTCATTCGGTATGCCTCCGCTGTGTCAAGATAAATTATCAAAGAGCCTGCCGTAGTTTTGCACTCAAATTTGTCTTTTATGATGCCATTCAGCTGTTGGCATAGCTCCCGAAAATTGATATTGGTTTTCAAGTAAATAGGAGGTGGTTTACACTCCTCAGAAGGCATGTTCTCGAGTGGACTATAAGGGTTGTTGGTACTCACCTGAAGATCCTTCAGTACCTTCACCTTATGATTATCACCTGATGGGGGTGGGTTTTTTCTTTTGACTGGCACCTGATGCCACTCCATCTCAGAGGTGCTTGGCATGTTTGGATCGCTGACAGTTGCCACATCCATGTCCTGGATGAAGAACTCCCAGCAACACACAAGGTTTAAAACAAATGGAAATAATAGTTACAAACAAAACACAAAACACAATTATAAAAACAAACGAAAAGAAATAAACAAAATAACAAATAATCGAGAACAAAACTTATTTTTTAAATTGAGAAAAGAAAGTAAGGTTGAATTGAATGTTTATCGTATTAGATCACCAGCTGTTATCCCTTATTTTATTTGAAAATTAATACTGTTTCATATCGTTCCTCTTCTGTTATTTACCAGCTCGTGGAGATTTGAAGTTTCTAGATATTTCATTTTCACGGAACTTTACATTGGACACTCATCATATGGGGCGCCGGTAGCTCAGTGGTATGCGTGCTTGCTTACTGAGCTCAATACCGCGGGTTCAAAACCTGGCCGAGGCCCTTAGTTTGTTTTGTATGGTAGGTAAAAAAAAAAAAAAAAGTTAAGCACGCCGTCCTTCGGGAACGTTAAGCGATGGTCCTGAACCTACCTAGGTCAATAAAAATTTAGGGTAGACAACATTTAGAACTCCCACAGTAGAGTCGGGCTCATGTCCACCAGTGTGCAAGAGCGCCCTGGTAGAAGGCGATATAACCTTGTAGTTAAAGCCCGGGCATGAGTCACAATAACTAACTATGGTTATTGAGTTATAGTGACTCATGCCCGTGCTTTTACTATGAGGTCATGTCGCCTACTACCAGAGAGCTCTTTCGTTGCCCGACTCTACTCTGGATGTTCTCCATTATCCCACATTTTTATTCACCTAGATAACTTATAAATTAGATGCATATAGACAGTTATTAACTCTCATGGTCTGCGGAGATCCATGGGATTAGTAATGACAATAATAGCAATGACCCTGAAGTCGATGCGACTTTAAATAAAAACTAAAAAAAAATAAAATAAAATAATAGCAATAATTAATTATATAAAATTACTAAAAAATGATTTAAATAAATTAGTACAAAAATAATAACATTAAGAAATATAGAGTGTTTTTAGAGTAGGTACGATAAATATTTTTTGTAATTCTTTCAAAAGTGTCTTTTTCACGAAGATATTTTGGGACGTTCTTACGTCCCTTCCTCAGGTCACAATGTGCGAAATAAAGAAAATAAATTAGTTAATAACAAATAATGAATAAAAAATATTATTCGGTTCGGGGATGAGACAGGTCGGAATAAAGCGAAGGACTTCGGTGTAAACGATGTTGGAAGTTCTACCTTCGGGTGCGTGGAGAAATAGGTTAGTTTGGCTGCTGACATGGGAGCAGGCGACGTACAGTTTTCCGAGTGAGAAGCATTCATTTTGTATGTCTACACCGGTTACTTTCAGGATTTGTCCCTGGGCCTTATTGATAGTGATGGCGAAGCAAATTTTGATTGGAAACTGCAACTCCTTCGCCATACCGCAGGTGAACCGGGACACGCATGCGCCGCAGCTCGATCCCGCCGCCGGTGAGTTCGCAGGACTCATCTGACAAATCACACATTAATAAACTAAAATCTGGATTGAAAACCGAACGTAGTAAGTATTGAATGTATCATAAAATCACTATAAATGTGCAAAATTACAAACGCACATTTGGATAGTAAAACATGATGATATGTAACCTAAAGCCTTCCATATGTGAAAACCGCATCGAAATCTGTTCACGGGTCCCGAAGTTTATCGCAAAGATAGTCAGTAGCTACACACAGAAATCGTATTTTATAGAAGTAGGTATATATATTGTGATAATTTAAAAAAATGTGTAAAATAAAATAAATATATTGAATAATAATTGAATTAATAAAATTATTAATAAACAATAAAATTACCACATTTCCTGTAGAAATTTTATAGCTGGTATTTTACTAAATTTTGATTTTTACAGTTATTTACGAAAAGAGCCCTAAAAAAATATCAAAAGTTCAAGACCTCCAATTTTGAAGAAAGTGCATTTAAAAAAAATTTCAATTAACAAACTTTTGATTTGGATTTCTTCTAAATTTACTGAAGAGATGCCATATTGTTTTTCTAAATTTGCACAAATGTTAAATCTAATCCAAAGGTATAAATTATCTTACTGGGTTAACAGGGAAATCGCATAGAATACGAGAACAAATATTGGGTTTATTTACTTAAATCTACATTATTAATTTGTTTACTAAATATTGAAAAAACACAAAAACATGAAATTAATTTTTAAAAAGAAATCTTATAAAATAATTATGTACGTACTTAAAACTATATCAATGTTATTTTGGCCATATATATTATGTACATATAAATAAATAAAAGTACCTCCTTTGTGCATCAATTTCAATGTTATTTCACACCTTTTTGGTTCACCACACCTTAAGCCTAAACACTTTTCTCATTACATCTCAACACAGACCTCTCCCCTCCATCAGACAACTTCAACTCGTCCATCCTATTTAGAACAGCTGTTGGTCGCCTTTTCATTTATTGGTTGTTTTAAAACAAAATGCGACTTCATATATCCATTCTCCAATTCAGCTACTTCACTGTTTCTACACAAATAAATATAATTAATTTTATAATATTAATAATTTGAATTTTATAGATCACAATATATCCTTTTTTAACGTTTATTATGTAATTTCGAACTATGAAATGACAACTAAGAAATATGGACAGACAAAACAAAAACACCACCAGAATATTTTTAGGAAGAATTAGATTGAAATTACTTGTATGATATCTGTGAAGGAACTCTGCCAAGAAAATAAAAATGAAAGCTAAGTATGAAATGCATTATAGCCATGTCACTGTTTTATCGAATTATTTACGACATCCATGGCCCCGGGAGGGAGTTCTATCTACGAAATAAAACTCACTCCCGGACGGGATTCGAACCCGCAAACCATGGTGAGACCATGCGACCAAAGCCCTACGCTCTAGCCCGCACGGCCACCATGGCCGCCAGAGTGGCCCCCCAACTGTGACACCGAGACTTTTATATCATTGTTATTTTATTATTTTTGAATAACCAGAAAAAAATGTCGTTTCCAAATAGAAGGTTGCTTCTAACATAAACATTTTTTATATATTTTATTTTCCTAATAAACATTTTTAGATGTAGTTTAATTTTTTTTATTGTTACTATTGCCTTCAAGAGGAGAACGGCAATAAAATATTTAATTCCTTTATGAGTTATACTTTTTTCGAGGGCAGGAGCAATATTTATACGATAACTTTCTTTCTTCCTGGTATCGTAATGATGACGTCATCATGACTACCGTAGTATCGTTAAGAAGAAAAACATTTTTTCATATTTTTCTATATAACTGAAACTTTGCACGAAGTTAAATGGTTATATCTGGACCCAGCCATAAATCGATGAAGCAAAAATAATTACGGCTCCTAAAGTTTATTTTTTTTGATAAAGTCCATCCTTATGGAAATTGCATCCTTTGAGGGCGAGGAGTGTAGCCCATATTCATTTTGACACCACAGGGATGGACTACATTACCGGGGTTAGTAAGAAACATCTCCGTCAAGTAATCATGTCAGTATGTGCCGGCTTTACGTGTCATGACTAGACTTTCTGGGGTTAGTAACAAACATCTCCGTTAAGTAATCATTTCAGTATGTGCCGGCTTTACGTGTCATGACTAGACTTTCCGGGGTTAGTAAGAAACATCTCCGTCAAGTAATCATTTCAGTATGTGCCGGCTTTACGTGTCATGACTAGACTTTCCGGGGTTAGTAAGAAACATCTCCGTCAAGTAATCATTTCAGTATGTGCCGGCTTTACGTGTCATGACTAGACTTTCCGGGGTTAGTAACAAACATCTCCGTCAAGTAATCATTTCAGTATGTGCCGGCTTTACGTGTCATGACTAGACTTTCCGGGGTTAGTAAGAAACATCTCCGTCAAGTAATCATTTCAGTATGTGCCGGCTTTACGTGTCATGACTAGACTTTCCGGGGTTAGTAACAAACATCTCCGTCAAGTAATCATTTCAGTAAGTGCCGGCTTTACGTGTCATGACTAGACTTTCCGGGGTTAGTAACAAACATCTCCGTCAAGTAATCATTTCAGTAAGTGCCGGCTTTACGTGTCATGACTAGACTTTCCGGGGTTAGTAACAAACATCTCCGTCAAGTAATCATTTCAGTATGTGCCGGCTTTACGTGTCATGACTAGACTTTCTGGGGTTAGTAACAAACATCTCCGTCAAGTAATCATTTCAGTATGTGCCGGCTTTACGTGTCATGACTAGACTTTCCGGGGTTAGTAACAAACATCTCCGTCAAGTAATCATTTCAGTATGTGCCGGCTTTACGTGTCATGACTAGACTTTCCGGGGTTAGTAACAAACATCTCCGTCAAGTAATCATTTCAGTAAGTGCCGGCTTTACGTGTCATGACTAGACTTTCCGGGGTTAGTAACAAACATCTCCGTCAAGTAATCATTTCAGTATGTGCCGGCTTTACGTGTCATGACTAGACTTTCTGGGGTTAGTAACAAACATCTCCGTCAAGTAATCATTTCAGTAAGTGCCGGCTTTACGTGTCATGACTAGACTTTCCGGGGTTAGTAACAAACATCTCCGTCAAGTAATCATTTCAGTATGTGCCGGCTTTACGTGTCATGACTAGACTTTCTGGGGTTAGTAACAAACATCTCCGTCAAGTAATCATTTCAGTATGTGCCGGCTTTACGTGTCATGACTAGACTTTCTGGGGTTAGTAACAAACATCTCCGTCAAGTAATCATTTCAGTAAGTGCCGGCTTTACGTGTCATGACTAGACTTTCCGGGGTTAGTAACAAACATCTCCGTCAAGTAATCATTTCAGTAAGTGCCGGCTTTACGTGTCATGACTAGACTTTCCGGGGTTAGTAACAAACATCTCCGTCAAGTAATCATTTCAGTATGTGCCGGCTTTACGTGTCATGACTAGACTTTCCGGGGTTAGTAACAAACATCTCCGTCAAGTAATCATTTCAGTATGTGCCGGCTTTACGTGTCATGACTAGACTTTCCGGGGTTAGTAACAAACATCTCCGTCAAGTAATCATTTCAGTATGTGCCGGCTTTACGTGTCATGACTAGACTTTCCGGGGTTAGTAACAAACATCTCCGTCAAGTAATCATTTCAGTATGTGCCGGCTTTAAGTGTCATGACTAGACTTTCCGGGGTTAGTAAGAAACATCTCCGTCAAGTAATCATTTCAGTATGTGCCGGCTTTACGTGTCATGACTAGACTTTCCGGGGTTAGTAACAAACATCTCCGTCAAGTAATCATTTCAGTATGTGCCGGCTTTACGTGTCATGACTAGACTTTCCGGGGTTAGTAACAAACATCTCCGTCAAGTAATCATTTCAGTATGTGCCGGCTTTACGTGTCATGACTAGACTTTTCGAAACTGTGTGATGAGCTATTTTACACCGACATATATGATACATAAGAATTTGAAGGACCCCCTAAATAGAGTTGAGGGCATGTTTCTTGAGAATATGGTGTTAGTTTCTGGAGCTAATTTCTATAAAACCCTACAAAAAATGATAGGGAAAAAAGATTTGGACTAAAGAGTGGGGCAGGGCAGGTAGAAATTCGAAGTCTGACTTTAGACCAAACTGTTAACCACGAGCTGTTGACCTGTCTTTTCTCTAATTGGTTCAATCCCCTGTAAACACGGTCCTCAGCCTGGTTCAATTGTCATAAAGGGCGTCTGTAGTAATTGTATGGAAGACTTGATGGTACAGTGGTTAGCGTAAATGTTTATAAACCTGCAATATTTAAACTTGGGATAAGGAAGGGGGGAATCAAAAAAATACGTATTTGTCACGTTTCTGGTTGTCGCTCTCTCACTAATTCACCGATTCAACAATTGTTTTACGACCTTCGCAAAACGAAGTATAGGGGAGGTTATATTATTCGACAAACATTAATGTTGATTTTTCTTGTTATTCCGGCACCCTGATTCCAAAACATTTCTGTTTGTATATTTGTCCCTGAGTGACGATATCTCGACAATCGGTATGTTATTTTATATGTTGATCCAGGATTAAATAAGATTAAAAAATAGGTTTGTTTTTAAAATATTGTCTATTCCACAAAATATAATTTATTTATTTATTTTTTATCCAGTGTTCCACAATATTTCTGCAGAAAATGTTAAGTATCATCAAAAAAGGATGGAAGAGGGTTGTCCGAGGAGAGGGATGATATCTGCCGATGTAACGAATGTATCGACATGATTATATGAGGCTTCAGAGGTTCCTGTGTAGGACTCCTATCGATTTTATATGAGGCTTCAGAGGTTCCTGTGTAGGACTCCTATCGATTTTATATGAAGCTTCAGAGGTTTCTGTGTAGGACACATCGATTTTATATAAGGCTTCAGAGGTTCCTGTGTAGGACTCCTATCGATGTTATATGAGTCTTCAGAGGTTCCTGTGTAGGACTCCTATCGATGTTTTATGAGGCTTCAGAGATTCCTGTGTAGGACACCTATCGATCTTCTGGAAACTACATGAAAGTAAAATTTTGATACTAAAATTTAATGATGAGAATGCTTAGATGAATCATTGTTAATTTTCAGTATTAGGTAGTTACTTATTGTGATTCATGCCCGGGCTTTAACTATGAGGTAACATCGCCTACGTGTCAGAGCGCTCTTTCGTCGCTCTGGTAGGCATGGGACCGACTTTAACTTTGGAAGTCCTTAATTTTGCGTTGCCAGGTTTAATTACCTAGGTTAGGGTTCTTTAACAAGTACCTGACATCGTACTGGCTCGGGACCGTTGCTTAACGTCCCATCCGCACGGCCGTCACATGCTCAAGGTTTTTTTTACCTCCCAGATAAATAATCTAAGGGCCTCGGTCGGGTTTCGAACAGTATTATATTGCGTGGAAAATGTATTTTTTTTTTTTTTTTTTTGGAGATACAACATTTCCGTATGTAAATGTAACGTCCGTCACAAAGGATGTACCATTTATGAAAGTAAAGTAATAAAAGTAGCAGGGACCATATTTATTAAAACTTGGAAATGGACGCCATTTTGTCCTCATATTTAGGACATCCTCACTTTTTTATGTAATCCTTCGGAGAACTTTCATATAAAGAACATTTTGTTAAATATATTAATTTTGTCCGTTATTATTGGTAATGTGACGTGGCTATTAAGAGAGGTAGTTATCTGAACTATAAGATTAGTTAACACTGATTATGTTCGGTAATTTGGTGTTTAGCCGGTGGTACGTGAGGGGAGTTTTCATGTTATTATGCCATTATAGAGGGCATTAAGGGGGGCATAATTAGGTTGAGGTGGTCCCTGAAGGGCTGACACTGCACAACTGTCCCAAGGTAACGAGCCAAGGGGGTCCAGGGACCGACACTCCCAAATCACGTTCCTACTAACTGTTCCTCACCCATCACTGTTATTGGAAACTGTTCTCATCCTGGCAATCGTTAAGTTCCATTCGATTCTCAATATTCATCCTGCATATTACCTTCATTCCTTGTTAATACTCCTTTCCACTCTTCGTCCCATTGTTATAATCCCTAAATTTTGAAATATTTTTGAGGGTTATTTAATCGTTTTATTTTTTTTGAAATTTACAAATCGGTATTCACAACTGTATGTGTTAATATACACAACAAGCAAATTTACTAAAATAGTAAAACATGGCATTGTCAAGAAAGTAGAACATATACATACTACTGCACTCACTGCTGCCCCTGAGGAGGTTTCTTGGCCATTAGCGCTTAAGGCGTCGTTGGGGAAGTGACGCAGAATGTAGGGCACGGACTACTCTGGGAACTAAGGGAGGAAAATAAATTTTCTATCTGGATTTAGCTACATCGGTGACGTAGGGAATGCTGAGGTCAGTATGGGAGGGTCTTATTGGAAACATAGTTAGGAGCATTGGCTATTCTACGAAGAATTATGGATTGAAGGGATTTGATGCACCACAGATTGGAAACCTTTTCAGATCCCAGAGTTGAAGTCCGTAAATCTGTTTTATATTTAAGGGAACTATGCTCATGATCAGCCCATTCTCAATGGGCATTGCCATCCCAAATTATCAAACTAAGACCAAATAAGAAAGAATTTCATCCAAGCCTAAGGACACATTCAAGAAGATAAGAAGGAAGTAAAGGTCTGAATAAGAAGTAAGTCAGAATAATGTCTTTTGGAAATGGAGATATTTAAAAGACGGAGGTTACCACCAACCTACGATCTTGAAGGTTCCATTTTGTAGCCTCAATACTCCAACCTAGCGTTGCTCCTTTCACAATCTATTTTTACTGTTCTTGAGTTTTGATTCAGATTTGTTACTTTTATTCAAGTGATTCTAGTAAATCCTATATATACCGGCTATTGGGTAGTCAGTTACCTTGTTTTATGTTACTAGTCTAGTCTACCTGTTAGCTGGTTAGTTATTTCATGTTTTAGTAGATAAATTTGCAGTTTAATGATATTTAATGTTTGAATTTAATATTACTGCTTCATAAAGGTGAAAAAAAATGTTGGTTTGTTCCTTTAGGAACAATCTCTTTTCCTGGAGGAAGGAACAATATGTCAGGAATGAAAAAAATATTTGTTCATGGTGAAAGGATCCCGTTTGGAACGAAACAGGAAACGTTCCACTTTGGATCCTCCGTTCAGGAACTTTTTTTTTTGTTCAGTTTCAACCCCTAAAACATCCATTCTATCGAGAGTTATCGTGTTCACAGACAAACACACAGGCATTTTTTTTTTTTTGTCAATTTTGGAATCGGGCCGGAAAACATGAACGTTGAAAATTCAACATGGTATTTCTTACTGTTTACATTTGACTTCCTGTTTACTTCGGGAAGCCGGAGAAGTAATAAAATATTTAATTATATTTTGTGGTACATATTTCTACATCTGTTTATTGACGTTAATAGAGTTACGACAGTATTTTATTGGGAACCAGCATATCTTTAGAATACTTTGGTATGTTAAGTCAGGAATGAGTCACCATTCAAATATTGACTATCTGTAATGAAGACGCACCTGATTGGGATGAAATTGACCTGAACTGAGCTGTTGGGAGACTGAAGTGGTGGCGCACCTGGGAGCGATCACAGACGCTGCAATAATCAAGAAGGCCTTCCCAACCATCAAGTCAGATCTCTTACATCTGTTTAATTCCTGCCTTAGGGAGGGGCCACTTTCCTAAGACTTGGAGCTAGAGTGAACGTTTGTTAAACCTGGTGACAGAGACCTTTCCCTGGCAGGGAGCCACAGACCAATCAGCCTGCTCCCCGCCTTCGGTAAAGTATTGGAGACTCTCATCTTCAATGTGATTTGTATCCCGCAGGCAGTACGGAGGCTTGAGGGGCAGGTCCGCCGAAGACGCGTTGTTGATGCTGAGGGCGGATGTGGAGAATGATCGTGGGCAATATGCCCTCAGTGTCTTCATTGACACACACAGCGTCGGCCTTCGCCTGCGCCTGGTGGCCTGCCAACCTCTCGCGGCTGCAGCCTGTCAAGCGGCGACGCGTAATTCTGGTGCAAGCTCAGAGAGAAGCTCTTTTAAGGGTTACAAAGGCATATCGTATTGTCTCAACGGCTGCGCTATATAGATGCCGGCCGGAGCTCCACCCATAGATTTGGTCTTGGACTATTGCCTCGTACTTCTGTAGACGCAATATGACATTAGGAGCAATACAGATGAGTCATTATGTCTAGCCCTGCAGGAAGAGATGCGCGGACAGTCCAGACTGGAACGTTCCAGCTGTGGTACGGTGGGCCAGCTGAGGTACGGTGGGCCAGCTGAAGTACGGTGGGCCAGCTGAGGTACGGTGGGCCAGCTGAGGTATGGTGGGCCAGCTGAGGTACGGTGGGCCAGCTGATGTGCGGTGAGCCAGCTGAAGTACGGTGGGCCAGTTGAGGTACGGTGGGCCAGCTGAAGTACGGTGGGCCAGCTGAGGTATGGTGGGCCAGCTGAGGTACGGTGGGCCAGCTGAGGTATGGTGGGCCAGTTGTGAGGTACGGTGGGCCAGCTAAGGTACGGTGGGCCAGCTGTGAAGTACGGTGGGCCAGCTGAGGTAGGGTGGGCCAGCTGTGGTACGGTGGGCTGAGATGAGCCAGACGACACAACTCCTGAAGAGGGACAGTACTCTGCTCTCCGGAGAATCCTAAACGGCTCTCCAACCCTCCCACCTTAATAAAAGTCTCTGAGGTGAAGTTGGGGGCTTCAAGTTTTTCCGGTTTAATCAGAAAGGAAAAGGGCTCTATCCCCCTCCCCCTTCAGCCCCCGGGGGTTCATTTGGCGCCCCCCCCCCTCCCCATAGAACGTGCTCCGAAAACCAACCCAAGACCCCTGACATTGCCTCTATACACTGAGATGTCTCTTCTAGGTATATCTCTTTTCGGTTCTGATTTTCTATATATTTAATACTATAGCAGAGACCACAAGTTGAACGTTCTATGTGGAGGGGGAAGGGAGATGGGGATTCTTACAGTGAAGAATTATATTGTTTTAAATATAGTTTCTGCCTACGCCATTGATTTGAGCACTGATGATTTTTTTCTTTATATTTCTTTTCTCACTATTATTTTTGCCGTACTGATGTTTCGCTAGGTCTATCTATACGCTATACTATATCACCATTTGTACTTTGAACAAAGTTTCAGTATTATATATAGCTTCAATGACTTACCAGATATCGGGAGAGAGAGACGTCATAACCTCGTTGAAATTTGTATTTATGCCGGGGGGGGGGGGGGGGGGGGGGGGGGGGCTAAGTCTATCATTTTATATCTATAATCATCTTATTTATGCCGGGGGGCGGCTAAGTCCATCATTTTATATCTATAATAATCTTATTTAAAGTTACAAACCAGGCGATAAACTTTTTTTGCTTTTGGCCTTACATAGGATGCATATTAGCCAGGTCTCTATAACGGTGTTATTTGGTTATTTACAACATCCATGGTCACGGGAGGGAGTTCTATCTACGAAATAAAACTCAATTCCGGGTGGGATTCGAACCCGCAAACCATGGTGTTACTAACAGGATAAAAAGATTATAACACGATAAAAACGTTGAAAATTAATAATAATATTAATACAAAAAACTTTTTAATTATTCACTTACTTGACTGCTTATGAGAAAGAGAAAATGGTTAGTTTTTAACGTTTGATGGTAGCTCTATATTTAGAAGTTCTTATATTTTATCGTTGCTATTTATTTGCGAAATCATTATAATTAACGATAATACCATTGATACATAGCATGAATTGGATACTTCCTCGTTAAATGGTTTATCTCCTCTTTTATACCTTTCGAACTGTCTAATACACTATAAGGAAGTTATCGTACTAGGTTGGGGGATGTCAAGGTGGGGTGGGGAGTGGTGGAAGGGAGGGGATACACTCAGTAGATGTGGCCCCTACCATAGCTCTAAAAGTTGTATGAATGGTATCGAAGCCAGGAGTACTGGGGCAGATCCAATCTTCGATATCCTTGTTCGATTGACAGACTCGATAAGTGCTTCTCTATCGAGTTTGACACCTGTCGATAGTTTACAGTCTATTCAGCTCCAAATCCACTGCCAATTTATCTCTATATGTATGTACATACAGACGAAACATCAAAAGTAGCTAATACTGATTTCTCATTTCAAATCCCTCTGAATCTATACTACAAATTTGGCTTGGAGTTAGTTCTTAGGCTAGTTTCGGTTTGGGATTAATTCAAAAACCGAAACTTTTGACTCTAAGGGGGAGGTCAACACTCGTTAATAGGGTTTGGTATTGGGTCCCTAAAATGAAGAATCACAAAATGGTGGTGTATTTGGGTTCCTGGGACCCTGCACCCTGCACCCTGGAACCTCCCTCCTCTAGTCAGCCAAGTTACGATGTCCCCCTGTCGGGCTGACAATGGACAATTACCGAGCGACAACAGCCACTAACTGCTAGATCTAATTAAACAGAGACAAGCTCGGGGCAGCAGCTCTAGATCAGATAGGGCTCGTACTTCAATCCTCAGACCAGCTTCTTTTTACCTCATTATAAGAGTTCCTACCTCACTAAAATATGGAAGATAAGTTGGACTTGGATCTAGATATCAATCCTAGATCCTGTGAAGCATCTCTCAACTGTTGTCTTTCATATATTAGTGAGGTAGGAACTCTTATAGCGAGGTAAGAAGGCATTTTATTGAGGACCCAAGTACGAGCCTAGAGAATTAACTTTGATACAAAAGAAAGTCGATATATACAGGGGGGTGGCAGGGGGGGGGGGGGGGCGTGTGCCCCCCCTGGCCGGAGCAAAAAACCAAGATAAAAATTAAATAAACTAAAAAAATTGTTTTTATTAAAAATGGATTGCTTGCAAGTTACCAATAAAATCTTCAAATTTCCCGTGCGTCTGATTCCTAAATCAGCAGTCAGCTGTTACATAAATGTACATTTACAAAACAAGTCATATTACATTTATTTAAATATATAGAATAGAATGTATATATCGACATGAATTTATGAATGTGTATTCAGAACTCCGTAAGGACGAAACCTATTGATTTTCAGCCAAATCGCCTGACAGTGGATCAATAAAATGTTCGTTGTAAATTGTTTGTTTTTGATCAATCAGTTAAACAGCCTATTATTCAACTGGGGTCATAAGAATGCTACATGTGAAGTTTCATAAAAACCCGTCGAGCCGTATGGGCGTGATGCTGGAACAAACAAACAAATAAACCCCGTTTCAGCTTTATTAATATAGATTTCTTCCTTGATAATTTTAGTTGGAGCCAAACGGAAATGTATTTTTTCTTTATATTTGGTGTCTACTGAGCTCAGGATCGCAAGATGGAAATCTAGACGGGGCTCTTAGTTGTTTTAACTGACTTATATTATTTATTTTTTTAAATATCCTTGAGCAATTCGTCCTTCGGTTGGGACTTTCCCGATACATCTGAATTTGTCTTTGGTTGACCATCTTCATTTATGGTCGCTGCCTATCTACCAACATTGCTGTATCAATTTGTTTTTCAGAAAATATGTCAAAACGGTACCTCAAAGCTCACTTATATTCCACATTTCTTCCTTGATAATTTTAGTTGGAACCAAACGGTAACTTATTTTATCATACATAATGGAGTCTATCGAGCTCAGGATCGCCACTTAGAAATCTAGCAAAGGCATTTAGGTCAAATGTTTTAATCGAGAAGATAAAAATAAATTTGAGCACGTCGTCCTTCGGATTGGACTTTAGGCTATGATCGAGGGCCTTTTTGTATGTCAGGTGCTCGATAATGAGTCGTTTGTTATGTAACTAAACCTGGGTTAGCTGAAATTTCACTTGGGTTAAAAAAACCTTGAGCACGTCGTCCTTCGGATGGGACATTCCCGATATATCTGAATCTGTCTATCAGTTTCAACAAATATTTAATTTATAAACCGTTAAAAAGCAGGAAATTTGAAGAATGGTATTTAGCCCTACTTTTTTCGAAAAACATTTTTATTTCGATTCTTGTGTAGGATTCAGATACCCCGGTTGTTCTTCAGTTTTAACAAATATTAAAACTAAAACCCGTTTAAAAGCGAGAAATTTGAAGAATGGAGTTTACCGAGCTCAGGATCGCCATTTCGAAATCTAGCCAAGTCTATTAGGTCACATGTTTTAATCGGGAAGATGAAAATAAATTTGAGCACGTCGTCCTTCGGATTGGACTTTAAGCTATGATCGAGGGCCTTTTCGTATGTCACGTACTCGATAATGAATCGTATGTTATGTATCTAAACCTGGGTAGTTGAAATTTCATTTAGGTTAAAAATAACTTGAGCACATCGTCCTTCGGATTGGACTTCAAGCTATGATCGAGGGCCTTTTCGTATGTCAGGTACTGGATAGTGAGTCGTATGTTCTGTATCTAAACCTGGGTAGCTGAAATTTCACTTAGGTTAAAAACCTTGAGCACGTCGTCCTTCGGATTGGACTTTAAGCGTTGATCGAGGGCCTTTGTATATGACAGGTACTCGATAATGAGTCACATGTTACGTATCTAAACCTGGGTAGCTGAAATTTCACTTAGGTTAAAAATACCTTGAGCACGTCGTCCTTCGGATGGGACTTCCCCGATATATCTGAATCTGTCTATCAGTTTTAACAAATATTAAATCTAAAAACTGTTAGAAAGCGAGAAATTTGAAGAATGGGATTTCGCCCGACTTTTTCGAAAAACATTTTCATTTCGATTTTTGTGTAGGATTCAGATATCCCGGTTGTTCACAGTTTTAACAAATATTTAATCTAAAAACCGTTTAAAAGCTAGAAATTTGAAGAATGGAGTCTACCGAGCTCAGGATCGCCACTTAGAAATCTAGCCAAGGCACTTAGGTCAGATGTTTTAATCGAGAAGACAAAAATAAATTTGAGCACGTCGTCCTTCGGATGGGACTTTCCCGATATATCTGAATCGGTCTATCAGTTTTAACAAATATTAAATCTATAAACCGTTAAAAAGCAGGAAATTTGAACAATGGTATTTAGCCCGACTTTTTTCGAAAAACATTTTTATTTCAATTTTTGTGTAGGATTCAGATATCCCGGTTGTTCATCAGTTTTAACAAATATTAAATCTAAAAACCGTTTAAAAGCTAGAAATTTGAAGAATTGAGTTTACCGAGCTCAGGATCGCCATTTCGAAATCTAGCCAAGTCACTTAGGTCAGATGTTTTAATCGGGAAGATAAAAATAAATTTGAGCACGTCGTCCTTCGGATTGGACTTTAAGCTATGATCGAGGGCCTTTTCGTATGTCAGGTACTCGATAATGAGTCGTATGTTACGTATCTAAACCTGGGTAGCTGAAATTTCACTTAGGTTAAAAATAACCTTGAGCACGTCGTCTTTCGGATGGGACTTTCCCGATATATCTGAATCTGTCTATCAGTTTTAACAAATATTAAATCTATAAACCGTTAAAAAGCAGGAAATTTGAAGAATGGTATTTAGCCCGACTTTTTTCGAAAAACATTTTTATTTCAATTTTTGTGTAGGATTCAGATATCCCGGTTGTTCATCAGTTTTAACAAATATTAAATCTAAAAACCGTTTAAAAGCTAGAAATTTGAAGAATTGAGTTTACCGAGCTCAGGATCGCCATTTCGAAATCTAGCCAAGTCACTTAGGTCAGATGTTTTAATCGGGAAGATAAAAATAAATTTGAGCACGTCGTCCTTCGGATTGGACTTTAAGCTATGATCGAGGGCCTTTTCGTATGTCAGGTACTCGATAATGAGTCGTATGTTACGTATCTAAACCTGGGTAGCTGAAATTTCACTTAGGTTAAAAATAACCTTGAGCACGTCGTCCTTCTGATGGGACTTCCCCGATATATCTGAATCTGTCTATCAGTTTCAACAAATATTAAATCTAAAAACTGTTAAAAAGCGAGAAATTTGAAGAATGGTATTAAGCCCGACTTTTTTCGAAAAACATTTTTATTTCGATTTTTTTGTAGGATTCAGATATCCCGGTTGTTCATCAGTTTTAACAAATATTAAATCTAAAAACCGTTTAAAAGCTAGAAATTTGAAGAATTGAGTCTGCCGAGCTCAGGATCGCCATTTAGAAATCTAGCCAAGTCACTTAGCTCAGATGTTTTAATCGGGAAGATAAAAATAACTTTGAGCACGTCGTCCTTCGGATTGGACTTTAAGCTATGATCGAGGGCCTTTTCGTATGTCAGGTACTCGATAATGAGTCGTATGTTATGTATCTAAACCTGGGTGGTTGAAATTTCATTTACGTTAAAAATAACTTGAGCACGTCGTCCTTCGGATTGGACTTCAAGCTATGATCGAGGGCCTTTTTTATATCAGTTACTCGATAATGAGTCGTATGTTATGTAACTAAACCTGGGTAGCTAAAATTTCACTTAGGTTCAGTAAACCTTGAGCACGTCGTCCTTCGGACGGGACTTTCCCGATATATCTGAATCTGTCTATCAGTTTTAACAAATATTAAATCTATTAACCGTTAAAAAGCAGGAAATTTGAAGAATGGTATTTAGCCCGACTTTTTTCGAAAAACATTTTTATTTCAATTTTTGTGTAGGATTCAGATATCCCGGTTGTTCATCAGTTTTAACAAATATTAAATCTAAAAACCGTTTAAAAGCTAGAAATTTGAAGAATTGAGTTCACCGAGCTCAGGATCTCCATTTCGAAATCTAGCCAAGTCACTTAGGTCAGATTTTTTAATCGGGAAGATAAAAGTAAATTTGAGCACGTCGTCCTTCGGATTGCACTTTAAGCTATGATCGAGGGCCTTTTCGTATGTCAGGTACTCGATAATGAGTCGTATGTTACGTATCTAAACCTGGGTAGCTGAAATTTCACTTAGGTTAAAAATAACCTTGAGCACGTCGTCCTTCTGATGGGACTTCCCCGATATATCTGAATCTGTCTATCAGTTTCAACAAATATTAAATCTAAAAACTGTTAAAAAGCGAGAAATTTGAAGAATGGTATTAAGCCCGACTTTTTTCGAAAAACATTTTTATTTCGATTTTTTTGTAGGATTCAGATATCCCGGTTGTTCATCAGTTTTAACAAATATTAAATCTAAAAACCGTTTAAAAGCTAGAAATTTGAAGAATTGAGTCTGCCGAGCTCAGGATCGCCATTTAGAAATCTAGCCAAGTCACTTAGCTCAGATGTTTTAATCGGGAAGATAAAAATAACTTTGAGCACGTCGTCCTTCGGATTGGACTTTAAGCTATGATCGAGGGCCTTTTCGTATGTCAGGTACTCGATAATGAGTCGTATGTTATGTATCTAAACCTGGGTGGTTGAAATTTCATTTACGTTAAAAATAACTTGAGCACGTCGTCCTTCGGATTGGACTTCAAGCTATGATCGAGGGCCTTTTTTATATCAGTTACTCGATAATGAGTCGTATGTTATGTAACTAAACCTGGGTAGCTAAAATTTCACTTAGGTTCAGTAAACCTTGAGCACGTCGTCCTTCGGACGGGACTTTCCCGATATATCTGAATCTGTCTATCAGTTTTAACAAATATTAAATCTATTAACCGTTAAAAAGCAGGAAATTTGAAGAATGGTATTTAGCCCGACGTTTTTCGAAAAACATTTTTATTTCAATTTTTGTGTAGGATTCAGATATCCCGGTTGTTCATCAGTTTTAACAAATATTAAATCTAAAAACCGTTTAAAAGCTAGAAATTTGAAGAATTGAGTTCACCGAGCTCAGGATCTCCATTTCGAAATCTAGCCAAGTCACTTAGGTCAGATTTTTTAATCGGGAAGATAAAAGTAAATTTGAGCACGTCGTCCTTCGGATTGCACTTTAAGCTATGATCGAGGGCCTTTTCGTATGTCAGGTACTCGATAATGAGTCGTATGTTACGTATCTAAACCTGGGTAGCTGAAATTTCACTTAGGTTAAAAATAACCTTGAGCACGTCGCCCTTCTGATGGGACTTCCCCGATATATCTGAATCTGTCTATCAGTTTTAACAAATATTAAATCTGAAAACTGTTAAAAAGGGAGAAATTTGAAGAATGGAGTTTGCTGAGCTCAGGATCGCCATTTCGAATTCTAGCCAAGTCAATTAGGTCAGATGTTTTAATTGGGAAGACAAAAATAACTTTGAGCACGTCGTCCTTCGGATTGGACTTTAAGCTGTGATCGAGGGCCTTTTCGTATGTCAGGTACTCGATAATGAGTCGTATGTTACGTATCTAAACCTGGGTAGCTGAAATTTCACTTAGGTTAAAAATAACCTTGAGCACGTCGTCCTTCTGATGGGACTGCCCCGATATATCTGAATCTGTCTATCAGTTTTAACAAATATTAAATCTAAAAACTGTTAAAAAGCGAGAAATTTGAAGAATGGTATTTAGCCCGACTTTTTTCGAAAAACATTTTTATTTCGATTTTTGTGTAGGATTCAGATATCCCGGTAGTTCATCAGTTTTAACAAATATTAAATCTAAAAATCGTTAAAAAGGGAGAAATTTGAAGAATGGAGTTTAACGAGCTCAGGATCGCCATTTCGAATTCTAGCCAAGTCAATTAGGTCAGATGTTTTAATTGGGAAGACAAAAATAACTTTGAGCACGTCGTCCTTCGGATTGGACTTTGAGCTATGATCGAAGGCCTTTTCGTATGTCAGGTACTCGATAATGAGTCGTATGTTATGTATCTAAACCTGGGTAGTTGAAATTTCATTTACGTTAAAAATAACTTGAGCACGTCGTCCTTCGGATTGGACTTCAAGCTATGATCGAGGGCCTTTTTTATATCAGGTACTCGATAATGAGTCGTATGTTATGTAACTAAACCTGGGTAGCTAAAATTTCACTTAGGTTCATTAAACCTTGAGCACGTCGTCCTTCGGACGGGACTTTCCCGATATATCTGAATCTGTCTATCAGTTTTAACAAATATTAAATCTATTAACCGTTAAAAAGCAGGAAATTTGAAGAATGGTATTTAGCCCGACTTTTTTCGAAAAACATTTTTATTTCAATTTTTGTGTAGGATTCAGATATCCCGGTTGTTCATCAGTTTTAACAAATATTAAATCTAAAAACCGTTTAAAAGCTAGAAATTTGAAGAATTGAGTTCACCGAGCTCAGGATCTCCATTTCGAAATCTAGCCAAGTCACTTAGGTCAGATTTTTTAATCGGGAAGATAAAAGTAAATTTGAGCACGTCGTCCTTCGGATTGCACTTTAAGCTATGATCGAGGGCCTTTTCGTATGTCAGGTACTCGATAATGAGTCGTATGTTACGTATCTAAACCTGGGTAGCTGAAATTTCACTTAGGTTAAAAATAACCTTGAGCACGTCGCCCTTCTGATGGGACTTCCCCGATATATCTGAATCTGTCTATCAGTTTTAACAAATATTAAATCTGAAAACTGTTAAAAAGGGAGAAATTTGAAGAATGGAGTTTGCTGAGCTCAGGATCGCCATTTCGAATTCTAGCCAAGTCAATTAGGTCAGATGTTTTAATTGGGAAGACAAAAATAACTTTGAGCACGTCGTCCTTCGGATTGGACTTTAAGCTGTGATCGAGGGCCTTTTCGTATGTCAGGTACTCGATAATGAGTCGTATGTTACGTATCTAAACCTGGGTAGCTGAAATTTCACTTAGGTTAAAAATAACCTTGAGCACGTCGTCCTTCTGATGGGACTTCCCCGATTTATCTGAATCTGTCTATCAGTTTTAACAAATATTAAATCTAAAAACTGTTAAAAAGCGAGAAATTTGAAGAATGGTATTTAGCCCGACTTTTTTCGAAAAACATTTTTATTTCGATTTTTGTGTAGGATTCAGATATCCCGGTAGTTCATCAGTTTTAACAAATATTAAATCTAAAAATCGTTAAAAAGGGAGAAATTTGAAGAATGGAGTTTAACGAGCTCAGGATCGCCATTTCGAATTCTAGCCAAGTCAATTAGGTCAGATGTTTTAATTGGGAAGACAAAAATAACTTTGAGCACGTCGTCCTTCGGATTGGACTTTGAGCTATGATCGAAGGCCTTTTCGTATGTCAGGTACTCGATAATGAGTCGTATGTTATGTATCTAAACCTGGGTAGTTGAAATTTCATTTACGTTAAAAATAACTTGAGCACGTCGTCCTTCGGATTGGACTTCAAGCTATGATCGAGGGCCTTTTTTATATCAGGTACTCGATAATGAGTCGTATGTTATGTAACTAAACCTGGGTAGCTAAAATTTCACTTAGGTTCATTAAACCTTGAGCACGTCGTCCTTCGGACGGGACTTTCCCGATATATCTGAATCTGTCTATCAGTTTTAACAAATATTAAATCTATTAACCGTTAAAAAGCAGGAAATTTGAAGAATGGTATTTAGCCCGACTTTTTTCGAAAAACATTTTTATTTCAATTTTTGTGTAGGATTCAGATATCCCGGTTGTTCATCAGTTTTAACAAATATTAAATCTAAAAACCGTTTAAAAGCTAGAAATTTGAAGAATTGAGTTTACCGAGCTCAGGATCTCCATTTCGAAATCTAGCCAAGTCACTTAGGTCAGATTTTTTAATCGGGAAGATAAAAGTAAATTTGAGCACGTCGTCCTTCGGATTGGACTTTAAGCTATGATCGAGGGCCTTTTCGTATGTCAGGTACTCGATAATGAGTCGTATGTTACGTATCTAAACCTGGGTAGCTGAAATTTCACTTAGGTTAAAAATAACCTTGAGCACGTCGTCCTTCTGATGGGACTTCCCCGATATATCTGAATCTGTCTATCAGTTTTAACAAATATTAAATCTATTAACCGTTAAAAAGCAGGAAATTTGAAGAATGGTATTTAGCCCGACTTTTTTCGAAAAACATTTTTTTTCAATTTTTGTGTAGGATTCAGATATCCCGGTTGTTCATCAGTTTTAACAAATATTAAATCTAAAAACCGTTAAAAAGGGAGAAATTTAAAGAATGGAGTTTACCGAGCTCAGGATCGCCATCTAGAAATCCAGCTAGAGCAATTTTTGTGCTTAGCCCCCCCCCCCCCCCCCACCCTCCAGTTGACCGCTAGGAACTCTCTTCATAAGAACCTTCCTCGGACTTCAACGAATATTTGAAAAAAAAAATTACCCGAATTGGTCCAGCCGTTCTCGAGTTTTGCGCTTAGCAAAATTTAGCATTCATTTTTAGTATATAGACTAAGAACATTATAATAAATATTGTTAGTACCTGTAAATACCTCCTCAACGAGTGCTGTCGAGCATCTGCTTCAGTTGGAGGCAAAGAGGCAAGATTAAATGAGGTCTTGGTTAATAATTTTTCGAACATTTCGTACCGCAATACATTTAATTGCTTGGAATCATTTCCATAAAGGGCTGCTATGCATTTCTTCCCTGCCTCGTCAACCTCATCGGCAGTAGCATTAGATTTGCTGAACACTTCTGCTGCTTTTAGCAGGTTTGAGTTGATTTCCAATGTCTTTAGGAATTTCAGTTTTCCTTTACCGAAAAATGATGATGTAGTGTCGCAACCACTAATAGCATGGAGGAATAGTATGTCGTTTTTCGGAACAGAGGAAAACTTGTAGTGCAAGGGAGAATAGACAACATCGTCTTGCTTGCCTTTGCCAGGCTTTAGTAAAAAAATGTTGGTACACATAGGGGCTGAAGCAGTCAAAATTACAAGAAGGTCAGTGTCCTCCCCAACAATAACCACACACTCATGAGACTGCTGAGCAACTTCAATAGCACTAGCTACGATTAAATTATCAGCATCCTCAGCAGCTTGTCTAACTTTGAAATCCTCCGCTTCAAGTTTTAAAACCAGTAATGAAATTAGGCACTTTTTATTTTGTTCATTCAAAAGAAATACTTCTTTTGACAATGTTATTGACGTCCCTTATTCAAATGTAACTTGTGGCGCTGATTTTTTAATGGTCCTGCGAAGCCTCTCGGATGATTTCGTATTTTTGTCACATGCTGCATCAGGGTATCCATCAAACACAATTATTGCTCCTTTACCATACCAATGCTTGATGTATTCTACATACTTTGTTATTATGGAGGACAGTGCTTCACCACCAAACTATTCTCAAATCCCTTCTTTTATTGACCATAGCGATTTTCAATTGAACACATCTGAACTAAAACTAAATATAATTTGCTTTTTTTTTACACAATAATAAAATAATTGGCTGCTTAATAATAGTTGGGTGTATTTTATATTCTAAATAACAACATTTATTATTAATAGCTGGAGTTGGGGATAAAATAAATTGTGTAACGTTACTGGTTTTTAATTACCTATATTTTTTTATTTAAATGTATGGCGGCCTCCGAAGCCAAATTCTGTAATCCGCGACCGCTGGTAGAGAAAAGTAATTAAAAAATAACCAGGCAATATTTAAAAAAGTGGAAAATGAGCTACTGCGCGATTTTACATTGTGGTGGGGAGGGGGGGGGGGTACGTTTTTATGACAATTTAATGGTCTACAACTTTTATTCTATGACATTTCGTTCTAAAGTTCGTAGTTTCATAGATATTTTACGTTTTATAGTAAAAAAAATGTGTTTTTTCAAAAAGTGTAAAAATTTGCCATATTTCCACGTATCGTTTCTATAAAACTACTTGATCAAAATATAATGTCATAGTACTTTTTAGAAGCAGAATTTAATGCTGAACACTTTTGAAAATAACAAAGTTTTTGATAAAGTGCTTAGTTTAGGAGCTATTCGAGAAAAACCTAAAATAGTCCGAAAATTTCGAGGTTTTTCGAACGTCACGACATACGCTCCACTGGGAAATTGGGGCAAAACTCAAACTACTCATATTAGAGGTCTAAATAAATGATTAAAACAGTTTCCAGAACTCCACCAATTATTTCCAGGCAAAAGTCTAATTTGCTTGGCCTATAGTTTTAGTATACATTGTTTTGTGGAATAGACCCTATTTGAAAAAAGAAGTTTTATTTATAAATGATCTAACAATAATTGCATATTTCAAAGTGTCACTTTTTTGTGGAACAGTTAGAGATAGATCGGTAGGAAGAACCTCATCAGAACCCAGCCCTGAAAACTGGGAAAGAGAGGTTAGACGAATGAAGCCATTGGAGGGGCTCATGGCTTGTAGCAGGCCAGGCAGAGAACATTGCAAAGGTCAGAGTATGTGGTCAGTGGGTCAGTGGACAGAACTGCACTTCATCAGAACATAGGACAGAGGACCACTCCATTTGATCAGGATACAGGACAGAGAATAGAGGACAGAAAACTACACTTCATCAGGATAGAGAACAGAGGACCGGACTCATCCATTTCATATTTAAATACAAATCTTCATAGAGACGACTTGTTTTAGTTTGCTGCAAAATTGGGCGAAGTGAAGTGGTGTCAGAAGGGGGGAGGGGGTGAGGGGAGGGGGGGGCCTCAGGTCGAAAACCTTGAAATATCTACTGTTATAATGTATCGATACAAAATGTAATGTGAGGATTCGGAGGTCCCTATGTAAATTGATTTTTAGTCCAAACGATCGAATGTTTTTCAAGAGAGGGCGAAAACTTAACTAATTCGTGCTGGGGAAGTACATTGACAGTGATTCACCGACAGTTTTATACAACAATTGCTATTATTATTATTATTTAATCACACACGCATTATTATTATTTTGTGATTTTTGTGTGGCTTTTTGTAGCATGCATATTAGCTCCCATTAGAAGCATATATCTATATGGTCTGAATTAGCATGAGCCACTATTGCTTTTCATCCAAATCTGAGGATGATACTCTCCTCTACAAAAACCGGTTCTGGTTATTAAATAAAATAAGGGAATGACTACTTGCTTCTTTGATATTTGTAAGTCATAAATAAAACAAAGACTTATTTATCTTTTATATTTTCTAAAGACTTGAGTCATCGTCAGCAGAAAGTTCAAAAGTAAACGTAAGAAGGTTAAGGTCACTTTCGAACTTAGTGCTGACGATGGCGTAAGCCAAAACCGGTACCGTTTATGTACAGATTTTTGTGAAATTGTTGAACAAATTCTTTATTTTATTAGCTTTCCACTTTATGGACATAGATCGCAGAAATGTATTCTGACATTTGTACGACATCCCATTCTTAGCTTGTACTAGCAGGTTACCCGGGCGTTGCTCAGTTAGTAACGAATAGTAAGTAAGGTCAGCCACCTATCGGACAGGTTAGTAACTTATGTTAGATAGCCCGAGCAATGAATACAATTTAATATTTCGGCCTTCCCACAGTCACCCTCCTGTCCTAAATTGTGTGATGCTCCATAGCGCCTAGTTGGACTTTCCTTAAGATGACACCCTGCAAGTTTCATGAATATACGTTGAGTTGTTTTCAGTTATTAAGCAGTGGACAGACAATTTTTGGGTTTTATATTATATTTGATGGTTATTCAGGTTCATATCTCATATACCTCTTTTGATTTCCATAACTTATTTTTCGACCGACAAAATTCGAAAGGGCCTTATATGACAGTTATAATTTCTCATTAAGGGACAGTCCTTCAGAAAATTTGATAAATTTCAAAGCACTCTCACCCTGACTGGATATCACAGTGGAAGATAAATCACCGTTTGGAGAGAGCCCTTCCCCTGGCTTATAAAATATAATTAGAAGGAATTGTTTATAATGAAAATAAATTGGGGATGGAGGGGAGAGGGGGGTAAAGTGAAATATATATAATTGAGAAAGGGTAGAATTAATTATACAGTATATCGATATAGACAGGCAAACCAGGACTGCTCTAAGCTCGCCATCTCTACCTCGGAAACATCATACATGTATGGTCTAAGAGTTCCATCAACAAAATACAATCTTGTCCGTCAAAGTCCTACGACAAATTGTCAATGCTCCCTTTTATGTCACCAACAAAGTCTTACACAATGAATTCAACATTCTTATGTCCAAGACATAATCCAAGACCACTTCAAGAAATTCCAATTTCAGCTGAATACCCATCGCAATGCTGTCGCTCAGCACTTGCCCTCTCAGTCCCATCCCGTCATCCCTTCACGTCGCCTAAGCACTGGCTGGCTTGGGAACTATTACCTTTGTGTCAACCTCATCGTTCCCAAGCAAACTAATTCCTCTTTTAGTAGTTTGCATTACCTTAAAAAAATAGGCTACACGCATTACCTTACAATGTGTGTCTGTGTACGTGTTGCATCACTACAATAACAAGTCATTACGATAACGGCTGATATATTTTCTTAAATAGTTGGAAAAAAAAATGGAAAACTACGAATAATAGGGTAAACCAACGAACGCACCTCCAACCATAAAAATATCAATACTTAAACTAAAGAAGAACACCAGCGTTTCGTATGCGATTTCCAAACTACGCAACTCGAAAAACGAAATTCCTTTTTATGTGTCTACCCGCGCCTAAAAAAAAAAAAAAACATAAAGTCAAGCTAATAAGGTGCAAAAACGGGGTCCCGTGGTGTGAGCTATAAAAACGGTAATATGACCGGGGGGGGATTGAGGGTACCGGAGGGTGGTCTTCCTCTTCCAAGGCGGGTTTCATACTATATATGGGCCCTTGTAGCTGATGAAGAGCCGTCTATACTCCGGAGCTCGCACAGTCAGGAGTCGGCCATCTTCTTCTAGTAGCACGGTGTATTAGAATGTTGCCAAACTTCATAGCAAGACTAGCAGGTTACTAACCTACGGAAAGCTACTAACCGGACAACGCCAGGAGAGGCTGCTAGTTGTAGAATTACCGCCATTTTGGAAGCCTCTGTTGGTACCTACTTGACCCGTGTTTTTCCACCATTAATTACTTATTTTCTTTTACTCTGGTATAAAAAAAAAGTGAAAATATTAAGGAAAGAAAAGCGAGTTAGTGGAAGAAGGTGTAGGGGAGGGTCGTTAGCAGCTCAACTTAAATTATATGTCTGAAGGGGGGGAGGGGGGCAAACTGTAAATATTTAACAACAGACTAATAAACAAGAAAGTTGACTATTTAACAAAATGAGTTATTTTCAACTTTTAATAGGCATTCAAAGTGGAAATTAAAATTTACGGAGTAATTGAAAAGTGTTATACCACTTTGTATAAAATTAATAAAAACATAATGGGGAAATAACAGCTGGTGACGTTTTGACAAAATACATTAGAAAGCAAAATAAGTAATACAATTTAAATATTTGGAGAGTTGAAATTAGTTCCGAAAAGGATTTAGGCAATTTGAATTTGGTTTACGGTATGGGAGTGAGATTCAAAGAATTCCAAGGAAAAGATCGATTTCACTCTCCTTCCAAAACCAATCGACCGATTTCGTTGAAAATTAATAAATATCAAACTCAGAGATTCCAATAAAAAATTTCAAAAAAAAGTTTGAATCCTCATAATTATACGTAAACATATTCTGTGTGTGCTTTTGCTGAAAGAGAAAAAAAGAATTAAATTTCAATAGCAAAATTAATGTACTAATATGAGCATATATTCTGGCACTCCTTAAGGACCCTGTACTCCAGGTGAATAAAAATTTAGGATAAGCAAAATTTAGGACTCCAATAGTAAAGTCGGTCCATTTTGACCAGAGCAACAAAAGAGCGCTCTGGTAGTAGTAGGCTTATGACCTCGAAGTTAAAAGTCCGGCCGTGAATCACTATAACTTTCTGTAGCAATATTTTATTTGTTCAATTAATTTTTTGGTAAAATTGCTGCAAACGACTAATGATAACTAAAATAAGAGGCATGAACTTGGCATAAGAGGCATGAACTTGGCTTAAGTTACTTAAATTAGTTTAGTTGTGTAATTTTATGTTCTGTTAAGTACGAATATGTCTCCAAATCCAGGATTTATTCATTTATAATTCATTTGTTACAATTTTTTTTTGTTAATACTTCCGATAGTCGTGTAATTACTAATCTAATTAATCTCAATTAGAAAATCCGAAATAACTTATAAAATATTCAATAATTTTACGACTCAGTTATTATTCAAAAATTGGTGACAATATTCTTAACAAAACAGAATTTCGACAACTTTGCTCGAATAGGTTATAATCTCGTGTGGCATCAGTTGACTTCAGTAGCGTAACATGACTTCGAAGGCAGCTAGAGCCAGTCAAGATCTATCAACTATCCCCTCCACAATTTATCTCTTGTGTGCTCTGGCTTTGCTGCTCATAATGTATCTGCTTTCGGCTTTTCGTCACAGTTTCATAAGATTATACTATGATTTTTTTTTTTTTTGGAGGGGGAGAGGAGTTGAGATGTTTTTCGCGGCGTTCGGAGCGGTAAAAAATAATGCTAGTAGCCATTGTAGTAGTATGTAGGAGGAAGTGAGCTGGAGAGGTTTTGAGCAGGAAGTGGTTGAGTGTCTGCTTGGTAGCTCACTTGAGTCCTGTTCGTACATCATCATATTCCTTTCTATTTCATTTTAATAAAAACTAGGATAATAAACAAAAAAATGGTATTTACAAAGACGCATATAAAGTATTTCAGCGAAAAAAAAGTCTTTGGATATCGCTAAATATTGGAACAAAAGTTCTGAATGTAATCGAAAGCAAAAGTATCGAATAGTAAACAAAAGTATTGATACTAGTATATAGCGAGTTGTCTACCAGGAAGCCGAAATGAGCAACCCTTCGTAGCCTCCACTGACCTAACACCAGCTCACCTACTTCGTACTTCACTGGGGCTTTGTATGCCATCCTATTTATCACAATATCGTATAAGGACTATTCCACTGAATTAGCTGAACAATAACCATAAAATTAAAGAATGATAAAATTTATCTGAACTTCCAAAAGAAAAATTTCATATTCGGTTATTTTTCTTTCCTCTCAGCATGCCGAAGCCTCTCTTAAGCCCTACTCTGATCCCGAGCTGCCTTGACTAAAGACGGACGGGAGATGATGAACCCGTCAAAGGTGCGCCCGTGAACAATAAAGATTGGATTCAGAGGAAGATCAAAAACTAATTCGCGCTGGGGAAGTACATTCCCGAAGATTCTACGAAGACTTGTGTAACTGTTATGTAGGAAGGAACGACATGGAGGCCACTCTACATGATAGGAATTCATATAATTATAATGAGTATACAGAAACGAAGGGGGGAGGAGGGAGGGGTGACAAATAGGAGAGACAGGGTGATGTGATGTGATGTTGAGGTATAGTGATGATGTGAGGATCAGATGCGAGGCTCATCATCAGGCCATCAATCCTGAACCCAGGAGTGGGAGAGGGGGGATATGTTCGGCTTAACTCAGGAGCTGTCTGGGAACACGGGACCTGTCACTGGCATCACCTCACTTGTTAGACCAACTTAACAAATGGGATAAATGGAGATGTACCGAGATGATCGTGGGAGGACTAACTCGCCTGAACTCTGGTAGAGTGGCCGAGGAATGGGAAGTTTTAAGGAAGATGTAAGCAGGAAGACAGCATGATACAGGTTCTCCTCGGTCCTTGCCAACCAATGAGATGATCTTGGGAGGACTAACTCGCTTCAACTCTGGTGGACTGGCCGAGGAATGGGAAGTTGTAAGGAAGATGTAAGCAGGAAGACAACATGAAACTGGTTCAGGCCGAACATTTATGTAAATCCGAAAGTCCATAAGGATGACAAATCAATTTTCAGCCGAATCGGTAAATTGAGGAAACGCGAAAAACGTAATTGAATAATTCGCGCTGGGGAAGTTTATTCCGATGATACAGGTATATTTATTTTTTAAATTTAAATAGGTATGAGAAAGGCAGGCCTGGCGCAGAAGCCACTTATGTGTTAGGCTGTACGTTGGCTCTTGCATCACTCAGTCATCTCCTTAGTTCGCCACATATTACCAAAGTTTGTGCACTTCTTCAGGGATGACATCCATTCTCCACTCGAGTTGTCCAAACAAACTTCAAATGATGAAACCGAGACTCGTGTTTGTTTAAGAGTTCCCTGCAATTATACAACTTTCAAATTTGAGTAGTGGAATAATTTTACATGTTGTTTTACATGAACTGTGGTTCTCCGACCATCAAAGCGGGGCACAACTTTTCTTTTACTTCCCCAGATATATGAAGTACAGGGGAAGTTATGTAATTGGTCAAAAATTCGATGCGGAGTTTTCACCGGAATTTCTTGTTTTCTGGCCGCCTGATTCCTAAAATGAAAAAAAAAAATTGCGGCTCGTGTTTTTGTGAACATTCCCCTATAGAATGATGATTCAGAAGCTCCTATTGATTCAAAGCCCGGTCGATTGATTATGAACGGAGAGCGAATGATTAGTTCGTGCTGGGGCAGTACATTTCCCTTGATTTACCGACGAATGTTTAGATAGGCTCTACTCTTCCCAGCTGTTCCTCCAGGTCTGATTTGTCGAAGGAGTGACATGGCGTTTCCGATGACTGCCCTACCTCTTCTTATCAGTGAGGCTCCTCCCATCTCCAATTTACCGGTGCATCTCCTACAATCTCTGATGGTACCGCCCATTATTTGTCGAAGGAGAGATACCCTTGACATCTCTTCTTCCCTCAGCCTCCTGCCGGACGTCTCCTCACTTCCTTCGAGTCCTCTTTACCTTTTCTTCGGTAATTTCCGCACCTTTTTCTAAGAATCTTTTATATTCTTGTTCCTTTCTACAATACAAAGACTACCCCTGAGAACCTAATTTACTTCAGATATCCCTCTGCATAAATTCTAATTGTATATATGTCCACGTCAAATAACAGGCCATTTCCCGAAAAGCCTAGTGATTTTAGTTTTCCATTAATAATTCATTATTCATTCTATCGACATATTACTTGTGACGACGGTGTGAAACCGAAACGTTTAGTTTTGAATAATGTTTACGTCTCCAGCTACACGAAATATACGGGACGTTATGTAGTCGGTTCGAAATTCGATGCGGAGTTTCCAAAAATGAAAAAAAAAAAAATCTGTGTATGTGTTTGTGAACACGATAACTCCCGATAGAATGAATTTATCGACTCAAAATTTAGTATGAGGATTTAAGAGCCCTATGTGTATGTCAAACGGTCGTCTGGTTTTGGAAAGGGAGCGAAAAGTTAATTGATTAATTCGTTATGGGTACGTACATTGCCGGTGATTCGACGATTTTTTTTTTGTGGAATTTTATTGCTTGTTTCCCACAGGATCTTTGTTGCGCTTTTTATTAAATTTCAATTTTTCACACAGTATTTCTTCATGATGGCTGTTCTCTATAGACATATATTCGAAAATTGAATCTTTTGTATTCATTTGGCAAATAAGCGTACTTATCTATCGATCTACTTGAGATATCGACTTAGTGTTGGCTTTGATTATTTTCCCACTGATCCGTCAAAACGTTATTAATTATTTAACTCATATATATGCTCGTGTATATTTAAATTATTCAACATAATTCCCTAAAGGTAGTCTCTATATATCGTAAATAGGGTTTGGGCCATTCTGATATTCTTCTCGGGCTTTAGTTTTATTTACTTTTGGGGATTGCTTTTTACCAATATAAAACACTAATTTAAGCCCTTTTATTACTTCCCCAGCTATACAAAGTATTGGGGAAGTTATGTAATCGATCAGAAATTCAATGTTGAGTTTCACCGAATTTATTTTTTTTTTCTGGCGCCATTTTTCTAAAAATGGGAACAAATAATAATAATTTCTTAACTTAGTATGTCCGTGACGACAACTCCCGAGAGGATATCGACAAGTAGTTTTGTATGTAAATTCAAAATGACAAAGTTATAAAAACAAGGACTACTATTAAAAAAATATATTTGGAATAGGTTTTATTTTATAATTTTAGAATCAGAAAAGATAATTTTAGAATCAGAAAAGATAATTGATAAAAGATAATTTTAGAATCAGAAAAGATAATTGATATGTACCTAGTATTTTTATTTGGATTCTCATTATTATATTACTATTTTTTTTTTTTTTTTAGGGTTCATAGAAATCATGATTTTTTTTTAAATCAAAAAAATCGATTTTTTTGATTTAAATCGGATTTAAATCAACTAAAAACTATCAACTGAAAACTTAACTAAAATTAACAAAACAGACCACAATTTCACAATTTTAAAAACCAAAAACAAAAAAAACAAAACGAACACTTTGGGCTATCTTCTCACCCCAAAATACTTTGAAGAGGCTGAAAACACGTTAACGCCGTCAGAAAAAGAAAAAGTTTTCGACTTTCTGAAAGCATGGTGACATCGGTGTTGGATTGATCGCTAAAATAATTCAGTATGAACTGGAAACCGCCCCATTCACAGGTGCACTGATGGAACCAGCTATCAGGCAATCGTTGATTGCTGTCCAGTGGTGGAAGTCGATTCAGGAGATGAAAAAAATCTTCACTCCAGAAGAGGAATTAATCATCATGCAACACTTGACCGCTGTTGCATCTTCAGCTCCCACTGAACGTGTTTTCTCGACTTTCGGACTAGTTCATTCCAAACTGAGGAATCGCTTAGGAGTAGAGAAGGCTAGCAAACTGGTGTTTCTGTACAAACATTTAAACTCCTAAAGATATTGCTTGGTCTATTGTTCGCATTTATCTTATGTTGGCCATTTGGAGATATATCGTTTCGAATCACAATATATATTAATGTGATTACGAACATTACACTATGTAAACATTTTCATTGATCTCAGCGATTTAATATATATGCTAACCATTTTGAGTTGTATCTTTTCCAATTAAACTATTTTAATATATATGCTAACCATTTTGAGTTTTGTATCTTTTCCAATTAAACTATTTTAATATATATGCTAGCCATTTTGAGTTTTGTATCTTTTCCAATTAAACTATTTTAATATATATGCTAACCATTTTGAGTTTTGTATCTTTTCCAATTAAACTATTTTAATATATATGCTAGCCATTTTGAGTTTTGTATCTTTTCCAATTAAACTATTTTAATATATATGCTAACCATTTTGAGTTTTGTATCTTTTCCAATTAAACTATTTTAATATATATGCTAACCATTTTGAGTTTTGTATCTTTTCCAATTAAACTATTTTAATATATATGCTAACCATTTTGAGTTTTGTATCTTTTCCAATTAAACTATTTTAATATATATGCTAGCCATTTTGAGTTGTATCTTTTCCAATTAAACTATTTTAATATATATGCTAACCATTTTGTTTGTATCTTTTCCAATTAAACTATTTTAATATATATGCTAACCATTTTGAGTTTTGTATCTTTTCCAATTAAACTATTTTAATATATATGCTAGCCATTTTGAGTTGTATCTTTTCCAATTAAACTATTTTAATATATATGCTAACCATTTTGAGTTTTGTATCTTTTCCAATTAAACTATTTTAATATATATGCTAACCATTTTGAGTTTTGTATCTTTTCCAATTAAACTATTTTAATATATATGCTAACCATTTTGAGTTTTGTATCTTTTCCAATTAAACTATTTTAATATATATGCTAACCATTTTGAGTTTTGTATCTTTTCCAATTAAACTATTTTAATATATATGCTAACCATTTTGAGTTTTGTATCTTTTCCAATTAAACTATTTTAATATATATGCTAACCATTTTGAGTTTTGTATCTTTTCCAATTAAACTATTTTAATATATATGCTAGCCATTTTGAGTTGTATCTTTTCCAATTAAACTATTTTAATATATATGCTAACCATTTTGAGTTTTGTATCTTTTCCAATTAAACTATTTTAATATATATGCTAGCCATTTTGAGTTGTATCTTTTCCAATTAAACTATTTTAATATATATGCTAACCATTTTGAGTTTTGTATCTTTTCCAATTAAACTATTTTAATATATATGCTAGCCATTTTGAGTTGTATCTTTTCCAATTAAACTATTTTAATATATATGCTAGCCATTTTGAGTTGTATCTTTTCCAATTAAACTATTTTAATATATATGCTAGCCATTTTGAGTTGTATCTTTTCCAATTAAACTATTTTAATATATATGCTAGCCATTTTGAGTTGTATCTTTTCCAATTAAACTATTTTAATCTCACGAGTTTTTTGTCTTTTTTCAAATAATTACGCTTTGACGTAATCATTTGGTGGTTTGCTTGACAGATTTTCATAAATTATGTTTCGATAGTTTGCAAACTGCGGTCAGTTTTGTGCGTTTTGTTATTTTTTGTTTTTGTTTTTTTATATTTGCAAAATTTTAATCAATTATTTATTTATTTTAATGTTTTTGATTTAAATCATAAATTAAAAAAAAAAAATCATTTGATTTAAATCGTTGATTTTAATCATCGACACCCTAATTTTTTTATGTATGTATTTATTATATAATATTTTTTTAACCTAATTTTCTATATTCTTATTCATCTCATTAGTATTATTATGCTATTTACTTTTATATTTTTATGACTATCGTTGTAAACATTTTCTCATTGTATACATTGTTATTATTTTGTACATATTCTTCATGACTTCACGGAGACATTTTTATTTTTTTTTAATTATTGTTTTTTTATTCCTTTTTTTTCTCTCTCTCTCTCTCTAGTTATTATTGTATGTAAATTGTTCCATTACCTATTGTTAACAAATTAACTTATGGTCTGTACCGATTGTAAATATGCATAATAAAATATTTCAATTAAAAATATTTTTAAAAAAAATATATTAATACTGTCCACAAACTAGAATGAATTCGACACATTTTGCAAAAAATGCCGTGAAAAAGTCCGAAAATTATGGAAGTCATAGGGGTGTGGCAAAAAACATAATAAAGCATAAGAATATTCAATTACAGAGCTGTGTTACCTTAGACTTTTGTGGGCCGCTTGTTGGTTCATATTATAATGGCAAAATACTTGCAATCTTATCGCTCCTTTTGTGACTATGATATATTTCGGAACGATTTATCCTCCTAAAATATGGCCGGAGAGTAAACGACAACATTGGAAGTGTTTTTCCGAAAATATGAACCAACAAAAACAGCTCCACTTGGTCGGGTTTCTCAGTATCTACTCCATGACTCCTGTTCTGAGTTGTGACTTGTGTCTTGTAGACCGCTCTGGCAGGAAGAGGTGGGCGTGTGATTCATTTCCGTTGATTTATCGTTCTTCTATGGGAGGGGGCGAGGAAACTTGCTTCAACTTTGGCAAAGTTTAATAACTTGCAAAGAGGATAATAAATGGTTTGAGAACCAAAACAGTATTACCTTAAATCATGGTCCCGAGCTAAGCTAGCCTAGCCAGGCAGGCAGGCAGGCGGAGCAAGTCTTATCTCACAAGTTGGCCGGGCTCTAGTGTACAATCTGTTTGTACACAGCCAGCCTCCCCGGAGTCAATTTATCTTTGGAGCTTCTAAGTGCAAAGTATGGGAGCATCCATGGCTGAGTGGTTAGAGTAGCTAGCTGTAGGCCTCAGTCACGGTCTCTATCGTTGAGTGGATAAAGTGCCCAGTTAGGCATGTTTTCTCACCACTTGATTCCGAAAAAATTGTTCTGTCTGTGTACACGATAACTCCCGATAGAATGTATCGTCACGATATTTCATATGTGTATCCAGAATGCCATTAGGACAACATCAATCAATTTTCAGCCGAATCGGTGTAAGGGAAAAGGGTGCTGTGCTCAAAAACCCTAATAACTGTTGATGTATTAACACGAAATTTTTTAAGAGGTTACAGAAGTCCCTGAATAAGACACTTACTGATTTTCAACCTTATCGGTGATTTGGTTTCAGAGGAAGAGAGGAAACTTAGTTGATTCATTCGCTCGGTGGAAGTACAGTTAAGGTTACATTTCACAGGTTGTAAAATAAAATATAGTCTAACCTCTCACATATTTTATTTATATTTGCTAGCCGGCTTTCGAGGTCGCCCTCATCATCAGGCAGCCTACAAAAAAAACCAGCATTAAGCAACAAAGAAACAGGTTCTGTTGGTTACAGTCCATCAATATAATGGCACTAAAGTGTTAAAATACATATAGGTATAATAAATGAATAAAAGTAACAAAATGAAATTTATGTAAAGATTTAAAAAAATAAACACACCTGATAAAATAATTTTGAAATTATTTTTTATTATTAAAACGACTGATTGTACAAACATAGGTTCATATGTCGTCTCCAAAAAGAGCTTTCTTCCACATTCTTTTGTCCTCCCATTGTCCGTCCCTCAGGCCTCGCGCTGCCGTTCCTCCATTAACGTCCTCGATCCATTTTTTTTTTTGGTCTACCTTTTTTTCTTCTTTCTTGTGGGGTGCAATCAAGTAAACGTCTTGGCCATCTTTCTCTTCCCATTCTCATTACATGACCGAACCAACCAAGCTGTTTTGTTTCTATGCAATAGATGATCGTTAGATCTTTCTTAACCTTTCTCCTTGTGTCTGTGTTTGGGATATGTTCTAGTCTGGATATCCGGCTACTTCGTCTCCAAAACTCCATTTCCAAGGCCAGCAGTGCTTTCTCTTCTTTCCTTTTCACTGTTCATGTCTCAGCACCATAGAGAACATCATATCTTGAAATTAACATAATTAAAATGTTTTAATAAATAAAACTTTAAAAAAGTTTTTAAAAATTTAAAAAATTAAAATAAACGATCATAAAAAAATCTAAAAAAACTAACAACATTAACAATTTAAAATTTCATGGATGGAGATAAGTTATTCCTGTCCCCCATCTGAGTAACAACTGGGAGAACGGAGTACGTGAGACTGGACAAACCTACCCCTCTCTAGAGTTGAGGAGGGGAGACTCTCTCTTCCTCCTTTCCAATTTAATTTCTTTCTAGGATATCCATCTTTCTATTTTTTTGGATATGGTGTAGCAACGAGGCTGAGCCGGCCTCATGTCCTGTGTTCTGGAAGTGTTGGAACGTTTCAGAGTCGCCCCTCCTCAAATGTTCCTCCACCATTAAGGATACAATTTTTGATATAATTGGCGAAAAGAAATAGCCTTAGTGTTAATTGAATGTTGTTCGAACCCTGTGTGAAGGATTAAGGTGGCTCTAGCTACATAGGTCCCTTTTGTTAAGTGGTTAGCGTGGCTCAGTACAGGTCCTGAGAGAGGCTCTCAGAATCCTTAGCCTCTCTGTAATATACGTTTATTCTTTATTAATAGTTGACAGGGAGGGTGGGAGGGGGGTTGATTGTATGTCGGGATATTAAATCTGGACTGGAGAGCGAGGCCGGGCTCGGGCTCCTGGAGGATGGATCTTTGGTTTAATAAAGGAGAAGGGAGGAGCCAGCCGAGAGAAAAAAGTAAGGGGGGGGGGAGGGGCAGGAAAGTTCAATTTCATTTTGATCCAATATAGGGGGGGCAGCCATCTGCTGTATGGCGAGGGCAACTTGGTGGAGCTTCTGTGCAGCTTAACTTCTAACGTCTTAACTTAACATCCTTCCAAACATTTACCAGAGATAGCAACTATTCAGCTATCTGTTATTTGTCAACTGTTATTTTCTTTCAACAGTAGCAGACTGCTAGTTATATTCAAACATAACATATTTAATAGCACGATAACTTATCATAGTATATACTGACTTTCCTATCCTCCTATTATCTCTAGTGTTACTATGGCCAACCTGTTATTTTCTTCCAACAGTAGCAGACTGCTAGTTATATTCAAACATAACATATTTAATAGCACGATAACTTATCATAGTATACATATACTGACCTTCCTATCCTCCTATCATCTCGAGTATCTAAATAACAACTTTAACAATTTAAAATTGCATGGATGGGACAGATATGTTATTCCTGTCCCCCATCTGAGTCACAACTCCTGACGTATGTAGCCCAACTTCCCTCCCACCTGGGTCAACCTCTCACTGACTCAAGTATACAAATGAGGTACATGTTTCATGCCTCTACAACCGTCCAGTGACAATTCCTCCGTCTGTTTGTCCCCTCCATCGGAATGTTTTGATGACTATGAGAGCTGGCAGATCTGTGGGATGATACAATGGCTTGTGGATGCATTGGACTGCATTCAGAGGGCTGCGGGTTGTTTGTGCAATCAAATGCACCAATGCAAATCCCCCTCTCTCCTCTCCCCCTCTCGATCTGTCATAATGACACTGCTCTTGTTCCATGAATGTGTGCAACTTCATTCCGTTTGTCCATATTCCATTACATCCCCAACCTATGTTCAGAGTATTGGGGAATTTATGTGATGTCTAAAATTCCAGATTGAATTTTCACTCTGATGTCATGTTTCCCGAATCCGAAAATGATGAAAAACAGGCAAATGGTTGCGATGAAGATACATTGAAGGGTTCCATAGGTTTCATTTTCTACTGCACTTTGATATTAGCGTGCATTGCCAAAATAAGTGTATATTTAAAATTACAATGAAGATATAAATTGAAAAAATATATCAATAACAAGTTTGTTTTGTTATTTAATTTGTTAAAATATTTTAAACAGTATGACAGATGGAGAATTTCCCAGGCAACATGGGGTACTTTATCTAATTTTAAAAAATATACAATACTTCCGAGTTGCCACATTGCATGATTCTTTGATGTCGCTGATATTGTTAATTATGCAGTAAATGCATGTGGAAATTATTTCATTTCTTTACATATGTAAATTCGCATACTACTGCCAATTTATGCAATTGTAGAAGTATACTAAATATTTATGTATGTATTTTCTGTGCTGAGTTGATGTATTGACATTGTGTATTATATACACCGGGTGAGATATTATACACCTAGGGACCTAAGCATTCAGTGTATATCCATAGTAGCGCTGGACTTCTCTTTACCGTGACTTCTCGTTCTATGTTTCCTATCCACAAAAACATCGACTGTCTGCATGTGGTTTCTTCTCTCCATGATTTCCCCTCTAGTCTACTTCATTATCCGGATGCATGAATGTATGTATACAATTGATTAATTCGTGCAGATGATTCTTATTGTTTTTGTATAAATTGTAGAATTAAAAGTATAGAGTAGTACATGTATGGTGGAAGCTGCTAGTCGTTCCAAAGTTAACCTGCCGGCCATCTTACCTTCAATCCTTATTTATTCAAAGAGGGTTTTCACCAGTTCAAAAGACGCTGGGCGTGTTCACCTTCCTTCTAAAGTTGGTCAGAGCTTACTAACTTTCCCTCAAAAGACTCTCCACTTTCCCAGCCACAAAAAGTTCAACCTTACTTGTTTCTTTTTTATTTTACAATTCAAACTAATCTTCAATTCAAGAGAAGCTTTCCTTGAAACACATGAATTACAGCGGAATTCTTTATTGCTTTGCGGAGGGGTGGGGGTGAGCAAGTGAGGGGGTTCCTTCCCTAAAACAGAAAGTTAATCTTTAACATTTATATATGTATATCAGTATCATTTTGCTGATATTTATTAATTGTGATACATTTTATTTTAATGCAGAACATAATATACTAATCGAACGCTGTGCTATAACCCTTGATCGGTAGCAGCAGGTCGTACTTGATGACGGACAAAATTAGGTGAAGACATGGATGAATGCAGCCCCAGCATGTACTTGATGAAGGACAAAATTAGGTGGAAATGGATTAGTGCATCAGTAGCATGTACTTGATGACGGAATTAATTAGGTGGACGTGGATTAGTGTATCAGCAGCGTGTAATTGATGAGGAACAAAACACAAGCAGGTTGTCACGGTACCGCTTCGTTAACAAAATTAACCGATTTCGTCGATTAAAGTATCTTCATGGTAAAACCAATGCGTTGCACTGCTATGTTTCCATATCGCCTTCCTCTATCTCTCTTTGTATATCCCCCCTTACTGGGGTACGTACCTTCTTTTAAAAATCTAATTTGAAACCCGGGTGCGCTCTCTTTGTACTCTGTATGAATCCCCGGAGCCTTTCTGTGCATTGTAAAGACACCTTTGTATGTACACTGAACCCCGGGTGCCCCACTGTCTCCGTGCTCCGTACGAAACTCTCTCTCCCCCCCCCCCCCCCCCCACCCCACCCCTACTCAGTATGTACGTTGCACCCCGGGTGCTCCTCCCTCTCTGTACTCTGTATGAACCCCCCTACTCAGTATGTACGTTGCACCCCGGGTGCTCCTCTCCCTCTCTGTACTCTGTATGAACCCCCCTACTCAGTATGTACGTTGCACCCCGGGTGCTCCTCCCCCTCTGTACTCTGTATGAACCCCCCTACTCAGTATGTACGTTGCACCCCGGGTGCTCCTCTCCCTCTCTGTACTCTGTATGAACCCCCCTACTCAGTATGTACGTTTCACCCCGGGTGCTCCTCTCCCTCTCTGTACTCTGTATGAACCCCCCTACTCAGTATGTACGTTGCACCCCGGGTGCCCCTCCCTTCCATTGATCCTCCCGGGATGCTGGGTGTGTCTACCATCCACTCCCTAAGTACCATTCTTATCATTTCATTATCTCGTTCCAGTCTTTCGTACCTTGCGGTGCCATTTCCTTTACTCTTTTGTATACTGTGTATTCAGTAAAACTTGAATACAATTTCGATTTTTCCGGGAAGAGGGGGGGGGGGGGGGGGGGGGGGGTGACGGTTCACTGAAAGGGACATATTTCACAATCTTGACAAATATATGTATCTTGCGTGGTCCTTAGCTTCAATTTATAGATAAGGATAGACAATAATAGGAACAAAGTTTACCTGATTAGAGTATTATGTTTGTTGAGGTTACGCCGAACAAACACTGGGGCAGTTAAACATACGTTTAGTTTCCGTTAAAAATTAATATATTATTTTTTTTATTCTTAAGTATTTCGTTCTAGTATTTACTTCCAATTCTTTTTTGATAGGTAAATTATTTCTGTTTATTTTTTTAGCTTGGCCCAGTTTCTTTTTTTATTTCTTGTAAATAGTAAATTCTTTTTTTTTTTTTATTCTCAATTTTATACTTGTTGCCAATAGAACTTCTAGAATATTTTTATGTTTTTTTACCCTAGAGTTTTTTCTAAACTTGTGTCTAAACACAAGGATCTGTCTTTGGCCGCAGTAGCCCTTTGGCGGAGTGTGGAGAGTGACAGAGTTGTTCAATAAGTGGAACTTGAAGTAATACTGCCAAAACGGAGGCCAAAGTTTTCTCGCTTCTTAAAATTAACATTATCACGACTCAAAGTCAATAATACAGATGTACATTTGACATCCAATGACCAAACAGTCAGATATATCGGCTTACAGTTCGACACTAAACTTACTTGGACCCAACAGATAAACAAACAACTCACACGGGCATACATCCGACTGACACAATTATACCCACTCATATACAGAAACACTCCACTCAAGCACAAATGTACTACACATCTTTACACCTCATTACTACGACCACTGCTCACATGGGGCGAGCAAAACAAACATTAACAAATTAAGGAAGTTTGAAAACAAGGTTCTCCGACTTGCAGTAAAGGCCCCTTGGTTCGTCCGAAACAGTCAAATCCGGTGTGAGTTGGGAGTGCCGGAAGTTGCAGACCATATGATCCAGGTAACACAGCACCTCCAGGATGGTCTTGTCGATGGCCGGCCGCTACCTTCTTCACCCTCGGTCTTAAAGCTTGATCAGATTTTCATGAAATGCCACACGGAGCATTGTTATAAGCCCAGTTACAGTTAAAGTTACTAACCGGGTAACCTGCTAGTATTAGCATATCTAACCCTGGTAACCCAAGCTGAGTGAAGACCTCAAGTTGAACATTCTCAGTTATCCCCCTCCTACCCTCCTTGACACCGCTACCTCCTTGTAGTGCAGCTTGTAGCATATCTGTATCACTGTAATGAGTTAGTTCGTTATTGTGACACATGCCCGGACTTTGTGATGTGACACATATTGCCTACTTTCGTCACTGGTGAACATGAACTCGACTCTTCTGTGACAGTTCTAAATTTTGCCTAGAGTGACCTATGGTAGGAGGGGTTTTTAGTATCTGCACACTTATAGTTCTTCATTATCTGTGAGATATTTCATTAATTTTTCTTGTTATTTTCCTTAATTTTATTACAAAACTCAGTGGTTTTAGTGACGTTATTCACACAAAACCATCTCAGCTCCGGACTGGAGCCTTCCCAATATTTTTATTCTTTATTGACCTGTAAATGTTTTAGTCATGCCCTCGTCGATATTTCATATTTTTATGTAAATGTGATTTGGAAGGAGGCCGAAGGAAGGGAGCAGCCCCAGGCATTGGAAGCTCAGAAATGGAAAAAATGAAGTATGAGCTCTTCTTTCTGGCTCATGAGAGGGGGGGGGGGCCGTGAACAATGGGGAGGGGGGGCGGTGAATCAATGCCACGCCTGGTCACCAATACAGATGTACGCTCTTTCTGCTTTCTAGGGCGGCCCCTTTCTGGATGACAAATGTCTCCTGTCTGAGAAGGAAGAAAACCGAACCCAAAATCCCCTTTATGGATTATACGTTTTCGGACACTGAGAGGCCTCAATATCGTCCATGTAATGATGTCTATTTTAATGTTTTCTGTGTGATGTATATCGAAGTAATGTTTTACCTTCAGAGCAAATTGTTGTATCTCAAAAAAACAAATTTTGACTCATGCCCGGGCTTTTAACTACGAGGTCATATCGCCTACTACCAGAGCGCTCTTTCGTCACTCTGGTGGACATAGGGCCCCACTCTACTTTGGGAATCCTAAATTTTGCCTACCCTAAATTTTTATTCACCTAGGGCAGGTGTCTTTAACGAGTACCTGACATCGTACAGGCTCGGGATGCATCCGTCTAAGGGCCTCGGTTGGGTTTAAGCACGCATACCACTGAGCTGAATTGTGACTGTAC
This sequence comes from Aradus depressus, assembly GCA_963662175.1. Taxonomy (NCBI): domain Eukaryota; kingdom Metazoa; phylum Arthropoda; class Insecta; order Hemiptera; family Aradidae; genus Aradus; species Aradus depressus. Next base: position 53,535,851 of record OY759217.1, on the reverse strand, counting down.
GCTTAAACCTGAGAAACCTTTTCAAACCTATTTGATAGGCAACAGACTCATTGCAACACTAGCAGGTTCACCTGGCGTTGTCCAGCATTAACTTTATGTTATATTACTTTACTTGAAGCTGATTACGTGCGATATCCAGACAAAGAATACAAATCCTATTCTCTTCCCCCTTCCGGCCCCTCCACCTCACTATTCAACCTCCCCACTTCGTTACCTCTCGCCTCTTTCGCTACTTGGAAAATTTAAGCTATAACCCGTAATCTTTATTTTCACGAAAAATGTTAAAAATGAAAATGATTGTGAAAATATACATATCCTGTACACATACATAAATATCTGTTCTCACTTTGAAACCAGTCTACGGATTGTTGCCCCTTAGTCAGCGAGTTCTGAACCCTCGTTGTGTTGATAGATACATTTGTTACATTCAAAGTTATTGCGGTTTTTGAGTTGAGCCCTCTTCTTTGATACCGTTAAGCCCTCCTTAAGCTCGATTTAATTGAAAACTTACAAGTGTCTTTATTGGGTCTTGGATTCACGTATAAAACGTCATCTTGAAACGTCATAATGTTAGTTCTATTAGGATTTTAGACTACAAACCCCCTCCCCTTTCCTCAAGTCGATTCGGCTAACAGTTGATAATAATTATTATCGTCATTTTAGGGTATGAATTTTCATATAAAAAGTCGTGTCGATACATTCATTATTTCAGCAGAGTTATTGGGTTTCTTTGTTAAGCCCCTTCTTAATCCGCCCGCCCCTTCGTTCTGCCGATATGGCTGAAAATCAATTGGTATATGGCGTTCTGGATACATATATACATTTTCGTGTCAATATATTCATTCTATCGGGAGTTGTGGTGTTCTCAAACACACTGGAAATTTTGTTTTCATTTTTGGAATCAGGGAGTCGGAAAACATAAAATTTCAGTGAAGACTCAACATCGAATTGTGACCGATATAAGACTTTCTCTGTACCTATCTGGTCTGGTGTACCTGGGGTGGTCTAGTGTACCTGGGGTGGTCTGGTGTACCTGGGGACGTACCACTTTCCGCACTAACAGCGACGATATTGAGCCAACGGAGGGTGTTTGTTATTTGTCAACAAAAGTGACTAAAGACACTTAAAGTAAAAGGGAGGTAAAAAAAAATTGAGCACTCCGTCCTTCGGATGGGACGTTAAGCGATTGTGCCGATGTCAGGTACTCGTTAAAGACCTCTTAGATAACTAAACCTGGATAGGCTAAATTTCGGAATCCCAGTGTAGAGTCCAGTTTATGTCCATCAGAGCAATGAAAGAGCGCTCTGGTAGTAGGCGATAAGATATAGTCGTTGATATATATATATATATATATATATAGTGTAGGCGTAGTTGAAGCCCGGGCAAGAGTCACAATAACTAACTAACTAAGAGATATTTCATCAGGGAATGTGTGGCTGTCTCTATATGGAGTATGTCCCTGTTTTCTGTCGTAAAATTAAGTAATAAAAAAAGAAATTAATAAAATATCTTAACATGTCTTCATATTTTTATTGCCTGAGTATTATGGCGAGATTTTCTTTAACTGACAGTTATAAAAAGAAGCGATAAAAAAGTTATAGTTATGTAGTTGAGGAACTTTTCTTTTCTTCATTATAACAAAGTTCTCACTCATGTAGGTACTTCTTGTAAGCAATACTTTTTTTTGTTTGATTTTATTTACTGATACTTGAAATACATTTGATCTCTGGCTCATAAAATACATTAAGTCATTGTTAGCAGTTTTAATTAACCAGGGATTTATGAAAGATTGCATTCTGGCACTGATGACTTAATTGTCTTAGAAACTGACGAATAATCGATTATGTGTTTTGGAAAATTATACATTTTTAACATTCTTATACATATCTTTAGTATGAGGAAGTATTGTAATCGTGCGAATAACCGAAATCGAGTTTTCATACTTCAAGGTCCCCTGAATGTGTTTGACCATTGTCACGATTACTTTCTGTGCCTTTCTGTGTATGTAATGGAAACTTTGCGAACCTTCCTTACACACAAATCATTGTAGCTATATGACCTTGAAGAAGTCACATGTGCTAACTTAGATCTCAATAGATTTTGGCCTAAATCGGGCTAATTTATGACTTAATCGAAAATCTTTTCAAATGAAAGTTGTAGAGAAAAGTGAAAGGCACGTTTTATATGTTATTACCTTATTTTGGAATGAGGTTCGCATTGCGAGATTCATGCCGAACCTTATTTTGGAAGGAGGTTCGCATTGCGAGATTCATGCCGAACCTTATTTTGGAAGGAGGTTCGCATTGCGAGATTCATGCCGAACCTTATTCTGGAAGGAGGTTCGCATTGCGAGATTCATGCCGAACCTGATTTTGGAATGAGGTTCGCATTGCGAGATTCATCCCGAACGGTTAATCCTATCGAAAAATTGTTTTTTACTAACATTGTTTCTTAATAAATTTCCGACTAATGAAATATATTTGAGATAGAATCAAAACGAACATAGTTATAACGCTTCAAAGAACGAACAATAAATTTTCTTAAATATTTCTAATTAATGTTTAAATTGAAGCGCATGAGATGAATTTTGAATTGCCTTTGATTTGACCATAAGAGGACTGTTTTACAGATCTTAAATTTATTTCAAACTGGCATTACTGGGGGGTATATGAAAGTAATGTGTTGCTGAGAGTGACTTTCTTGAGAAGAGTGGTCCTCTTGTGGCAGATCACAGCTTTACCAAGTATAGGGGTAGTTATTTAATCGGTCAAAAAGGGGAGAAGTCGGTTAGGGGGGAGGCTTGACATAAGTCAAATCCACATTAGGACAACACATCTCGATTTTCAGTCAAATCAGCGAAAGGAGAGGGGGGGGGGGAGGGGGAAAGGCTTAACTCAAAAACTCTAATAACTGCCGTTGTCATAAAAGTATCGACACAAAATTTTATATGTGAATTCAAAATCACAAAAGTACGACACTTATCAATTTTCAGCGGAATCGGTAGACGGGAAGGAGGATCAGAGGGGGTCTCAACTCATAAATCGCCATAACTGCCGATGGAATGAATGTATTGACACGAAATTTAATATAAGCCAAAACCCAATGAGGACATTACCTGTCGAACGTCGATATCGGCTGAAGGGAAGGGGGGGGGGGGGGGGGGGGGCCCACAATTCAAAAACCCTAACAACTTCAAAATTAATGAATTTATCGACACAAAATTTAGTATGAGGTTTTGGAAGTCAACTGTTGAATATTAGCGCAAACGATCGACTGGTTTTGGAGGGGGAACGAAAAGTTAATTGATCAATTCGTTGTGGGGAAGTACATTGCCGGTGAATCACCGACCACTTTTTTCGCGGTAAAGAATAATATGCAACATGTAAATATGCTGCAGAAACAATGCCTATGACGGAGAGAAACATGTTCTGCCTCTAATATTATTAACAAATCTCCTTGGTTTACACATTATGTATATATTCTGGTTATTAGCAGATCCGGTTAATTGAACATCTAATAGTTGGCCATGAACTCTGCCCAATAGTTGCAGACATTGCCATTATCCCCCCTCCAAGTAGCTCTAAAGGGGGCCGCTGCCTATTGATTTAGGCTGGTTTTGCACCGAGCCCCCCCTTTTCCGGATCTGGGTCATTCAGAAGACTGAATGGAAGTGCAGAGAGGTCATGACCCCTCCCTACCCACTATTGCCTATTGCCTGTCTGTATCGTACTATTGTAGTGGTTCAGGACAATTTGGGCTTCAGGGGTTTGTTTTTATATCGAATGAGGTAGAGTCCCCGGCATGAAACTAGAAGAATCCTGAAAACTCACGACAATGCTTGACCAAGCTTATCCCGCATGTTATTATCCGTCTCGTAAGCGTTGTTTCTTGTAAATGTTTTTAGTAGAGATGTCGTTTCACACGATCGATTGTTTTTTGATGCTGAAAGCTAATTTTGGGGAACTCGCAATGTCAGTGCTTCCGTCGAAACTTTGTGCCTATTTATGTTCAATTGGCATAGCTCCCTCCCGAACACTGCGTTCAATTGGCGTAGCTCCCTTCCAAACACTGTGGTCAATTGGCGTAGCTCCCTCCCGAACACTGTGTTCAATTGGCATAGCTCCCTCCCGAACACTGTGTTCAATTGGCATAGCTTCCTCCCGAACACTGTGTTCATCTGCGTTCAATTTTATTTTTATTTATTTATTTTTTTATTGGGTGCCCCTGACCCCCTGAGGGGGGTCGGTCACATCACCCTAGTTTCGTTGGGGAATAGGTATTCTCCTTTCTCCGTTTATTTAAAATTCATACATGTTGCTATGGACGGCTGTGGACCGGCTCGATGGCTACCGTCCACAGTCGTCCTTGGTTTCTTGACGCCTCTTTGCGCCGAGTGAGCTCGGGATTCTTTGGTGGGTTCTGTTCTGCCTACCTCCCGGAGCCGGGGGCAGCCGCCGCTGCGCCTGTTAGCCATCTGCATTCAGTTGGCATAGCTCCCTCCCATACTCTTTGTCTATCTGTGTTCAATTGGAATAGCTTCCCCCTTTCTGTGTCACTCTTATTAGAAAAGACCTAATGTCTCTCTGTCCTGCAAGAAGTTGAAAGTTTCCTCTGCTGTGCACTCCCGGGAGGTGGAGGTAAGTAATCCTTTAAAAGGAGCACTCACTCTACCTCAAGGACGGAGGCGAGGCCAGCTGCCAATCCATAATAGATGAGCGCCTCTCAGCCAGCTAAGGCTCCCTCTCAAGCTCGCAACACATCACACTTTACTCTGCCAGATTTCTTCATTATCACCAAACAGGCCCGAAAAGTAAATATACACTTTTGAAATTGTCATTATTCAGTATCTCCAACACAGTTATCACCTTCCATAGTTGTTGTTCTCCATCGTTTAGAGAGAGAGCGGAAACGTATGTATTTGGCAGGGTGTAACTCCAATTTCAGAGTTCTGAGAAGCCTCGAAAAAGCAAAAACAGAAATTGAGGTCCAACAAAGAAATGGAAGAAACTATGTGTGTCATATGTAGACCCATATTTCGAGATTGAGGGACGTTCAGAGGAGTAAAAGTGTCCATCAAATAAAGAGACTGAACATTTAGTGGGAGAGCTGAAACTTTCTTTTAAGTTTAGGTCTAGTCTCTTTAGCCTAGAAAAACGCATTAATGCAGGAATGTCAGTACTGAGGCTTCAGCTAGATACAATGCTAGTGAACCATAAGTAAAGATGAAAATGATATTTAAAATTTTTACAGAGAGATTGTGAAACACTTAATACATTATAAAGAAAACACGAATGTTTTTTAAATACAGTAAAAATCGTTTAAAAGAACACCGGTTGTAAAAACATATAGATTATAAGAACGAAATTTCTAGTTCCCGGCCAGCTTTAATACAACTTAATGTAAAAAATATCTGGTTATAAGATCATCGTTAGTAAGAACATATCGCTTTTAGTTAATGGATTTCTGAGAAAACAAACCTTTTATAAGAACTTCATGAGAAAACAAATCCCTCGAAAGAGGAGTTCAGACATAAAATATTCTACGAAAATAGTAATCAATTATTTTCATGGAATGTTTCCGTTGTTGTTTACATTAATTTCTGACTACACATTCTCTCTCAGTTCTCTGCAGTTGTTCAAACAGGACGGTGCAATGAGTGAAAAAAAACGAAAAACCTATACGGTGGAGGAAAAACTCCATATAATTACTCGTTTGGAAAATGGAGCTTTGTCGAATGAACTAAAGGTGAGTCATGCAACCATTTTGAACATTTATAAGAACCGTCAAAAATTAAAAGAAGAATTCGAAAACGATAGTACCAGCAGGAAAACAATTCGTACAAGTTCTCAAAAAAGCTCTGTTGCAGTGGTTCAAGGTTCAAAGGAGTGCAAACATTCCGATAAATGGAACAATTTTGCAAGCAAAAGCAAATGATTTTGCAAAACTGTTGTTACTAAATGCGGTTACTAATTTCAACCTCTTAAATGTAGTTCCAGAGGAAAGAGGCTTCAACTTTCAAAAAATGGATCGATAATTAAACAGAAAAAAATTGATTATCGGATATAGCAACTATCGGGTTTAAGAACCAAGTTCATACGGTCCCTTGGATGTTCTGATAAACGATTTTTACTGTATTGTCTATTTCACAAGATATATTAAATATATGGAAGCCCGAAAGTACTCCCACATATTTTATATATCTTGTGAAATAGACAATATTTAAAAAACATTCGTGTTTTCTTTATAAAAAAATGAAAATTGTTCTTGTTTCAACCTAAATAGCCGAGGAAGAAATATAGAATACGTGGACCTTGAGGCACTGACTTCATATTTTCTGAAAAAACATTAATACAGCAATCTTAGAAGAACGGCATTACAAAACTTTCTGTAGTTTCGACACATTCGATGGTTTGACCACTTTTTGAGGTTTGACCACTTTCAATGGTTTGACCACTTTCTGTGGTTAGACCGCTTTTTTAGTTTGAAGTCTTTCTATAGGTTGAACAAATTCAATGGTTCGTCTACTTTGTGTAGTTTCGACACATTCGATGGTTTGACCACTTTTTGAGGTTTGACCACTTTCTTTGGTTAGACCGCTTTTTTAGATTGAACTCTTTCCACAGGTTGAACAAATTCAATGGTTCGTCCACTTTGTGTAGTTTCGACACATTCGATGGTTTGACCACTTTTTGAGGTTTGACCACTTTCTGTGGTTAGACCGCTTTTTTAGATTGAACTCTTTCCACAGGTTGAACAAATTCAATGGTTCGTCCACTTTGTGTAGGTTCGCCATATTCCATGGTTTGACCACTTATTGAGGTTTGACCACTTTCAATGTTCAAGTTTCATGTCGATACATACATTACACCCCTTTTGGGTTCCTCATCCCCTCCCTCTACTTTGGCTGAAGATCGATAAGATTCATGGGTTTCTGGATACACATGTAAAATTTCGCGTCGATGTATACATTCTATTGGAAGTTATCGTGTTCTTGATGACGCTGGAACTCTCCGTCGGTAGGTTGAAGTGGTATCCAAACCACCACCTAAGTCCCTTCTTGAGGTTCTTGTGTAAATGCTTGTGGACGTAGAGTGTGAAGTAACATTAAATATCTTTAGAGAAATAAATTGGGCTAAGGTCGCCGTCTTCTTCAGGTAGATCATTGGATATTCCACTAAAGTTAGAAGAACTCTAAGAAGTGGACTTTCTTTACTTAGAACTCACACAATTCCCTAGACTCAAACCACACTCAACTTATGTAGAAAGCGAGGTGAGAATGCCAAAAAGTTTTTGCGTTTTTTGTCAGAATTATTCCAAATGTATAACTTCTGGCTAAAACACAAAAGGGATGTCGTGCGGCGCTAACAAATTCTCTGGAGCCGGTCGTTTTCCTTCGTTTATGGCTGCCATTAAGATACAAATACATTCTGACTTTATCACGACCGAAACAACAATGTGTTTTTTTTTATTTGATCTTTGACGAATACAACTCTAAAAAGCTCGACATCGAAACAATACTATTTTTCTGCTAAGAAACTAAGAAATTTACATTTTCAGGCTAGTTTCCAAGAAACAAATATACAAGTGAGACCAACTTGCTGTCCTGTATGTATGTGTCCCCCAACAACTTGCTGTCCTGTATGTATGTGTTCCCCAACAACTTGCTGTCCTGTATGTATGTGTCCCCCAACAACTTGCTGTCCTGTATGTATGTGTCCCCCAACAACTTGCTGTCCTGTATGTATGTGTCCTCCAACAACTTGCTGTCCTGTATGTATGTGTCCCCCAACAACTCGCTCCTTTTGCAGTTTAACACGTTTTATCGATATATTTCATTTTGCTTAAAATCACCCAACTATAAAACCTGTATTTCTCCCTTCCTGTAAATTCAGCCTCTGCTATGACATATTTGCCCAACTAACCTAATTAGGTTGTGTTATTCAAAAGTTACCCAGATTTTGGACTGAACCATAGATGTATTTCTTGAAGTATTCAATTATTATCAATTTTATGAAAATTATAATTATTCAAAGCAGTGCGATATCAGGTACTCGTTTATGACCCTTAAAGCGGTGAAAGAGCGCTCTGGTAGTAGGCAATATAATCTATAGTTAAAGCCCGGGCATGACTCACAAAAAATCGAAGTTGTTGAATTATTTATTCATAGATATAAATTAAAGATGATAAAATATATATCCCTGTATATTCGAAACGACCCATAAATTCTTGAGTAATGAATCTTCTGTTATTCCAGAATATATTTACGTTGGAATAAAAAGGTTTATTTTATATTTATGATAGAAAATTATTCTTGTTTTTAGGTCATTTTATGTAAATCAAATTTTTATTCGAGGAGGAAGAATATCATTAGCAAGATATTCATATTCTTCGGAAGAAGGGAATATTATGTTGTAGACCCAAAAACCGTGTCGTAAAAACAGCTACATTTTTCCGCCACTCCAGCCGTTTCTCCTCCGACTTCATTTTCACCTTCTCCACCACTGCTCAGCCCCCTTTTGATAAAACAATGAAAAGTCTAGCCAATGTCCACCGATTAGAAATTAGCTTTCCTCCAGTGAATGAATTCTTCAAATCGGTTAGATAGTTATCGATATTTGCTCAGCTACACAAAGAAACTTTCTCTCTTTATATGTCAAATATCATGGATATTTTTGTACCCATGTATGTATGTGTTTTCGTTTGAGTGTCTGTTTAGAAGTAGTGTTTAGCCTAGAGGTCTCAGGTTGAATCGAAGGGGATTGAGAAAGGTTTCCCTGCGGAAAATTGCGGGGGAAAAAGAATTGGCTTCTCAATTCAAAGTTACTGAGCCGTAAATTGAATTGGATCCAGTTTTCATAATGTCTCAAATCTTTGTGTACGTGATTTGAACTATGTGAGCGCTCCAACTCAGAAACATTTTTAGCAATGACCGTGAAGTTCATTTTGCACATTTTCATGCTTCTTATATTATTGATTAAATCGAGAATCTCTTCAAATGAAAGGAGTAGAGAAAACTAAGAGGCACATTTTTTACGAAATAAATGTTTTATTGGGCCGCTCCGTTTAAGAGATACAGACCGAAAAACATCTTAAAATGAAGTCTCAAAACTCAGTTTTTTATTCGGTCGTTTCATTTACGGGGAAACTGTTAGTCCTATCGAGAAATTGATCCTCACAAAAAATGTTGCTTATGAAATTTCCATTTTTTAACATGTCCGTCAATTTGGGATAGGATCAATATTAACAAAATTATAGCGCATCTAAGAGGGTATAATGCTTATGTAAAACAGTAAGTCCGATCGGCCGGTGGTCGCCGCCAGCCCGCCATCGTCCCTCTTAACCACTACTCAGATCGCGAGCTCCCTCTACAAAGACGGACGGGTGTTGTTGCACACATGCAAGATGCACCCGAAAACATTAAATAATAATGAAGTCCTATCGAAAAATTGGTTCTCACCAAAAATGTATTATGAGGGTTCATAAGCCTCTATGCAAGTAACTATTGATTTTTAACCACTTTGGCCGATCGGAGGGAGAGCGAAACTTAGTTGACCAATTCGTGCTGGGGAAGTAAATTGCCGGTGAGTGACCAACAACTTTCCGTTACATCGAGGTTTTCTTCTCTAGAGTTTACTCAGATATAACAAGATAAATTAAGCACACAATTCCATTAATATAATATAAACTAGTAGTGGATTACCAGGCGCGCTAACGTATGTAACTGTAAGTAGGTTACCAGGCGCTAACGTATGTAACTATATGTAGGTTACCAGGCGCTAACGTATGTAACTATAAGTAGGTTACCAGGCGCTAACGTATGTAACTATAAGTAGGTTACCAGGCGCTAACGTATGTAACTATAAGTCGGTTACCAGGCGCTAACGTATGTAACTATAAGTAGGTCGAATATCTGCGTTCCTTCAGAGCCCCCTTGAACCTACTTTAGGATTTCTTCTGATATCTGCGTTCCTTCAGAGCCCCCTTGAACCTACTTTAGGATTTCTTCTGATATCTGCGTTCCTTCAGAGCCCCCTTGAACCTACTTTAGGATTTCTTCTGATATCTGCGTTCCTTCAGAGCCCCCTTGAACCTACTTTAGGATTTCTTCTGATATCTGCGTTCCTTCAGAGCCCCCTTGAACCTACTTTAGGATTTCTTCTGATATCTGCGTTCCTTCAGAGCCCCCTTGAACCTACTTTAGGATTTCTTCTGATATCTGCGTTCCTTCAGAGCCCCCTTGAACCTACTTTAGGATTTCTTCTGATATCTGCGTTCCTTCAGAGCCCCCTTGAACCTACTTTAGGATTTCTTCTGATATCTGCGTTCCTTCAGAGCCCCCTTGAACCTACTTTAGGATTTCTTCTGATATCTGCGTTCCTTCAGAGCCCCCTTGAACCTACTTTAGGATTTCTTCTGATATCTGCGTTCCTTCAGAGCCCCCTTGAACCTACTTTAGGATTTCTTCTGATATCTGCGTTCCTTCAGAGCCCCCTTGAACCTACTTTAGGATTTCTTCTGATATCTGCGTTCCTTCAGAGCCCCCTTGAATCTACTTTAGGATTTCCTCCCCTTTCTTTTCAATATCTGATAGAATATAAAAATGGTGTTGAGATTAACGAGGGATCGCATTATCGGAACTTTATTGTATACATTATGTTATATTTACATGTATAAAGTGCAAAAGTCATCTATACACTCACTGATCTAATTTTGAGCCATTTCCATGTGACCAATATGAATCTAAAAGCTTCTACGTAGGTTCCCTAGGTAAATAAAAAAAAGAAACTGACATTTTAGATGTTAAGTGCATACGGAGAGTAAAAAAAAAAATGCAAAAAACAGGAATAACTTCCCCTCTGTTTATTTCAATTTACATATACAAAAGTTCCTGAACTGTTGACTGATAATTATATAATTTATACCATTACTAGATATCATTTATATTGGTCGAAAAACTATGTTTTGAACATACTGATTGTTTATTGATTTTTTTCATAGTTACAATGGATTTTACATTCTTGGTGAATGATACAGAAAGAATATGGATAACGATTGTACTTCAGGAGACGCTATAATATCTTCGAATTTTACTTTTTTTCATTATATAATTTTTATTTTATGGGCCCAATTTATTGATGGCAAAGTCTATATCTAAAAAAAAATAAAAAATTCAAAAAATTGTTCTTTTACCTCGGAAAATGTACTTCTAAGAGGACAATTATGTTATAAAACACAATGTTACTCCCAAGCAACTCTTCGTGAACCTGCTAGTAAATATTAATTTACAATCATTAAACAAAAAGGTAAGATGTATCTTGATTAATAGATAGATAGGTATTTTAATAAATAATTTAATATTTATAACAAAAACAATGCATGAATGAGATAGGTTGTGTTCAAAAATAACCAAACAGAAATATAGAGTTATGTTGTGTCCGTAAATAGACTTGGAGGTAAGGTTTAATGTCGTCTTCTCAGCTGTTTTCAATGTTAACTCAACACTTCATCCGATAAACTACATACCTCGAAATGTCTCTTTTTTTGTTTATTATTTAATTTTAATTAGTTCCTTTCTTGCAACAGAAACATAAGGGTTACCGCTGAAATTTCAACGTATGTTCCATTTTTGTGAAATATATTTTATGAAATTTGTTTGAAGAACGTGTCTATCTACGCCATTACATTTTATATTTATTAATATTCGCTAAGTAAAACATTTTAATTGAAAATAATATTATAAAAACGGTAGTTGAAACAACTAAAGTAGTTGAAACAACTAAAGTAGTTGAAGCAACTAAAGTAGGTAGTTCATCACTTTATTTGTACTTCTTGCGGTAATTTGTCACGTAACAATAATTGAAAGTCTTAAATGAAAGAAAATAAATATACAATTTCGTGTCTTAATTACGCAAATATTTTTTTGTACGTCCCTTCTTCAGGCAACAATAAACTGTACTTCTGCAGGTCCACAATTTATATATATTGCCTACTTTCCAATATTATGGTATATTTTCTGCGATCTGAGGTACGGAGAAAATATCGTCTTGGTGAAAACGCCTCGGGAAGAATGGACGGAAAAAGGGTGAATATCCGAATATATTTTTGCAATTTATATTTATATAGTCATAACTCCACAAAAATGTATTAATAGTGTACCGGTTTCGTGGTGGACCAACGGCAGCATGAAGTTGAACAGTGCACTCATGTCTGTTGAACTTAGTGCTGACGATGTCGTTAGCCAAAACCGGTACATTATCATTAACCTACATATATTTTTGCGGAATTAGACTATATAAATGTTAAACAATAATATGCACCTCCGAGAGATCCTAGTCCCACAATCCGAGAGATCCTAGTCCCACAATCCGAGAGATCCTAGTCCCACAATCCGAGAGATCCTAGTCCCACAATCCGAGAGATCCTAGTCCCACAATCCGAGAGATCCTAGTCCCACAATCCGAGAGATCCTAGTCCCACAATCCGAGAGATCCTAGTCCCACAATCCGAGAGATCCTAGTCCCACAATCCGAGAGATCCTAGTCCCACAATCCGAGAGATCCTAGTCCCACAATCCGAGAGAGGACTAAGAAGACTAAAATATCATGACATTTCTCCACATCGAAACTTGAAACATAGATAAATGTAGTGAATTGTCTGTATTCATTCGTCAGTCTGTAATTTGCTGTTTGTTAGACTAACTGCAACCTGTTTGTTCATTTTTTACAGACAAAATGTACATTTTGTGAACTCTATTTTCATTTTAAATCATTCGTATTTTGTATTATGTTACTTTCTGCTCCTATATTATAAACTAATTCCTCGAGTACTGCATACAGTACAGGTACAGACAGTACAGGTATAATTGGTCAAACAAAAATGTTCAATTAGAGCTTCAACTTAAACATAAGTAAATCTAATTCGTCGAGAAGCCATAGGGTCTGCGTATATTTTTTCATAATTTTGAAAAAGAGAAGTGAATTGAAATAGTTTAGCGTTCATAGGGCATGTGAGAACTTTCAAGAATGCACGGTGTTTTTTTTTTCTTCTCAAGAATGCGAAATTATTAATTTCTTAGGGAAAAAATTGCGATAGATTCCCATGGCATCCCAACGACACACATATGATTAATACAACATATATTTGTTAGTATTTTAGTTGAAACTTTCCTGCCTCATTGAAATTGTTATAATCAATTTTAATATCATGAAATACACCGATAAAGAGGTACGAATTATCATTAGATTTTGGATTAACTTTTCCATAGTTATTAGCTACAACAGTTGTTAGAATAGCCAAAGTATAAATACAGTATTATATGAGAAAAAAGAAAGTTACAATTTAAGCATCAATCAATTGCAAAACAACTTTTTGAGCAAATTTTCTACTGTTTGAGAGAAAGAGAGAGAGTGATGTAAGTAGTGTCTTTTACAGCTGGTTGAAGGGGACCAAATATATTCAAATAGAGTCTCAAATTTGACCCGAATTCAACCAGCTATACCTGACACTACTGTTCTTCATTAGGTGTCCTCACGGTCCTGCTGCAAGTCTTCTCCCACTCCTGTTGCCTTCTATGCACCATGCACTTAAAAACACTGCACTTTATTTTGAAAAAAAAAATATAATAATTAACGTTAAAACACTTCACTGTTACACTATTTAAAAAATAATAATAATTGATTACTCTATCAAATGGTTGACAAATTCACAGACACAAAAACAAAAAAACGTATAAAAGGAGGAATGTGTTGGGATTTTGGGAGGGGGTGGGAGATGGAGTAAAGTCAGGTTAATTAACAAATAGATGGGAGAGGTAGAGATTGGAGGATGTTGGGAGTGGGGAGAGCTATTTATATACGAGCCTGACTGTACCCACCCAGCCCCAATCTTATTTGGAAGACCGAACACGACTATTTCAGAATCTACTCCGATTTCACATCTGAGCTTATGTTATCAAAGGCCCCCTGGTTACGATCCCCGACTAAACTAGACATTCCCTAATAAAAATAGGCTAGATTTTGCATGCTCTATTAAATCCATTTGTATGAAAAAAAGGAAGATTTTAAACTATGAAACTAAAATAATAATAATAAATAGAGAATTATTTTTAAAAAAAATTGAGTACATACATTCTGGCGAAAACAGTTTAAATAGGATGGAGTGAAGAGGAGAGAGGTTGGAACGGGGAAGGAGTGTTGTGCGGGTTTGGAGAGGGGTGCCTAGTGCCGAACTGAAGGGGCAGTGGGAGCAGCAGCCAGGGTGGCGGCACAGGGCGCAGTACCACCCCTCCACCCCCACCCCCACATCCACCCCCACCTTCACTTCAATTTGATATTGACATATCCAGGACACAGAGGGCGCGGCTCTTCTTCCATCCTCTCCTCCTACATACAGACAGATAGACCTTTTTTCAATATTTATTATAGGAATATACCATAATTATATAATATACACATATGTTAATTTTCATATATTAAATGAAGTACACTTAATATTGTACACTTAATACATGTCTATATTAGCATTGGTAAATTTGAGTTCTGTGAACGGAACATAATCCCAGCCTGGAGAACATATGAACAATGACGGAAGAATTATGAATATTGCAAGATTGCAGATACTAACTAATGTTATTCATTTTCCTCAGCAAGTTGTGTTCACCTGCTTCAAGTATTCTGCAAGTCCTTAGATAGGCATTCCTCAAGCACAACTTTGCTCAAACTTGTTAGATGGAATCTCCACAATAATTCTAAATTGAATATTCAGAATTGTTTCAAAATAAATATCTCTAAACTTCTATTTCACAAATAACTCCAAGTTATGAACTTTTAATTAATAGATTTAGTGGAATCGAAAGTTTTCGAGATTAAAACAAATAGCAGGATATGAACAAAACCTTTTCAAAATAACAAGACTGACTTATACCATCCATTTTCTTACATATCCATTCTCTCTCCCCTCTTAAATTTATTTCACATTGGCATTGGATATATGAATATAAAGTGATGTGGCTAGCGGTTTTCTTTGTTTCATTGTGCAGCGTTATTGTGAGAGTGACATTGTCAACCCTCAAACGGTAAGGTCGGGGCCTAAAGGACCCCAAGTGCTGTATTTTCTCGGTTGCTCCTCACCACAGGCCATGTGACGTCAGGTAACCTCTCACTCAGTCTTCCTCTAGCGGACGTCGAGTTCACATGACAGAGGTGAGTGAACTGCACTTATTAATAGCGATTGTTATAAGTCAACTTTTATTTGGGGTTCCTTGGGACGCCACCTTACCCTTAAATATTTTTAGAATGTTTTTGGTGATTTTTATTGCTATTCTGACGAATTTAATGCTGAATGGGGTCTAAGCGACCTCACCTTACCGTTAGCGTTTCATAATTAATTTGTATAAAATATTTTCAGATATTTTATCATGGCGTCTGAGGATTTATTTTGGACGGCTGAAGAAATTCTGAAACAATTATTGCGTCAGCAGGCAAAATTCGACGAAGAGCTGAATGATCACCTTGATGAAGTTGCTTTCGAGAATGAGGATGAAATTTTTCCAGATGAAAAGATTGATGATATTTTCGGCGTAGAGCCCGACGAATAAATTAAATATAACACTGATTGTGACGACTTCGAAAGAACTTTCGTAGTAGGCAAAGACGAAGAAACAATTTGCCAGGTCCTGAGGGTGATGCCCGTGGACTCAGCGAGGAAGAGAAACTTCTTCGGCTATTTATAAATGATGAATTAGTGGAGGAAATAGTTCAACATATATATGAGGATATTGAAAGATCTGTACAAAGTGACACTTGACAACAGTGGTTTATATCGCACATCCCAGCTCTAATAGGTTTACTTACATTTCTTTTTTTATACTAAGATTGAATATATACTACCTATTGTTTAATAAATAATTTTGGAGTTATTTTTTGTTGTTATGTTAATCTTAAAATATTTAAAATGATTTAATTTAAGCTGAAAATGAGCGAAAATTCCGATTGGGGTCCAATAGACCCCACCCCACCTCACCGTTTGTTCTCGCCTACATCCCCTTACCATTAGAGGGTTGAAGCCAACAGTGAGGGGATGAGGGAGTGATTTGTACAATAGAGGTTGGTATAAGCAAGTCCTCTTATGGACATATCATATATAATTTAATTTTTTTTTTCCTTTTTAGTAAATAACTACCAATAATAAAAAGATACATATTTCAAAAACCTTTGCTATGCGCGACAATTCAAACGTTAAATATTTCCCACTGAAATGTATTGATACATTCTTGTCCTATCTCAAATTTGAGGACTCATGGTCGAGTAGAAATTTATCAGGAAACATGTTTGGTAAGCGCCATTTTATCAATATAATAATTTATTAATTGTTTTCAAGTAAATGAAGCAAACATCTAAAGAAAGTCGGTTTAAAAACGTCATTTTAAGGTTGTTTTCGGAATTTATCTCGCAAACCTGGCCACCTTCAAAAAATCCTATTTTATAGAAAATGTGCCTTTAATTTTTCTCTATAACTTATGAAGGGATATTTGAAGAGATTTTGGATTGTCGTAAACATAAGATCTTTTGTAAAACTTACTTAGGCCCAAGTAAAATGATCTTAATTTTTGTCCAATTTTATCAGGAAACATCTTCATTTCAAATTTCAAGTTCATTGCAAAACTTTTTCAGTTAAAGAGCGCTCACAAAAATCACACACACACACCAGAAAGATATTTTCGCGAAAAATTAGTATACTAAAGGTATAAGAAAGTAAAAACGTTTTTCTATATTTAAAGAATAGGATCATAAGTCCTACATGTTAGCTTTGCGATCGTTTCTGAGAGGCAAAAACTGTTTGTTTTTAAATTTCAAAACAATTATCTTCAGATCTTTAAGGATTGAGGTCAAAACTAACTTTTTTTGTTGCTTGTCTGTTTGTCTGTCTATCCCCTAAATCCTTGTCATAGACCACTGAACGGATTTTTATGAAACTTGAGAGATAAGCTCGGTTTAGCATGTAGACTGTTCAAACTTTCGCAAAATCTGATAATAATAATTATTCCCCTTAATTATTAAGGGTACTTAGTAAACGTGTTTTTGATTTTTGAAAAACTAATTTTTTTGTTGAAAATTAAATTTTATTTGGAAATGTTTAATGACAAAAAGTTTCCTTTCAACAAAATATAGATACTCGTAATAAAGAGAGGAATATTTGTTAAAGGTAGATTTATATGCCAGGAAGCTTCTGGCTGTTTTTTTTTTTTTTTTTTAAATCCATTTTTAATAATTTCTTGGATAGCACAACCTTACAAAAGGAAAATCCATCCCTACACTAAGAAAAAACAGAAAAACATGGAGAGAAAGAATGTGATATTTTTATTCAGTGTGTTATTGATGAAGGGTGAGCCCGCATTGGTCGAGCCTGTGTTCAGCGAACCAATGCACAACCCTGCTTTGTGTGCTTTCAGCGGCCCGCCTCTCTGATTGGACATAATACAAAGAGGAGTACACCAGTCTGATATGTTGTGTCCGCTCTTCTGCACACTACACTGGCTGCTATAAACCCAAGAGGAGCAGAAAAATACTTTTTTTTGAAAAACGGAACTATCCGATGTCTGTTCTTTAATATAAGGAATTGGAATGAATCGGTATTTTCCCTCGCAACAATACTAGTCACGATTACATAATATTGTTACATAAATGTACATGTACAAAACAAGTCATATTACATTTATTTAAATATACATGAATTCGATCATTTCATTTCCTCGCTCCAAATCGTCATTTATGTTATACTTTATACGCTTAAAGCTGATTTTACATGTACAGTAAAATTACAAAGAGCAGCAGCAGCAAATTCACGCTATTGGCTGTGTCATTTAGTTCTTAAAGCGCAGAAACCGCAGCGTGCATCTGCTGCTGCTGCGCTTTGCATTTTTGCTGCTCATGAAAAGTCAACTTAAGTATTACAATCAGTGGTTACCTCTGGGGGAGCTTCTAGGGGTCCGAGTCTCCCAAATGAATAACAAAAAGTCTGCAACGCTAACCAGGGAAACTGCGGGCTGTGCCCTCGGGAGTCTATATGGAAAACATATACCCCCCCCCCCCCCCCCCCCCCGTAGCCTAACTTTGCCCCCCCCCCCCTGCTCAAAATCCTGGCTACGCCTCTGTATGTATCTATATTGTTTTTGGTCTTATGTATGATCCATATCAGCCATGCCTCTATAACGGTGTTACATGGTTTTCTACACTACATCCATGGCCCTAGGAGGGAGTTTATCTGTGGAGAGGATTCGAACCCGCAACCGAGGTGGTACCATGCAACCAAAGCCCTAAGCTCTATCTAACCTCAACGGCTACCATGGCATATACTTATATAGTTAGTTATAGTAACTCATGCCTGTTAGGGGTATTTAACGAGTAGCTAACATTGCACAGGCTCGGGACCTTAACATCCCCCCCGAAGGACGGCGTGCACATGGTTTTTTCACCTCCTAGGTCGGGTTTCGAATCAGCGATCTTGAGGTCAGTAAGCAAGCACGCTACGTCTTAGTTACCGGCACTCTTTATTATATCATAAATATATGAATAAGTAAAACAAATATAGGACTTTCTTATACGAAACACGGAAGGCTATATAAAGAGAGATGGGAGACATAGATTGTTTAATGATTATTGATTTTGCCGAGCAAGGCGGGACACCACAGCTAGTATTCAATAAAACTGTGATGTCTAGACGTTTGTCTACTGGATCTCTGTTCTCTTCCGCAGATCTCAAAGATCTATGTAAATCAGACCATTTACTGGCCACCTCTGTGGTGGGTGACAATGGCACTTTATATTATCCAGCCATTACATAAAATGTCTACTAAATTCAGCCATTTTGTGAAATGTATGTTTCAAAAGGGCCCTTAATATTATTATTATTAGAAGAGGGATGTAAACATCAAGTGTTGATGTTTATGCAGTGACATAAACTGTTCCTGTTCCCCTGATATTGTTCTCCTGCTACTCATCACAGGTATATTGTAATACTCCCATTATGCTCTAAACCTATTAAACTTCCATTCAATCGCTCTGATAATAGGATACCAGACATCTCCGGAGCAGTCACGATACATTCCTCTTCCCCATTATCCAATTTTCCGAATATTGTCAGACTATTTTCCCTAAGTTAGTGTTTTGGAAACTATGTCGGTACTCGGAAAATGTGTCCAAATTTTATGAATTAAACATTTTGAAATTTTTTTTCAATAAAAATAATTATAGTACCTACTATTTTATAAATCATGATCGAATAAATGTG
The DNA here is from genome assembly GCA_963662175.1 of Aradus depressus. Lineage (NCBI taxonomy): Eukaryota > Metazoa > Arthropoda > Insecta > Hemiptera > Aradidae > Aradus > Aradus depressus. The sequence goes on along the minus strand of OY759217.1, from coordinate 53,516,564 downwards.
TTTATGGAAATATTATAGTTTTATTACTTGCGTGTTCCCGCTGGGGAAGTCATGACTGGTGATGGGGTCGAAAAATCGTGATAAGGTCAGATTTTATTTACCATATCATCAAAACGTTTAGAAAGGTGGTTTTCCGAATGGCGGTTTTCCTTGTGTGTCTGCGATATTTTTATTTATTTCCTTCACATTAGGTTCTGTAAATATGCACCCAATTGAATGTTTCTTTTTGCAAAATATTTGTCATATTGAGACACAATGTGTTTGACCTTATCATTAGACTTTTTTGTCCTTATAGAATTCCATCTTATCCAACCAGCTGATTAAAAATAAAAAAAAAGTAGGAGAATTAATCAACTAAGTTTTTGCTCTCTCTGGAAAACCAATTATCGATTTGTTTGAAAATATAATGGATATTATACTCAAAGGTCATTGGTATCGATAAATTATCATAAAGGGAAAATGCCTGCGCAGTTAGGAGATTTGGGTCCAGTAGTTCTCTAGGGTGAGAGAAGAGTGACCCAAAGCCTCATTAGGTCCGCTGAATAGCTGTGAAGGAAGGGCCCCACAATCCACACTAAGGGCCCACTTTGCCCTACGTTTAGTTAAATATTTATCTGTAGGGCTCTAACTGTAACTGCCTTGACTGTACCTCAGTATCATCTAGTTAACTGCTCTCCCTTCCACTAATCCTGGTTTATTTGAGACGCTCTTCTGTGTCTGTCCTCACCACTAGCCGAGTGCCCAAGTTTATTGTCAGATGGCTACGTCGTTCGACGAAATAGAGTAGGTTGCCTCTTGTTAGCCCTGCTAAGGATCACAAAGACCTATCGGGCTGTCTCGCTGCAGGTACTGGCGGGAGCCCCGCCCATTGACTTTGTCTTGGACGGTGCCGTCACCTCATACTTCTCCAGACGCAATCTGCCACTTAGAGCAGATACCGACTAGCCCTGGAGGAGGAACTACACGGACAGTCCGCAAGACCAGAGTGTTGCAAGGACATAGTCCGACACATACGTAACCTCACCAGTATAACTCGATACCGAAACATCCTAGAGTGATGGCGTTCTATTAATTTAGTTTCGCATGATGAGTACAGAAAAAACCCGTCGGAGAATCATCGAAAATGTACTTGTCCAACACAAATTAAGTTTTTGCTCTCGCTCTAAGAGGTTTGGCTAACAATCAATAGTTGACTTACAGCGAATGTCATGTCGTTAAATTCATTTCATTAGCAATTATTTGGATTTTTGAAGTCAGTCTTTGAGGCACTATATATGAAGACATTGTTATAAAACACTATAAAGCAATTATTATAAGAGGCAATAATGTATAAGAAGCCATTATTATAAGCACTATCGTGTATAAGAACCATTATTGTAAGACACAATAATGTATAAGTAGCCATGATTATAAGGCGCTTTATTGTATAAGTATCTATTATTATAAGGCACTATAATGTATAATACCATTATTAAAAGGTAGCATTATGTATAAGAATCCATTATTATAAGAACACTTCATAGTGTATATAAAAGATTTTAGAACACATGTAAGTACCCGGTGGAACTTTAAACTGAAGAGTACCTTTTTTACTTATCGAAGAGTTTATTTATTTCTTTTATTTAAGTGAAAAGCTCCAAAGAAAACATTAACGTATGCTATTCCGGGGGGGAGCTAGCCTCTGAGGCCTATTGTGATGCTAACCAGCTTGGAGCCCTGCTAGTCGAGCCAGGAGCCAGCTAGCACCCAGGAGCCAGGAGCCAAAGAGCACCCGGGAGCCAGGAGCCAGCCTCAACTCTGCATAACTTTCCTTTGGTTTTCTTCTACCCCCCCCCCCCCCCCCCCCTACTCTCCTCACTCCCCCCCCTTTTTTTTTTTTTTTAACAGAGACATAAATATATGTACAAAAGCCATTATTACCATAACATTGTTCCATTTGTGACAGGACCTCTCTCCGGTTCTTGGTGTCCCTGGCTCTTTGTTAGATATAAACGGAACGACCACCACTTCTGTTCTCCCAAGTTTTTATCTCTTCCCATATAAACAGCCCCGCGATATTTAAAAAAAAAAAAAGATAAAAAAATAAGGAATTTTTGGAATGGGATAATAAAAGAAAATAGGGAAAAATAAAAAGCGAGCTAAGCAATCTTGAGAACCTGCCTTCTTCCAATTTTTTCCTACATATTCACCTAAAGAAACTAAATGTTCTAACCCACAAAATGTGCACATTATACAAAGAGAGTCTTTAGAACAAAATGTGTTACTCAGGAAAAGCACTTTTATTTCTTTCATTTTGGAAATAAAAAATAGGCATAAATCAGGCAAAAGAAAATAATAGTTCTGAAAAATTTCCGCGTTTTTCATTTCATATTTGTGTAAAACTGTAAAAGAGCCTCCTTTGTCTGTAGATTTATACACTAGCTGGTAACCTGAGGGCGCTGGTAGCCTGCTTCCCTATCGGCCGAGGCCATTAGGGTTTTTTATGTGGGAGGCAAAAAAAAAGCCTTGAGCATGTCCTTCGAATGGGACGTTTAGCGATGGTCCCGAGCGTATGTGGTATCAGATGCTCGTTGGAAGACCCCTACCTTAGATAACTAAACCTAGATTGACTAAATTTGAACTCCAACTATAGAGTCGGGCTCATGTTCACTAGAGCGACGAAATAGCTGTTCTGGTAGTGGGCAATATCACCTCGAAGTTAAAGCCCGGGCATGAGTCATAATTACTAACTAGCTGGTTACTTGGGTGTTACCAGGTTAGTCACTTTATCTTAAATAATTCTAGCGAAAATTATTCCCCCCTTCTTACAAAGAGATTAAAGAAAAATGTATGCCATGTTTGGTGCCTCAACAAACATTAAATGAGTGCTCTTTCTGGCAGGTTGTTCCGATCTTTATGAAATTCGAAGCTTAGCATCCCTTATTAACCCGGTGCATACATTAGCTGCGTGGCATTTCAAATTAAGAACTGGAGGGGTGGGGAGAGGTTTTGAGCGGACTGAAACATAAAACTACTGCTAGCTCGTTAACGCTTCAACATATTTTGATAAAATTTCGCATCCTTATAAGCCTTTCAACAACTACTAACTACGGGCAATTAATATAACTCGATAGGCTAGTATTATGTATTACCCCTAAACTTTTTATTTATTTTCAGTCTTCTTAGTAAAACGTTTTTGGAAACTAGAATATAGGAACCTAATAATAAATATGGAAACTAAAATATAGGAACCTAATAATAAATATGGAAACTAGAATATAGGAACCTAATAATAAATATGGAAACTAAAATATAGGAACCTAATAATAAATATGGAAACTAGAATATAGGAACCTAATAATAAATATGGAAACTAAAATATACCTACCCATGTTATTAATTGAAATTTAATATTATTAGGTCATGTGTTCAGATCTGCTGTGCACAGAGCGTGCTCCCACGCCCAAGCGAACATTTCTTTCAATGGCAATTTATGTAGCAAAAACAGATGTAGGAATATAGGCTATATTGTTATTATATTTGAAGCTGTCATTTTTTATGGAGGCCGTCCTTTGTGAATTGTGTTTTGCCCCGTTTTGTAGGGCAAACAGCCCTTTCGCCCGCCCCTCCTCCCTTGGCCTGGTAAACAACTTGGTTTATTACTCCATATTCCGACTTTGCACAATCCCCCCCCCCCCCCCTCCCTCCTCCCTCTCCCCCCACTCGATATTGACATATCTCTCTATTATCAACTTTTGACCCCCTCCCCTGTTTCCAGTTATAGACTTGTTCAACTTTTAAATATAAGTTTTTATTAGTTAGTTGTGATTTTAGTTTATGATGCTTCGTTTTGTGTACTCAGCTCTTCTTGGGGGAGAAGTGGGGGTGGCGCACATTCTGATAGGTAAGAGGCACTTAAATTTATTGGCTTCTAATCTGAGAGATATTAAATTTTAGTTAAACTGTCTACAAGGGCGACTAGAAAATTTAACTCGGATAAAATGTACAATTCGTTGAGGAAAATGTTGAGTAACAATATCGCCAAAATCGTTCAATGTTGTTCTCACAATTTAAGCCCTGAACAGTGTAGCGCCGTCAGGTTGCAAGTTGTCCCTCAAGAAACAATAAGGGAATGCGCCACAACTCTTGCAGACCTGACTACCACCCCTAACTAGTTCTACAAGACCGTGAGAATTTCCAAAAATGCGCACTTCCCTCTGGGTAATCATTTTCCCATTTTTCAACCCCTTCTTTTCTTTCCCGCAGGCTTCTCATAAAACTACCCATTAGGGAGAGCTGGTTTGTTCTTCCGCCTTCTTCGTCTTGCGAAACAATGTAAATAGCACTCAACAATCTGGATAGCTAATAAAGTTTCTAATTAGAATATTCAATTTATTCTCTTTGTATTGTATTCTTAAGTGTACAAAGAGGAAAGTTAAATTATGTTATTTGACTCTATAGTTTATGCCGATAGTTTAGTGTAGTTCGCCATATGAGAAGGAGACTACATTGCAGTTATTAGCAGGGTGCAGTGGCTCTGATAAGAGCTGCACTTATTTCGCCAATACATCCTCCTAGGTATTTGCTTTGATAATGAGACAAAAGCTAATATTTTATTCTAAGCATTTTTTTTTTACTTTCATACACCTTTAGTACAGAGAAATATTCACGTTTCAAGGTTTCCTTAACACGTTTTCACCATTTTCGCGATGAGGTGTGTGTGTGATTGGAACATTGTGAGCGCTCTAAGTCACAAACACTTGTAGCAATGATGTGTGTGTGTCTGAAACTTTGTGAGAGCTCTAAGTCACAAACATTTGTAGCAATGATGTGTGTGTGTGTGTGTGTCTGAAACTTTGTGAGCGCTTTAAGTCATAAACGAAGATGTCACATGCGCCAATTAAGATGTGACTTGATTTTGGCCGAAACCAGACAAACTTTGAACTAAGTCCATCATTCTTCAAGTTACCGCTTATATTTATGTCAAAATCAAAAATCTCTTCAAATAAAAATTGTATAGAAAACTGAAAGACACATTTTCTATCAAATACGATCTTTCGAAGGTCGAAAAATGACTCCCGAAACCCATTTGTTTAGACGTTTGCTTTACTTACACAATAACGGTTAGTCCTATGAAAAAACAGTTATAGTAATTGTGAGCCCCCTCCCTGTAATTGTGAGCTCCCTCCCTGTAATTGCGAGCCCCCTCCCTGTAATTGTGAGCCCCCTCCCTGTAATTGTGAGCCCCCATCCTGTAATTGTGAGCCCCCTCCCTGTCATTGTGAGCCCCCTCCCTGTAATTGTGAGCCCCCTCCCTGTAATTGTGAGCACCCTCCCTGTAATTGTGAGCCCCCTCCCTCCTCCCCTTCGGCCGATTGTGCTGAACATAAGTAGGTGACAGTCATCCTTATGGGATTCACACATAACATTCGTGTCGATACATTGATTCTATCCGCAGTTATCACGTTAAGCGACACACACATACATATGCACACACTAAGATTTCTTTTTTTAGATTTGAGAGGGTTGGAAAACATCAAATTCCGATTAAAACTCAACATCGACTTTCTGACCGATTTTATAATTTAACATAACCTATACTTTGTATAGCTGAGGAAATAAAAATAAAAAATGAGTAAAACAGTTGCTAGACTTTGTCCATACGAGGCCCCTCGTTATTTACATTCCTTTTTTTCTACCTCATACAGTAACATTCTCTAAAAAGAAAAAGATAATTATTTCTTTTTACACTAATAGAAATTTTTCGTCGACTTTAAAATGATGTGCCACTCAAGGTTATCAAAAACATTTTTCTCTTCACCACCCTTCTTTAATAAATAGAAGTGACACCCTCTGTGATGTAATTTAAATAATGTCCCTGGCTTCTGGGAATTGACATTATTATATGTTGTTGAAAAACTGACTCCAGAACAAATATACAACAGTCTCTGGGGTAATTGCCAATTACAGAGCTGCTCAGGAGAAGCTAATTCCTGTTACAACATCCATCTCATGGAGTCTATGGGATGTGATGTAATTCAACATCCATCTCATGGAGTCTATGGGATGTGATGTGAAACAACATCCATCTCATGGAGTCTATGGCATGTGATGTAATACAACATCCATCTCATGGAGTCTATGGCATGTGATGTAATACAACATCCATCTCATGGAGTCTATGGGATGTGACGTAATCCATCAGAAATAAAGTTTTCATCGGATTTTTATGTTTTCCAACTTCCTGATTCCAAAAATTAGGAAAGAATGTCTGTCTGTGTGTGTTTGTGTGTGTGTAGTTGTCTGTGAATACACGATAACTCCCGATAGAATAATGTATTGACATTAATTTTTACATATGTATCCAGAACTCCATAAGGACCTATTTTCAGTCAAATCGGCCTAAAGGAAGAGGAGGTTTCGGGTGATACCAAATTTCATGTGAAAGTGTCGAAATGACGGCACCTATTGGTTTTCAAGGGAGAGTGCATACTTAATTACTTCGTACTGGGGAATTCGATTGTCGGTCATTCATCCTCAACTTTTTCTCTACTTTCTTATCCTTCAGATAGAGATAGTATTAAAGTCATCAAAAATTTCCACCGATTTTTTCCCTCTTGGATGTCTACGAGTGCGAAAATACAGAATCTCAATGATGAAGGTCCGTAACTTTTAGAATTGTAACCGTTCAACCTCTGGAATTATCGAACGGATTTTGATGAAATTGTGGGAAAGTAATTTAAAATTGATTGGACCTCCGGAAAGGAAGGAAATGCTGCACTCTCGGAGTCGTCATTTTCAGCCAGAAATAGATTAGATAGAGTGCATTTTTTAAAATTGACGAATACGTTTACTATACGACAAAACAGAGCGTTTAAAGAAAAGTTGTGTTCTTTTTTTTTTTTTGATCCCCCTCAGCCGCCATCATAAAATTTTGAAAAAATATAGATTTAATATCTATTTGCAGTAAGCTTATAAACAGTCGGGTCTATCAGAAAACACTGGAAGTATCGAGTTCTTACCAGAATTTAATGTTTTCCAACACGAAAGTCTTAAAATTATGAAAAAAATAATATGTCGTTTGTGTGTGTACCTATTGACACTCCATAATAACTTTGAAATATAATGAATAGTTCATAGTCTCGAAAGTTTTCAAATGGTTACAGATGTACCTACGAAGAACATTGTTAATTTGCGGCTGAATAAAAAAGAAGGGAGGGTTTAAAGGCAGTGCTAAAACAAATAATTCGATTTGGAGAAGTACATTGCCTATGATCTGCCCACGTATTTAAAAAAGTTATAATCGTGTTATTTTGCTCACTTTTTAAAATTGCTTTTGTGATATAAGAATATGGATATAGTTTTCTGGTGTTAATTCAGAAGTAAAACAACAGTTAAAATCAACAGTATCAGTTTAACGTTCATTAAAGGTTAGGTAGGATGTAGGGGGAGAGTGGAAACCCAGTTGGGGCTTTGTAGCCAGAGGTAGATGGGACGACGCTGGAGCTCCGATAGAGAATTAACGGAGGGCACCCCTGGGACAGTGGCTGAGGAGCCCCAGTCTATAGACAGTATCTTGTAAATTAACACACCGCCAGATGGTTAAGGGGTCGTGATGCAATCCCATCTGTAGTAGAGACCTCAAGTTAAACCTTCTGTCTGGTGGAGGGAAGGGGAAAATGGAACAGTGGTGAGGCCTGGGGCACACTTGCAATTTTCAGTTGAGCAACTGTTTAGTCGCAATTGCATGGTTTTGGGCACACTACTGCAACTAAAAAGTTTGGTTGCTACGTGGGGTTGGAATTAGTAGTTGCGAGATGGACTTGAGAGAGTTGGCTGCGTTGTGTGCCCTTGAAATAAGAAGGAACAAATGTAAAAGGAGTTTTTGGCTTCATTCGTTGACGACACAACGTAGCGAGAAGGGGCAATTCCATAAATTGTATGCAGATTTAATATGTTACCCAATAAATCAAACTTTTGTCGAGTTCCTTGAGCTAATTCGTCCTGGTTTTACTCGACGGGACACAAGATTTTGTTGTAGGAATATTTGCAAATGTTGTGAATCTAGAACTACACATGTACAACCTGCAACTGTTTGATTGCAAGTGAACTCACCACCAGTGCCGGATTAAGCGAATAGGAGGCCCTAGGCCCTTAAAATTTTTGGGACCCCCTTTTTTTTACGAACTGCAATAAAATGTTTATTTATGCATTTAACAATGGATTTATATTATTTCTAAGGAATAAACATGAAATAAATTATATTTTTTGTTAAAGTATATATTCTTTCCAGAACTAAAATTACAAAAACAATATCAATCTATAATATAAACGTTGATATAAGATTTGTCTTTAAAAATCTTTCTTTCTACACTTGAGGTAGCTAAAATCATTGATGATGTCTTCAAAATCAATTTGACGAAGAACATCTGATTCAATGAACATCAAACTCAGCATGTCTAATCGTTCTTGATGCATAATGCTTCTTTGATCGCTTTTGATTCGTTTTAATTTTAAAAAAAGAGCGCTATGCAGAACAATTTGTTAGAAAAATGCGAAGAGCAATTTAAACGTTTGGAAAAACAGTTGCAAGATTATCTCGAATCAAAATTTCGTAAAGTTCAGAATGAGTGAACTGGGGTTTTGATGGAAATTTCGATTTAACTTAAGTGTGAATCCATTTTCGATTTTTACGGGGGCCCTTCATCGACGGGGACCCCAGGCCATGGCCTAGTCCGGCCTATTGGGTAATCCAGCACTGCTCACCACCATTCAATCCAATGTGTCACAAGGCGATTGCGCAACTAGATGCAACTAAAAAGTTTTAGTCAGACCACAAACTGTTTAGTTGCTGCAACTGGTTAATCAGTTGTAGTTGCATGTGTGCGCAGGTCCATAGCACTTCATTTGACACAAATATGCAATCAAACAGTTGCTCAACTGAAAATTGCAAGTGTGCCCCGGGCCTAAATAGAACCTTGGTGCAAGGAAGGAAGAGTGATGATTGATGGTGAGGAGGAATGATGATTTTAAGCTCTTCATTTTTTGAAGTAACCTCTTTAAATTAATCAAACTGGCTGCTACTTACAGTTATACAGAGTGTCTAGGTCCATAAGCCTGTGACATTTTTATGGAAATAATTCAAGAATTGTTGCCATGAGAATTCGACGAATAAATGCGTTAGGCACTTCCAGCATCCCTGGATCTACGACGATAACCTGACTTCCTGTACCCCTGAAGCTGTGACTTGTTGACCCCAGATCTACTGGTACTTACAACCTAACCCGACTTGTGGTGACCAGCACGTCCATCATCCCTGGAACTAGCTACATAGCCTGTATTATTGTTAATTTGAGCTGTATTTACTCAATATAATGTTGTTGCCGTATGTATATTATGTATCCGATGTTGCTATATCTTGACTGAAGCTATTGGCATTCCAAACAGCATGATGATAATCATATTAAAATTTAGCAAAATCGGGTAATAATTAAAGATAGTTAACAAGTAACGATTTTTGAAAAACGTATTTTTTGTCGAAAGTAACACATCACAGATAATGTTAATATGTGATAAGCTGCACAATAATTGAACGTAGGTCTGCAATGGAGGAAGCTTTTTGCATTTATTTGGCTCACGGTGTTACTTGCACAGTTTTCCAATTGGTCAGATATTCGAGTTGAGTTTTCAACGGCATTTCTCGTTTTCCGACCCCCTGATTCGTAAAATAAAAAAATAAAAATCCTGCCTCTCTATGTGTCCGTAAACACAATCACTCCTGATTGAATGAATATATCGGCACGAAATTCTATATGTGTATTCAGAACTCCATAAGGACGACATCTATTGATTTCCAGCCGAACGAGACAAAAGGAAGTGGGGGAGGGCGGAAACTTAGTGGATTCTTTGTCTCTGGGGAAGTACATTGACGGTGATTCACCTGTAACTTTTTCTTTTCTTATTTTAACCTGTTAACCGATACAATTAAATAGTTGATGGTACTTAACAGGTTAGGTTAGGTTTGGTTTTATGACTCATGCCCGGGCTTTAATACGACGTCATATCGCCTACTAGCAGAGCTCTCTTTCATCACTCTGGTGGACATGACCTCGACTCCACTGTGGGAGTCCTAAATTTTGCCTACCCGTTTATTCATCTTGGGCAGGGGTCTTTAACGAGTACCTGACATCGTACAGGCTCGGGACCATCGCTTAAGTCTCATCCGAAGGACGGCGTGCTCAAGTTTATTTTACCTCCCAGATAAAATAAAAGGTCGGGTTACGAACCCACGTTCTTGAGCTCAAAAGACAAGCACTCATACCCCTGAGCTACTGGCGCCCTCTATAATTCAGTAAGTTGATGCTTTTCATGCCAAATACTTTCCAATTCCAATATTATATTGTAATATGATTATTTTATTTATTTTTTTTCATGTACATCTACCTAATTTAAATTATTCTATGTTATTATAAAAGGGGAATACAAATATCAATCGAATAAGTAATTGTTCTTTCAAATCTTTTATTTTATATAAATAACATTTTCTGTCGAGAATAACGCATTAAATATAACACTTGGCAAGAATATTAACACATTAATTAAAGTTTAAAAACACTTATTGTAGACAATCAATAAACAATCGATTAGTTACGATGGCATTAGATTCAACTATTTTTATTTCAATCAACAACTTTTATACAACAATATCAACAAATTAATTACCAATTGACGAAAAATACTTTTGTAAAACTTTATGGATACAGCTTCTGCAGTGAGTTGTTTGGTCTTGGGCGCCGGTTTATAAATTTCTTGGTGGCGTCTCAAGAGGTGATCCCTTAAATTGGTTGTGTTGCAACTAGTTTTGAATAAAACTTTGCACAAAACACATTTAGCACTTTTCCAATCATCAAAGTAAAATTTCTACAATAACTTTCTTCAAAACGTGCCCCCCTTAATGTAGAGTTAATAATATCGATAGTTATGTGACTATCGATAGTATTATCGACTATTGTCTATCCCTATATGGGAGTACTTTCGGTATGCTACCATCTTTAGCCACGACTTAACAGAAGTGTTAATTTTTTGTTTATGTATATATTTTCTGAAATAGATAATATTTTTAAAAAAAAGTTTTTCTTTATTTTTTAATAAAATAGTTGTTAGTTTGGACTGTTATTCGTTGACTGCCTCCTCCCTCCTTGTAACCCGTCTCTCCAAACTGTAGCTCAAGTCTCCCACTCTTTTTTAGCTCTACAAGTTAAGCCCTTTATTGATGGTCATTGTGATGGCCGAGGGGGGAGGGGTGACTCGAAGAGCTTAAGCTTGGATTTACTGGAAGAGGCCCCAAATAGGAGCCCACCGATTTCGAGAGTTAAGCCGAACATCGGGACACTAGAGTAGCATTAACTAAATTAACTTTTTTATATCTATTCAGACGGAAACAAAGCTCTCAGTGCTAGACTCTCAATTTACCAGCTATAGCAACGTAGAGAAGGAGTAATGTAATTGGTCAAAAATGTTGCTTTTCTGCTTTTTCACAGACAGTTAATATTTTCCGGTCCTTCTAAGTCCAAAAATAACAACAAAAAATATGTGATATGGCCAATACAGGACTTTCTTATGCAACCACACTTACAGATCACTCACTCTGTCTCTCCTTCCCCCTCTCAAAATCATTTCTTATTGGCATTAATGGGAATATGAAAGTAATTAGTTGGCGTCAGGTAATAAATAGACAAAAATAAGGAAGCAGAAGTTAGGTTTTTTTATATAAGTCGTCGCTGAAGATGGTAGCAACACCGAAACTACTCCCATATATTTTATATATCTTGTGAATTAGACAATATTTTGAAAAAAACATTCGGTTTTCTTTATATTTTTTAATAAGGAAGAGTTTTTGTTGGTAAATAAAGGAAAACGTCATTTCACACTTTTCGAGATGTATGACTTTTTATTTATTTGACTAACTTCCGGCTAAACGGTTGAACACTAACCCTGGGGGGGGGGGGGGGGGGGGGGGGTGTCGTTTACTCACATTTACACACACAGACATTATCGCGAAAATGGTCAAAACGTAACCTTGAAACGTGAAAATACGTTGAAAACTCGATCTCGGATTTTCGTACGATAAGGACGTAAAAAATTATATATCCAGTCGAATTTTAGATCTGGACGCTGGCCCATAGCTGGTGGCCGTTTTTCTAAATTTTTATCTGTGCAAAGTCAACCTATTCCTATTTTTACACACAATGTGTATGTCTTCGCTGGAAATAATAGATTTCGTCCTTAGAGGGTTCTGGATACATTTATAAAATTTCGTGTCGGTACATTCATTGAATCGTGAGTTATGGTGATCACAGACACAATGATTTTTTTTTTTTTTTGTATTAGGAATAATTTATGGTTTCCAGATTTACTTTGTGAAGCTCCATTCTAGGAATAGATAATTAAAATACACAATTTCTTTGTCAAACTTCACTATATATTCTCAGAGTATTTGAGAATATATAGTGAAGTTTGACAAAGAAATTGTGTATTTTAATTATCTATTCCTTTGTATTAGGAGTTCGGAAAACATGAAATTTCGTAGGAAACTCCGCACCGAATTTCTTATCGATAACATTACTTTCTCTACAGGTACCTACTTTGTTTAACTTGGGAGTAAAATCAACCAAACTTAAATTATGTATTTATAGTATATTTAAATGACTTTTAAATTCTGAAAATGAAAGAAAGTAGATTCATCATTATTATTCACTGGGGATTATTATTGAACTCTAATCCTCGGTACGCCAGGTTAGAGGTTCGAGCTTTGAACCCCCCCACCTAGATAGTATGTAGATGTTAGAGGATACGATGAAGCAAGCCCCGTCATCACATCTGCAGATGTCAGGTCTGTCTCCGCTGACGGCTCTCGTTAACGGTGTCTTCACGCCCCTCCGTCCCTTCCTTTCTGCCAACGTGGCACTTTTCGCCTCCAGGAGACTTCCCTTACC